>JAOTOM010004819.1:0-175000 GCA_034440615.1 Ashinkailepas kermadecensis | reverse complement strand
ACAAAAACGAAGAGTTACACATCATTCCTACAGTGACTGAAAACACACGGATGCAAGACGAAGCACGATCCGTTTCATCGATCAATCCTCCCGCCAATTAAAACCTATTGTACGATGTTTAACGGAAAAGATGATGCCATTGTATTTAGGCTGGGGCGCTGGTTATGTATGCACAAAGACTCAATAATACGGAGGTCGAGGATCGAATTACACCGAGACAAGATTGAAAAGTCGTCAATGTAGAAGTGTGTATCACACGCAAAAGAGTGTTCTCTGACTGGTGACGGGTCGGGATTGCAGAGGACACGCTGAGTGCTATCTGATCTCCCTAAATGCTGCTTTATCCTACAGTATAGACCACGCAGGGTAGACCCCACGTACGATGCCTCACACGAGGCACAACTGAAGCGATATATTACTGAGGATAAACAACATTGTCCTTGAATGTCCTTGAATGTCCTTGAATGAACAATGTTGTAAACAACATTGTCCAACATTGTCCTGTCCTTGAATTCTTTCACAATAGGCTCCTTTTTCCTATATAAGGACATGATTCCTAAATGTTGTTTATCCTCAGTTGTATATCGTTTCAGTTGTTCCTCGTGTGAGGAACCGTACGTGGGGTCTACCCTGCGTGGTCTATACTGTAAGGTACAACAGCATTTAGGGAGATCAGACCGCACTCAGCGTGTCCTCTGCAACCCCGACCCGTCATCAGTCAGATAACACTCTTTTGTGTAGGATATACACTTGTCCTTTGACGACTTTTCTATCTTGTCCGGCGTAATTCGATTCTCGACCTCCGTATTACGGAGTCTTTGTACATATATAAACAACGCCCCAGCCCAAATACTATGGCATCATCTTTTCCGTTAAACATCGTATGATAGGTTTTAGCTGGCGGGAGGGATTGAGAAATGAAACGAATCGTGCTTCGTCTTGCATCCGTATGTTTTCAGTCACTGTATGAATGATGTGTAACTCTATGTTTTTGCATCGTCATTGTTTTACTTTTTTTTGTTCCTGAAGATGTTACGCAATGTACCGAAACGTTGACTTCGAACAATGTAGTTCTAATGGAGATCTCATGATCTATATAGCTCTATTGGCCATCAGGTTTATCCTACAACTACGCTTTGGGCGAAAAACATTATTTCATGTGATATATATTAATATATATATGTATATATATATATATAAATATATATATATATATATATATATATATGCATATATATATATATATATATATATATATATATATATATATATATATATATATATATATATATATATATATATATATATATATATATATATATATATATATATATATATATATATATATATATATATATATATATATATGTATATATATATATATATATATATATATATATATATATATATATATATATATATATATATATATATATTTATGTATACATATATATATATATATATATATATATATATATATATATATATATATATATATATATATATATATATATATATATATATATATATATAATATATACATATATAATATACATATATAAGATATATATTTATATATATATATATATATATATATATATATATATATATATATATATATATATATATATACGTATACGTATGCCTGTTGCGTGTGTATATGTGCATGCGTGCATGTGTGTATGTATGCAGTCCAACATGCAGGAAAACTATGCACATGAAACCACACCCACATCAACGCAGGTTACCATCATTCACGCATCCCTTCACCGAGCTCCAGATCTGTCGGTGAATGACGTCATCACGCTGAGAACACCGAACTGCGTCATGATTCACACGCGGTCACGCAGTCGTCGCGGCCGGCGCCAGCTCTTACGGCTGCAGACACTGCAATTTCCAGAGGACAGCATGATGCCGCATTGTCAATGCGACACCCTCAAAACTACAGCAGAGAAACGTCCGTTTGTCCGAGAAACTCGCCAGCATTGCTGTTGGCGCGCTGTTTCGCACAGCACATTTGGCACCCGAGTACACACAGTTGGCACGCTAACGCCGGTGCCACTACTGGCACCAGCTCTCATCGTGTCTCGATGTGGTGATTGTCCGATATCAGTGGCTTACTGTAACACGACAGAGCTCATCACCCCTGCTCAGCTTGGCGATTGTTCGGTATCAGTGGCTTACTGTAACACGGCGGGGCTCACCACCCCTGCTCAGCTTGGCGATTGTTCGGTATCAGTGGCTTACTGTAACACGGCGGGGCTCACCACCCTGCTCAGCTTGGTGATTGTCCGTTATCAGTGGCTTGCTGTAACACGACGGAGCTCACCACCCCTGCTCAACTGGCCGCATAAATTGATGACACGACTGGCTCGCGCCATCTTGTGTGCAGCACGGAAATGACGTCTTGGCGGTCTTCCGATTTCGGTGAAGACGAATCGGTTTGCTCTTCCAAGCCAGTTCCATGCTTATTTTGTGGAGATTCATTATTTCAAAAAGGTTTTGGGTTGAATGCTTAGGCAGAATTTGCCGTTTAATAGCACAGTGAAATTCAAATGTGTTTATATTCAGATGGCAATACTATCCCCCGTGCAGTGCGTGACATGGCGTGTGAAAATAAGGAGACGTCTCAATACGTTCTGACATTGGCATGCTCCCGTTAAATCCGTGACACTTGCTGCTTAAACCCGACGCTAAGCACGTCATGGCTCGGATGGGTGGATGCCTCGAGTGGCGTCGGCCCACGGGTCGCTCGACGAGACCCGAGCACCACGTGCGGTGTTAGCTCACCGGTCGCTCGTGGAGACGGCAGCACCACGTGCAGTGTCACCCTCACGAGCCAATGCGTGTCGTTTGCCACACTTTCAGTTCTTCGCAGATTTCGCATTTGGAAATATTATACGATTTTTGTTTTCATCTTGTAGGACGATACTATTGTAATATTTTTTTTCTTGATATTTATTTTGCATCTTCTTTTGTATCTTTTCTTTTGTACCGAATAACCACCAATCTTTTGTAATATTTACTCATAGAGGGCATTGCAATTGTGTCATGTGGTCTGCCAATTCTACTGAAAGTGTCACAAATGCACAACGCAAACCGTCAATACACTGACCGGCGGGCAGGCTTGAGGTCAGTCCCGAGACCTAGCTGAGTTATCACCAGTTTGGAGCATTATCGGATATTCACGGTGTCGACGCGCGCCGCGATGAGCTGACCGTCGCGGCGCACACCCGCCGCCACTGGTGTTGATTTCTGAAAATTATTGAGGGGAGGGGTAAATACATGAAGGCAATGGGCAGCCGCAAATGGATTGGGGGCACACTCCATAGGATCCCATGTTAAAAGTTAAAATTATTGGGGGGAGCGAAGCCAGCATTGAGGGGTATTTGTCAACTCAAATGCATATAAAACAACACCCCAGCGCGCCGCGACAAGCTGACCCGCCGCCAGCCGGCACACGCCCCTGCATGACCGTCTGTTCCGCTCTCTGATCCAGGTCTACCTGTTCATCCCGACAGCACGTTAGAGCGGCGTACGGCTACCAGCCGCCGCCGGCCACAGGCTACGGCCCCTGGTGGACCAGACTGGGTCGACTGGTGGGCACTGATCTGGTCAGGAACTACCGCGCCCGGCCAGTGGGCAGGCCGGTTCAGCCGGCCAGCCACTAGGCGGCCCGCGCCAGCGCGCCCACGCGCACTGCCTGTGCGACACTTGCCAGCTGGTGGGCGCCTGTGTCTCTCAAGCCGACCAGCTAGGCGCTGGCGGGCTGCGCTGGTTTTGTGGTGTGCGATTCGTCGATGCTAATTTAACGGCTTGATTTCTTCGAGGTTCTTGATGGGGACAAATAGCTGCTTGATTTCGATGTGGTTTGCAGCGGCATGTAGTGATGAGGTAACAAGACTACTGCCGCTGTGCGGGATATTTATGTATGTTTATAGACTGAAGTGAACACTGGTTTCTATATGAAGCTGGATTCTGGAGTCCACGATTATTGTTTGTTGACATAAATAATAAACATAAATCGCTATGATGTTTCGGTGTATTCCTTTCGTTCTACACCTTTCTATATGCCGACGCTACCCGTCCATGTGGGACTGCAGCCAAAGCCGTAAGTGACTGCAGCAGACACTGCATGCGGGACTGCAGTGAGCTGCGCAGGCATCGTGACTGCAGCGGACTGCAACAGGCACCGCGAGTAACTGCAGCGGATTGCAGCGGGTAACGTGCGGGACTGCAACGGGTACCGTGCGGGAATACAGCGGGCTGCAGCAGGTACCGTGCGGGACTACAGCAGGTACCGTGCGGGACTACAGCGGCTGCAGCAGGTACCGTGCGGGACTACAGCAGGTACCGTGCGGGACTACAGCGGCTGCAGCAGGTACCGTGCGGGACTACAGCAGGTACCGTGCGGGACGACAGCGGCTGCAGCAGGTACCGTACGGGACTACAGAGAGCTACAGCGGGCACCATGCAGGACTGCAGCGAGCTGCCGTGCGGGGCTACATCGGGCTGCATCGGGCACCGTGCGGGGCTATAGCGGGCTGCAGCCAGCTGCAAGGGCACCGCGCGGGACTGCAGCGGGCACTCGGGAGCAGCGAGTGCAGGACGGGAGACTGCAGACCGACACAAGAAAGTATCTACGTTTCAGCGTACATGCTGACTCGCATAACGGCATCAGCGCCGCCTCGGTCGGCCAGCGCCTGGTGTAGTAGAAGTTAGCAGGCGATTCGGCAGCGGATTCAGCAGGAGATTCAGCAGCCTAGCACACATTCCGGAGGTCCATGAGCAGGTTCAGCAGCCCAGCGCACATTCAGTGCATATTCGGCGCATATTAAGCAGCACATTCAGGATGTTCATAAGCAGATTCAGCAGCCTAGCATAGCGCATATTCAGTGCATATCCAGTGCATATTCAACAGCACATTCAGGAGGCTCAGCAGCTGAATGTGTGCCAGGTTGACTGTGTTCTGACTGTGTTCTGGGCTCCTGAATTTGCTGCTCAATCCGTTGCCGAATCGTCTGCTGACTTCTATCACATTAGCGCCGGGCACATCAGCCGACTGCGGCAGATAGTGGCGTACAGTACGGAGGCGCAACTGCCGCCGACGGACCACCGCTTTATACAGTGGACGCGACGAGGCGGCAAGTAAGCAGGCAGCGACAGATGCTCTTTGGAATTTTCAACAGCAACGCTGCTGGGGATGTTCCACCTCACGTACTATGGGGCATCGGCACGATTCATACCATTGCTCTCCTTAAAAAAAAATTCATAAAAAAGCGTGGGCTGATGAATGTTTGGATCCCCAAACAGTTCTCAGGACTCGCAAACCGGTCAGGACGGCGCGGAGTTCATCAGCGACAACTAGCACCACTTCTGACCGGCTACTGGAGCCGTCCATGGTGTCAGGGCACCATGGACGGCTGTGCCTTGTACCATGGACATTGTCCATGGTACAAGGCACAGCCGTACATGGCAAGTCGTCCCGGTCGGTCAACACGTCGGCCAAATGTTGCCAATCAGATCAGCTGCTGATCCAGCTGCCGAGTGTTATTACATCACAACGTGACGACATCAGCCACCGTCAGCTGCGGCGACTGGCGCCCTCTCCCATCCCCAGATTGCGGTCCTAATTCAAGCCATTTGCTGCCGCCGGCTCATCAGCGCTGCGATGCCCATTTGCGTGGACAGCTGACTGGGCTGCTGCTGACGGCCGCTCCTCAGTCGGCGGCCTGTCGACTAATTAACGCACCACACCCACTGTTGGACACGCGGCCACTGTTGGACACACGACGCCGCGGCCACTGTTGGACACACGACGCCGCGGCCACTGTTGGACACACGACGCCGCGGCCACTGTTGGACACACGACGCCGCGGCCACTGTTGGACACACGACGCCGCGGCCACTGTTGGACACACGACGCCGCGGCCACTGTTGGACACACGACGCCGCGGCCACTGTTGGACACACGACGCCGCGCCAAGACGTGGCGCTCCGCGCGTACTGCAGTCGCCACCGCCTGCTCGGTAGCGAGCCGAGTCATTCTGTGCGCGCGTGCGTGACGGCCGCCCGGGCGCGCGCCACTTGCCTGACGTGGCGGGAACAAAAGTCGCGGGAGTCGCGTGCCGCCACGCGTGCATGTCTGCCGCTGACGACACTGATCAGTGCATGTCTGCCGCTGACGACACTGATCAGTGCATGTCTGCCGCTGACGACACTGATCAGTGCATGTCTGCCGCTGACGACACTGATCAGTGCATGTCTGCCGCTGACGACACTGATCGGTGCATGTCTGCCGCTGACGACACTGAGCAGTGCATGTCTGCCGCTGACGACACTGAGCAGTGCATGTCTGCCGCTGACGACACTGATCAGTTCGGTCGTAAATTGCCGTTGCGCAGTGCAAAATAGTGACTGTGGAAGATGAATACCCACGGTCGGGCTACGGGCAAGGCCATTCTCAGTCCATCATCAATCTGTGTGCCAGCTGTCGCGGACTGACGTCGTACCTGCGCCGCCGGACAGATATACCGAAAGTGGTGCGTGACAATAGCCAGGCTTACGGCGAATTTTGTTCCCAGGCATCGCAGTTTCAGGAGCAAGATAGAGCGAGCTGACCTGGCATAATTATAAGTATATATTATAAGCGATAAGCAAGTGAATTATCACAACAGTCTCCATAACCAAAATGCTTTCTCAATGAAGTTACTAAAATGAGAGACAGATCCAGAAATTGTCACGGGACAAGAGGTGTGTCTGGAGGAGCGCTGCGACACTGCGAAAGCTGAAAATCCGTTCAGCATGGGGGGGGGGAGTGTACTCCAGCACAATGAAGGAACACCTTTTCCACGAAGGGGCGCCTTTTCTTTCTAATGGGCGCCTATTCCTCTCCGAAGGGCGCCTCTGGCTGAAAAATCCGTTGAGCGAGGGAGAGAGTGCACTGGAGCAGGGCTCCTTTTCCCGGACGGATGGGCGCCACTTCCTAGTGAGGACATGCCCCCGATGCCTCCCCTGCCTCTGGCTGAAATCAGAAGAATGCAAGATACACACACCATTGAATAACGATACGCTAACGGTCTTAGATGGAGAGAGCATTCACCTCTACGAGCTCGACCCGCTACTGACAGACAGCACAATTAGCGCTGTAGTTCAATAAGCCAGAGCAACGGTTGAAGCCCTTTCTGAACAACAGTGCCTGAAATTGCTGCAAAACATGCTTACCAGATGCCAATCACTTTTATGCATATATATCTGATACGGACAACGTGCTCACACCGCTCAAGCAGGAAATATTGGCGCCACAATTTACCAGTAGAAGACTCGGATACCGACTGACTTATTCGACTGCCATATCTGGTAGTACGAGATTGGGAACACAAAATGGCTTAATTAAGATGATGGCAGGAAAGTATCCTCTTAGCGTTGTTCTATCTCTACCACCAAACATACATTGGACCTTTTTGTTCATGGAAAAGCATAGCTGATACAAAATAATTGTTCATTTGTTTGTTTGTTTACTTGGGGTTATGGACGCATCGATTGCAGTTGTCATGCAGCGCCCATAACTTAATCAGTCATAAGGAATTATGTAAGCGAGAACTAGTCGGAACGGCTTAATATAGAATACATTATCGAACCCATTACGGTGAAGATGTACGGTAGAACAATAATGATTTCAGCACCTACCAGACAAGGTACTAGTAAGGCGTATATATTACACACAATTTGATTTCTGAGAGGAAACGGAATAGCTGTCCTGATTGGACGAACGGTGACTCGTCCCCCAGTAATTCCCGCAAGGCAAGATGGGGACACGCAACAACATGTCCGACCTCAATAAAACTCAGGGCCTTGTTGATAGCGATCAGCTGAGATGTTTACCCTGATGCATTCGCGGGGAGAAAAACGTTTGAGTAGCGGTATCCGTTACAAAGGCGCTACCAACACCAGCGTCCGTCTTTGATCCAGCCGTATATGTCCGGAGAGTAGTTTCGGTATGATGATATGAGTTTCAGTGTTCTTAGCTTGTGTTCTTGAGGAATGACGTCACCTTTTCTCAGAGACGTCGGCGACACATCGATAATTGGAATGGCGAGTCTCCAGGGAGGCGTTTTGAAAGATTCTACATGGATCACACCACACAATTTTATGGCAGGCTCCACGACAAATTGACAAGGATATAACACCCAATATTTTATATTTTGATGGACATATTTGTGTGGGGTTACCTCATGCGCTGAATCCAGCTGTGCCATTTTTATAAAGACCAGGTCAATGGTCAAGGAGTTGTACCCTCGGGCATTTCTAAGATGTCACAAAACAAGGGTGTCATTTGAGGTCCTTAATACAATGAAATACAATCCAAATTGTGCAAAAGTAGATATCGGTGAACTCACAATAATCCACTGCATCCTTTGGCTATTTCGGAATTTTCGTCTCCGGGATATTTGAAATCGTGATATCGTGACCCAAGGTCATGTGACCTACTTTAACTATCGGGATTTTATCATTCGGGGAAATATTTTATTATTATCGGGAACCTTTTTGGGATTTTAACTATCGGGATCACAATGCGATTTTAAAAAGTGCAGAAATGAAGTTCGATATCTTATCTTTCGAAGCAAAAAAAGAAGGGTTTTACCCCTAAAAATCTACATATCCTTTCAAAATTAGGCATGCATGGTTGTTTTTGTGGGGAGCATTCATAACGTCACAGGTTAATTTAGTACCAAACTTCATTTCGTCCAAAGCTCACAACGTCCAAGGATCATAACGTCCAAAATGCGAAATAAAGTACAAAGAAGTCCAAAATGTTTCGGATAGGGTGGGTTCTCAATGTCCAAAGTTCATAACGTCCAACGATCACAACCTCCAAAACTGGCCTCAGAGGGAGCGTTCATAACGTCCAAGGCTCATTTAGTACCGAAGTTCATAATGTCTAAAAATAGTTCTTCAGTTGTCCGCTAGAGGAGCCAGCGGAACCATGGCGGTGAAATCGTGCGACTGTGTCTCCGCTTTCTGTGAACCGGTGGCAGGAATGTGCGGTTATTGTCGCATGGCACCTCGAAAATGAGCTGCCAAATGTGGTCTGGTGGTTTCTTCAGGTGTATCCTGAAATTTTCTTCAGTTCCTCCAGGGGACGAACACATTTCCTCAGAGGGTCGCATTCGGTGGGAAAATTCATTGAGCGGGTTCAGGGACTGCGCTCGAGAATACTGAGGGGCACCTTTTCCTCCGAAAAGAGCGCCTTTGGCTGGAAAATCAGTTTCAAAGAGGTAGGGGAGGATCTTTCCCGGTCGGAACGGCACCACCTTATTCTGGGGAGCGGGGATAAAGACTGCCGTGGGATGCTGGTGAATGTATCAGGACGTCGCTGCTTACAGTTCTTATCAGCTATCTGGGCGGTCCCCCAATGCCGGAACTCTGGACTTTGACCATGACGGGTGCGGCTCACCGACCCGTTGGACCGGGAATCGTAACAAGCGGTGGGGTCATAAGTTTGAATGCATACAGGTCAGTTCAGTGAACACTGCAAAATGGAATGGGCGATACTTTGCGTTAGAATCCAGGGATCCAGGTAACGCCCAAATAGGGAAAGCAAAACTGGACTCATTTCGGCCGGATATGGTGAATACACGACTAGAAACTGCTTGAAATGGTTCTTGTTCATTCTGGTAAAGCATTACTGCCATGGGCGGATCCAGGCTGCAGGGTGGAACGCATATGGTGCAAAAGATGCCTTTTATCTGATCGTATTTGCAGGAAACAGCCGTACATCCATGTCGACTTCTCGTCGTTATGTCTTATTTCCGCCATTTTGCGAAATAAAAAAAATGCTGTTTACATGAACTGCATCCATGCAACAACGGCTTGACGGTTATTTGAGGTACTTTTATACTCATTTTAAGAACATGAAATCCATTATTTGTTTGGTCTGGATCCGCTACTGCCCTGTTCGCGAAGTGCAAACAAATATCCCGAGGTGTCTCCAAGAGACCTGCTGGCCCATTCAACGACAAATCGAGAAGTGAAAGGGCCAAAATAACACCAATATGCTATATTTTGATGAAAATAATTGTGTGGGGTTATCTGATGCGCCGAATTCAGCTGTGCCATTCTAAGAGAGAACGGATAACGGTCAAGGAGTTATAGCCTGGGGCATTTGTGATATGTCACCTAACAAGGGTGTCTTTTAAGGTGTCTAACTCAATAAAGAACAATCCGAATTGTGCATAAGTATATATCGGTGAACTAACAATAATCCATTGCATCTTTTGGCTATTTAGGAATATATCTTTACGGGATATTTGAAACGTGACATCCTGGCCGAAGGTCACGGGACCTATCTTTCGGAACAGTCACAATGCGATTTTTTAAAAGTGCAGAACTGAAGTTCGATATTTTATCTTTCGAAGCCAGCAATAAAAAAATAGGGTGTTGCCCCTAAAACTCTACATATCCCCTCCAAATTAGTCATACATGGTTATTTTTGCGCTAGTGTATCATAGCCTGTTTTAATATGTGTTTAAAACAGTATGTATATCACTTAAATATAAGCATTTCCACGTTCAATGCACGTGCTGGGATGAGAATGTTGGTTATCTGAGCCTGAGTGTTGTGTTGCGGAAGTATTCGAACTCGTGGTGTCAAAGGTTGAAAAGAAATGACAAAACTTCTCCAAATTGTGGTACTAGACGATTTATAAGTTATACCTTGCGATGAATTGCAAGAAGAGAGAAGCATTCACAACACAGCAATCACATTATGATCACCAAGAAACCATTCGCACAACCATTTATTGTATCTCGAAAATATATAAAATATCTGCGAATGTAGTGAAATATCAGAAAGGGCACAAACATCAGGTGGCGCCGTGTTTTGGTGCCCAGTGCTCACTGCCCACTCTGGCTGACCGTGCTGCCTGTGAAGCAAGGCAATTTCTGAGGGTGTCGGACGCAGACAAGGTAAAAGCAAAGCTATTTTATGAGTCTGACCAGATCAGCCGCATGTGTCTCGGCAAGACCGACTGTGTCACGGTGCGACAGGCTGATGGAACCAAAAGTACAGTTCAGAAAATACTTGCTTTGGGAAACTTGTGTGAGATATATGATCTATACAAGCAGAACCATGAAAACACTCGCACCGGCTTATTAACCTTTCCTGCCCTTCATCCGAAGCATTGTGTCTTGGCAGGCAGCAGTGGGACGCACTCGGTGTGCATGTGCACTTATCATCAAAACCCAAAACTGCTCATATCCGCTCTCGGCCTTCCCGGTCTCAAATACCGTAACCTCCTCGATCACGCTGTATGTGGCACAGAAAACCGTGATTGCATCATGCACAACTGTGAAGACTGCCCTGGTGAAGGTGATGAACTTTCTGAGGATTTTCCTCGCGGGCAAATTGGGAGAAGAGAGTGAAGATGATTCAGCCCAGATGATGACATGAATAATGAGATTAGGTACAAATCGTGGATGAGCATGCATCGCTGTACACTCGTAGAAAGTCTAGACCAAAGAGGAAAGGATGATACATTTGAGCCAGCAAACCGTGAAGCTGACCAGACACCACTTTGTGGCCAACAAACAAAGTCGGTACTTCACCTACACAAAGACTACTGCCAAGGAGGGTGCAATTTCACTGAAAATTATTAATTTGTGGTGCAGGATGCAGCTCGAAGCTTCCACTGAGATTCGTCCCAGTGTACGGTGCACCCGTTTGTAGTATATGAGGTCGAGGTACTGTGCCATCAGAGCTACTGCTGTATCTCTGACGGCACATAGCACAGCACCGCCATGGTGCATGCGCTCCTGCAACGGTTTATCCAAGAAATTCGGACCGATGTACCTGACCTACAAAAAATATTTATTTAAGAAACGGCCGTGCTGTACAGTATGCGAATAAGCATAACTGCATCAAGGTGTGTCACCGTCAGACAGATTTTGGGATACCCTGTGAGTGACATTTTTGTCACATATCATGGGAAGAGCGCTTACGACGGTATCGGGGACACAGCCAAGCCTGCCGCCGCTCAAGAGAGCCTCAAGCGCCCGCTCAACAACCAGATACTGACGGAGGAGGACATGTTTGATTATCTGTCGCACAAGCTATTCAGCTGCATCAAGTTCATATTTGTATAAAAGCAGGAGGCAATGAACATCACGACCCACCACATCGAGCGCTTCTCGAAAGCCGTCACGGTGAAGGGAACACAGGTGTACCACAAGTTAGCACCAGTGACCCACAGAACCGAAACAGTTCATTAACTGTCTACCGATGCGGGGCGTGTGCTAAGGGTAGCTGGGCAACGTGATACGTGTTATTGTGCACCCTGATGCGGATTTTGTTGATTTTGTTGCTCGCAGTGACAGATCATCAGTCTGAACTGGGATTCTGACAATGTATGGGATGATCTGCAGATATGTAGATCATCACAGTGCATTACATCATAATACTTCATTGCAACACATTTTTGCATTGCATCGCATTGTGTAATTATGTTACTTTATTTTATCACACTGATGTAGAGAGTTCACGGTCCAATTCGATTCATTTCGGGCTTAACATGTCTCAATGAATGCGTCCGCGCCAAATTTGTTCTCAAACAGTTCACGATGAATGCGCTCACTGAAGCAATGACGTTCATATTTTCGCTTCCTGAATGTGGGGTTTGAACCACCAGAAAGTTGATATTATATTGGTTGGCGGAGTTATAATCCATTCAGTGTTGTTGGTGAAATATGATCGTACATTTTTGATATGCTGGCATTGGTGCAGAAATATATTGCATGATGTGAAAACATGTATGTATATTTTCTCCTTACAAGTGACGATCTAGGATTTCACAAATCACCCTTCGTCGCTTCTGCATTTCCAAAATAGCATTGTGACTGTCTTGAAGGTCAAACTAGGTCACGTTTTCTTAGGTCACATGTTCACGGTTTCAAAAAACGCGTGAACAGAAATTTCGAAATTGACACAAGATGCAGTGAATCATCCCGGTTTCAGCGATATGTAGCTTTGTGTAATTCGTGTTACTTTTCATTGAGTTCCACGCCTCCAAAGACTTCGGCGACCACTCGAAAATGTCCGAGGCCACTCCTTGACCGTTGCAAAAATGACCACTCCGGAACCGTTGCACCGATCTTTTGGATTATGGTGACAAACTTACCCTATATAAGTATTTTCCTTAAAATATGAAATGTATGATGTTATTTTGGCCCCTTCACTTGTCGATTTGTCGTGGAATGGGCCGCCTTCTACAATTCGGAGGTATTTCTGCCATTTCTGTTTAGCCCTTGATCTCGTAACGAGCTAGAACACTTGTGCAGCACAACACTCAATATCAGATGACTAACATTCTCATCCCTTTACGTGCCTCGGACGTCAAAAGGCTTGTATTCAGTAACATGCCGCTCTAAACACATCATAACAAGCTATGATAAACTAGCACAAAAAGAGCCATGCATGCCCATTTTAGAACGGATATGTAGAATTTTAGCGGCAAACCCGTATTTTTACCTTTTACTTCGAAAGATAAAATATCGAAATTATTTTCTGCACTTTTTCAAATCGCATTGTGACCGTCCCGAAAGTTAAATTAGGTCACGTGATCTTAGGCCACGATGTCACGATTTCAAACAACCCGTAAACAAAAATTCAGCAATAACCAAAATATGCAGTGGATTGTTGTGAGTTCACCGATATATACATTTGCACAATTCGGATTGTTCTCCATTGTGTTAAGGACCTCAAAAGACACCTATAGCTCCTTGACAGTTGACCTGATCTTTCTACAAATTGCACAGTTGGATTCAGTGCATCAGAAAACCCCACACAAGGATTCTAATCAAAATATAAATCATTGGGTGTCGTTTTGTTTCTCTCTTCTCGATTTGTCGTGGTTCGGCCTGCTGTATATTCAGCCATGTCGAAACAAAAAGTTGACATTATGACACCATATGTATACGAAAATTGTGAACAGCCACCAAGTTTCGTGGAGCTACTCCTAATAGCAATGGAGATCGAAAAGCATGAAGAGGGGAGTGGGACTGAATCAGCATCATAAGGAATCAGGGTAAGAATAGGCAAAGGATATACTTTCATTAGCCTGGGAGAAATATGGAAAACATTGACATTAGTGCACACTCAAAGAGAGGTGGTTTGAGCTGCAATGACATCTTGCGCACCGTGCATGCGATGCAGGGATTCCCAGGAAGGAGATGGAATAGCGCAGTTGAATACCACCAAGTTAATTCTCACATATCTGTAAATATTCCGATGTCCATCCTTGTACAGAAGTCTACTGAAACATACCATCCATTATAGGGAATGAGGCTAGTTTCTCATAACATTGCACGCTCTTTCTGAGCAGCACTGGTTTTGATGTTGCAAGTGGAAACGACTTGCAATAATGGTGGAAGACATTTGTACGATTTCTTGTGATATTACTGTTGATATTGCACCCATGACGCGCTCACACCTTACTTGATAAGTGCTCTCTCATACAGTGCATAAGTAGTAAAAGTATTCTGGTCCGAAAATTTTCAGATTTAAAAGTGGAAATGACAAATTAGCATTAGCAGGGCACCAACCAGGGGGTCTGAACCATCACAACCCACCCCGGATCTGCAGCCATATGCAATGGACATCAGATTGTCTGTATTTTTCTTTAGGCCCATTCCACGACAAATCGACAATGACGTAACACCCAATATTATATCTTTTGATGAAAATATTTGTGAGGGGTTATCCGATGCGTTGAATCGAGCTGTGCTATTTTTAGAAAGGTCAGGTCAACGGTCAAGGGTTAGAGCTTCGAGCATTTTTGAGATGTCACCACACAAGGGTGTCCTTTGAGGTCCTTAATACAATGAAGAATAATCCTAATTGTGCAAAAAAAACATATATTGGTGAACTCACACTAATCCACTGCATCTTTTTGGCTATTTCGAATTTTCGTTTACGGGCCATTTGAAATCGTGGCATCATGACCTAAGGTCACGTGACCTACTTTAGCAATCGGGACAGTCACAATGCGATTTGAAAAAGTGCAGAAATGTAGTCCGACATTTTACCTCTCGAACCAAAAAATAACAAAAATAGGGTTTTACCCTTAAAATCTCCTCATCCGTTCAAAATTAGGAATGCATGGCTGTTTTTGCGCTAGTTTACCGTGGCTTGTTTTAATATTGGTTAGAACAGTATATTACTGAAATACAAGCCTTATGATATTCGTGGTACGTGATGGGATGAGAATGTTAGTCATCTGATCTTGATTGTTGTGTTGCACAAGTGTACTAACTCGTTGTGAGGTCAAGGGTTAAACAATGTACCGCAATGCCTTCGAATTGTGGCAGGTGGCCTATTCGACGACAAAACGACAAGTGAAGGGGCCGAATTGCACTCTATATCTCGATGAAAATACTTAGATAACTTGGATAGAGTTAGCTTGCCCATATAATCCAGCTGTGCAATTTTGGGAAATATCTGAGCAACGGTTAAGGAGTTATAGCATCAGACATTTCTGAGAGGTCACCTAAGTCTTTGGAGACCTGGAACTTAATGAAGAGTAACACGAATTGCACGAAGCTATATATCGCTGAACTCGTCATGATCCACGGCATCTAGTGTCAAATTCGAAATTTTTGTTCACGCGTTTTTTGAAATCGTGAGCTTGTGACCTAGGATAACGTGACTTAGTTTGACCTTCAAGACAGTCACAATGCTATTTTATAAATTTAGAAGCGACCAAGGGTGATTTGTGAAAGTCTAGATCGTCACTTGTAAGGAGAAAAGTAATAGAATTGTTTTCACCTTATGCAATATATTTCTGCCTCAATGTCAGCACATAAAAAATGTACGACCATATTTCATCTTCAACACTGAAGGTTTTTACCACCGCCAATCACTGTAATGTCAGCTTTCTGGCGTTTTAAACCCCACATTCTGGAAACGAGAAGAGGAGCATCATTGACTTAGAAATCGCATTCATCTTGAACTGCTTGCGAACAAATTTGGCGCGGACGCATCCATTGTCACATGCTGAGCCTGAAATGAATCGCATTGGATCATGAGCCGTCTACATCGGTGTAATAAAATAAAGTAGCATAATTACGCAATACAATGCAATACAGTACTTTGTTACAGTACAATATGATAATGCAAAGCAATGTAATGCAATGCAATGATCTACAGATATGCAGGTCATCCCATACCTTGTCAGAATCCAAGTTCAGGCTGATGATCTGTCACTGCGATAATATTAATCAACACAAACTGCATCAGCGCGCGCAGCAACACGTCTCACTTCACCGAACTTCCATTAACACACGCCCCGCATCGGTAAGCAGTTCATGAACTATTACCGTGTTGTTGGCCACTGGTGCGAACTTGTGGTACATACCTCTGTGTACCTTTCACCGTGATGGCTTTCGGGAAGCACTCGGTGAGGTGGGTCGTGACGTCCATTGCCTCCTGCTTTGATACAAATATGAATTTGATGCAGCTGGCTAGCTTGCGCGACAGATACTCAAACATGTCCTCTGCCGTCAGTATCTGGTTGTTAAGCGGGCGCTTGAGGCTCTCTTGAGCCGCGGCACACTTGGCTGTGTCCCCGATGCCGTCACAAGCGCCCTTGTCATGAGATGTGACAAAAAAACACTTACGGGGTACCCCAAAATCTGCCTGACGGTGACACACATCAATGAAGGCATTGTGGAGTCGGACGTGCCTCTGAATCCTTGGTCAGGGGCACCGCTCAACACTTTACTGATAGCAAGTAGCCAGAGACTTGTCTATACAGAATATAGCTTATATTGCACGTAGGTACAGACATGCGTCGCCTGTGAGAGACAGAGCTGTAACGGGCGCGTTACACACTGAGACGGCTGTTTACACTTCTGTGCGCTTGCGCAGGTCGCACCTCGGCGACGGCCATGGCGTGGGGCAGATACTGCACCGTACCTCTTCGAAAAACACGGAAGAACCAACAAACGAGACCGAAAACATCTCTAAGCAAAACCAAGCATAGGCCAGCTGGTCATATACCGCTGCGAAGCCGGACACCACCAAAGGCTTCGACGCCGCTGGCGCCACAAAAGGGCCACCACCAAGGTGCTCGCGCAGCACCGCGGAGGCACGAAAAGCCCGGTGCCACCGAAGGCGTGCAACAAGCCACGCCAACGCCAGCTGTGCCATCCAACCCAACGTACTGCAACCCGCACGACCAGCCTGCCATCAACTCGACCTCTTCACTTCAGACTTCCAGCTACTCTTCATCACCAACTTCGAGACTGCTCTGCACCTTCAACTCGTCTACAGGTTGGTCCTGCGGTGCCGCCAACCCCCCCCCCTATTCCGCCGATATTTGTAAAAGTGTACACCTTTCTTTCCTAACCACAACGCCAAACCATCGACCCACCACACTCACCAAACATGAACACCACACTGAACACACCGACGGGTGACTTTCTCTTCTGCCGCCGGGATGATGGGGAGCCCATGGGCTCCCTTGACCCCTGGACGGTGGAGGAGGAGATCACCCGTCGGACACGCCAGCCCCTACACGCACGCCAAATTCGCTTTTGGGCACTTCTTATTTAGGCATACAACTCTCACGACGCAGACACACTGACACACATCACAGACATCACTGGCATACCAGTCACCATAACACTAGCCGCACACCTCAACACATCACAAGGCACGATACACGCCCGAGAGGTGGCCTGGATGACGGAGGAGAAACTGACGCTCAGGTTCAGGAGCCAGGGCATCTCCTCCGTCTACAGGCCACCCACCCCACCACACAAACAAGACTCGCACACTCTCATACTGACCTTCACCACAAGACAACAACCCACACACGTTAAAGCCGGCTACATTAGGTACCAGGTCACTCCACGAGCACCCCTCTCTCGACGCTGCCAGTTCTGTCAGCGGTGCGGACATTCGAAGAGGGGGGGGATTGGGGTGCCGCCACACAAAACCCACCTGCGCAAACTGTGCCGCACCACACCACATAAACAGATGCACCACCAGTACACAACGCTGCGTCGGTTGCGGCGGAGACCACACCTCCCGGGACAGGGCATGCCCTCGGTGGAAGAAGGAGAAGGAGATTCTCCGTCTTGTCCACCTAGAGGGCTGGGCCCTGCCGCGGGCAAGGTTGTGGGTCGACGGCCAGCAACCGATGCAGACTATACATCATCACAAGGTGTCCATGCACTCTACACAAACACAAACATCTCACATCACACCGCCCACCAAAGAAACACAGACAGACCCAGAAATCATCATCAGACCACAGCCCAAGGCACCAAAACAACACAAACACCGACACTACTCACCCACCCACCCAACACAGGCACCACACCCAGTGCCACAACGCAGAACACGCAACCCATCACCAGTACCAGGCCCATCAAAACCATCACTAACACCCTACGCAGTACGCAAAAAAACTACGGTTTGAAATCGAGACACTCACAGACTCAGACGACGACAACAGCTCAGACAACATCACGGTCACTACCCATGCACCTACCACACGAGCAAGCAACAAAACAAACACCACCTCTACCAACAACAAACCACACACTCGCGCCAAAACCTCTCGACACTGAACATCCCAAACAACCCCTATTACCTAGACTCTTCCAACTCTATCCATGATGTGTAATAAAAAAAATATGAAGAAAAAAACAAAAGGAAAAGAAACACAAAAGAACAAAGAACAAAAAAGAAAAAGAAAAACATACAAACAAAAAAGAGAAAGGGGAAAAAACAACAACTAAAAGGCCAAACCTGTATTTAAAAAAAACTAAGAAGAAGCAAAGAGACAAACAAACACTTACTAAAAAGAAAAGGCCCACAACAGTGTACAATCATATGTGTATGTTCTTGCAATGTTAAAACGAACGGCGATGACCGACACTCCCCCATTCTACACCCCCTACGGCACCGTCCGGACCACTTCTATCGTCTCATCTCTAAAACACCTAAACAGCCGATATCACCTGACGGTGGCAGGCTGGTCAAACTCACTCAACAACAACAACATACCTCTTCTCTCGATCGCACGTCTACAGATCTGCTCCTCGCCCTGTCAAGCGCCAAGTGCGAAGCAACGCAAGCGACCGCTGCTCCGCAAGACGCAAGAAGCGAACACACGACCCGCCACCTGCCACTATACACTAAACACCAGACACCAAGACACCCACAAGCACTCTACACACCCCACCTCCCTGCGCCAGCGACCTCTCCTCTTCCCTTCAAACACTACTACTCCGTCCGACTGTCTTCAACAACATATCCGCCAGTGTCTCAGTGCAGTGCTACATCTTCGCCTCATCTGTAACGTCTGCATCTACTGTGCTCCGTCTTCGTCTTCATCTGCAAAAGGTCAGTCCGGCGGTGCTGCCACTCTCTCCCACCCGGGCTCCCTCCACCCCACCCTTCCACTTTCCCTCTAGTGCCTTCTGCAAGATCTTTGTCTGATCTTTCTGAACGTGCTTCCTTCACTCACAGTTTCTGATTTCTTTGTGTTTTCTTCGTCTCTATCTGCCCCGCTATTACAATCTGTCGGGCTCTCTTCACGCCCCTATATGCCCTCCGCCTGAGATTACTGTTCTGTACTGTGCTACACACACCCGTCACAACTCACCCTTTGCCCAACACCACATACATCATAAACACATACAACACCACACGGTACAGCACCACATCATGAACACCGATACATCTACACCCACTGGCGAATTCTTCATCTGTCGCCGGGGAGACGGGGAACCCATGGGCTCCCTCGACCCCTGGCTGGTGGATTAGGTATTCGCCAAACACACAGAAGCACTCCTACACGCCAAATCACTTAGATCCGGGGCGTTCCTCATACAAGCCAACGACAACATAGGCGGAGGCATCCTCCCCACCATACACTACATACAGAACACACCCATCTTCATAACACCGGCCACACATTTAAACACGTCACAAGGAACCATCATGGCACGGGAGCTGGCCTGTATACCGGCGGAGACGCTGGCCCACAGGTTTGGGGACCAGGGTGTCTCCGCCGTGTACAGGCCGCCCCCCAAGACACGGCTACACCACCTCAGACCTCTTAATACTCACATTCACAACACGGACAACTCCAAAACACCTTAAGACCGGATACACACGATACCAAGTCACGCCACGTGCACCTCTCCCACGACGCTGCCGTAAATGCCAACGGTACGGCCACTCAACCGGGTGGGGGGGGGGGACATAACACCACATATACATGCGCAAACTGCGCTCCACCACATAATACAGACGACTGCACCAGCGGCGAGCGCAGCTGTGTCGCCTGCGGGGGGGGGGGGGGGGCACGCGGCGTCGGACAAGGACTGCCCGCGATGAAAGGCGGAGCGCGAGGTGCTCCGCCGAGTCCACCTCGGAGGCATGGACCTGTCCGAGGCCAGAGCGTTGGTCCCAGGCCCGCGGGCGGCGTGGCCGACTCGCCGCATAGAGCCGGGTACACACAAACAACCAGCACCGCCACTCTCATACGCAGAATATCCGGCTCTACCAACACCCACCCAACACAAACACAACACAAACCCCTACACACAAACAGAACAAACAAAACAAACAGAACACACACAACGGCAGCACACACCAACACCAGCCAACACCAACACACGCAAAACACGATCCACAACACCAGGACACCCTACAACCCACAGACCAGCACAAGCACAACCACCGAAACCACGACACCCTACAACCCACAGACCAGCACAAGCACCACCACCACTACCAGCCCGCCAACTGGCACCCACCCCACCCTGCCACCCACCACCGCCACCACCCTACCAACCAGCATCCTCAGCATCCCCACAAACCTCACCTACATCAGACGCATCACCTGCACCACACTCACACACTGACCAGGGTTCAGAGTCGGAGGAGCACATGGACATAGAGCATACCACAACCGACTCGGACATTACAACCCCCCAAACTCGACACCACCCCCTTCCCAGCCACAAAGGCCGACAAAAAGCACCACCAAAAAACATTCACCTAAGAGACCACTCGCGCGCGCCAACACACACAAACAATGAACACAATACTACAATGGAACACACACGGACTAATTAGACACTGGCCAGAATTTAAACACTACGCACTACAAACAAATCACACAGCACTATGCCTTCAAGAAACCCACTTCAAGCCCAACGACTCCTATCAATTCAATATTCCTCACTACACACTATACAGACAAGACACACACAACACACACAGATCAGGCGGTGTCCGCACATACATCAGGAACACAACACCTCACCGCCTGATACACTTTAACACCACAGCAAACATACTACTCACCGAAATACACTTCCACAACACTGCTTACACACTTGTCAACATATAAGACCCCCCATCACGAAACACAGAAACCCTCTCGGAATTAAATAAAGCACTTGACCAAATTAACTCTCCAGTTAATCCCAATTAGCCGACCTCGTTAGCCAATTAGCCAATTAACCGACCTCGTCCCAATTAGCTCCCATCTACCTACGACCCCAGATGTAACCCTTCCATCCTCGCGCCTATCTCTCACCCTATCCTGGACATCCGATTCCGACCCTCACTTCAGCGACCACGCACCCATAACAATTACCTTTAACCAAATCCCGACCACCGGCCCACCCAATCCCCCGACGGGCCGGTGGAACTTCAAAAAAGCATCCTGGACACCTTTCTCAGAATCCCTAGCCGCACGAACAGCTCACAACCCATACCTCTCACCAGAACAATCCGCAGACATCCTTCTCACTAGAGCACATCAACACATACCACAAACAAAACCACGTCATCGACACAAACCTCGCGCGGCTCCCTGGTGGAACGACGAGTGCCACCGGGCGATCCGCGCGAGGAACCACGCACGACACAGACACTGGCGAATCCAGGGAGGGGCCATTCCGGCAATGGCCCCCCGAAGTGCTTAAAAGGGGGGGGGGGCATAATGTCTTTTGGACCCCCGAAACCAACAGAAGTCAACTAAATTAAAATGCAGTAACCTTTGCCGAGGTTAAAAAATAGCGTCTGGATGAAAGAATCTCCAATTTTAAAGGATATTTTTTAATTAAAAATAATTGTTTGTAAGCCAGTATGGTAGCATAGTAGATTCTGCCACACATCGAGGGTTCCATGCTGCTCAAGTTCTGCTTACAGCAAGAGTTGACAAAATCGGATCCGCCAGTGTGTACACGTGCACGAACGTTGACGTGGTACAAGACGTTGAACGTGAACGTGAACGTTTTGGTAAACAAGAACAAAAATCCGGTAACATGGAAACGGTGGAGGTAGGCTGGGGCCCGTACACAGGAAATTATGTTGTCAATTATTATTTAATTTTAATTTTAATTATTCTTTTTTAAAATAGGCCCCTTTTCCAAACAGTGGTCGAAATCCGGTGCTTTTAACCAAAAATAGTGGAAGAATGGGCACCCTCCAAATCCGTTCGACCCCTCCCCTGATGCAATTCCTAGGTACGCCACTGGGGGAGGGGGAGGGGATGGGGCTGACGCCGAAAACCGAAAGTTGCCCCCCCTAAACCGGTGGGCTAGATCCGCCAGTGGACACAGACACGAAAGACACCGCACACCGGAAACACTCACAGTATACAAGCAACTTAGAGCACTTTGCAAAATAACCATCAAAAATGCGAAAAGACTTCCTGGAATAAATGTTGCAGTCAATTTAATAGATTCACCCCTCTCGGCGAAATTTGGACACTCTTGAAAACATTTCAGCACAGACAAAGACCGCCAACCAAAGCCATCACACTCAGACACAAAAACAACACCATCACATACCCACAAACAATAGCAAACATCTTCGCACACAACTACCACCTTAGGTCATCCACACTCCCACGAAACCCCCCATCTCCAATCAGACACACACGCCCACATCTCTACAACACTAGGTTTACACTCACATAATTACAACTAGCAATCGCACAGACAGGAAACACAAGCGTAGACCCAGACAATATATACTACTCATTCTTCAAACAACTCCCAACACAAGCATTACACGCACTACTCGACACCTACAACACCGCCTGGACAACACATACATACCTACAATCTTGGTTACACGCTCTGCTCATAGCTATCCCTAAACCAAACGGACTCAACTCTATGCGACTCCTACCGCCCTATCGCGCTAACCAGCTGTTTTCACAAACTCTTCGAACGTCTTGTAAAAAAACGCCTTCTCTACATCATTCAAACACAAAAACCAATATCCCCTATACAATCAGGCTTTCTTCCTAACCGCTCATGTCTTGCGAATCTCACCTACCTGATTACACACATCCAGGAAGCGGCGGCAAGGAAACGCTCCACTGTCGCCGTCTTCCTGGACTTAAAAAACAAGCATATGACACAATCAACATAACAGCACTATTACAACACTTATACAACATAGACATACAGGGAGGACTATTACACTAACTCCACTTCTACCTACTAAAACGATCATTTCAAGTAAAAATTGGGCCCCACACTTCAGACACCAAATTTCCTGCAACCGGCTTAATGCAAGGTTCCGTTTTAAGTCCCCTTCTCTTTATTCTAGGTCTAAATTCAATTATCACCGACAACTTCTCGACCAAAATTGCACTTTACGCAGACGACATTGTACTCTGGACATCACATAAAATACCAACTCACGCACTAGCAATACTACAAAACGCATTACACACAAATCAAAATGCATCATTTTCGGCTACAATCGACATACAGACATACAACCACTGAAAATAGACTACACACCCATACCAAGAAAATAGACCATACCATTTGTAACCACAGCAAAATTCCTAGGCATCACACTAGACCCACGACTCACCTTTCGTCCCCACATTCTAAACATTCAAAAAACGCGTCTCAAAAAGAATAAACCTCCTACGAGCCCTTTCAGGCACACACTGGGGATCCGATCGAAATTCACTACTGACCCTATACAAAACAATCATTCGGCCAATCATGGAATACGGATCCCCACTCTTCGAAAACGCAACTAAATAAAATCTCAAAATTATAGACACACTTCAACACCAATGCCTAAAAATAGCTTCCGGAGCCTACATCACCTCACCTTTTCTCGCTCTTCACATATACAACCACATACCAGAACTAAAACACAGACGCACAGAAGCACTACTCAGATATCACTACAAAACACAACTCGTCAAACAACACCCATGCACTCAAGCACCAAAAATTCGCACCAAACGCATACACCAACTCATGAAAAAAATACCACTTAAAACCACCATAGGCTGCCGCATACACTAACACGCAAATAGTTTACACATCACACTCCCCACATCAAAACCACTCCCACCACCCACAGCATGGTGGAAACACCAAACACCCACGACACACTTCCTCATCGACAAACCGAAACACGCATACACAGACGCAGAAATACAACAACTCTTTCTACAATTAACAGCACAACATGCAAATTATAATATCATATACACCGACGGATCAAAATCATACACACAGCAGACGGGCGCAGCGGCGGTGCTGTACCCCAATGCAGCACCGCCCCGAGTCATCCTGCGTGCCGGTCTGCACGACACAGCATCCACATACACAGCAGAATTATACGCAATCTTTTCGGCCTATTCCACCACCTATAACACAAAAATGGAACACAATATCATAGCCACTAACGCAAAATCAGCACTACAAAGCATAATACCCTACACCAAATTCAAACGCCCCTCATCCTCAAAATACTGTACAAACATACAAAAATAAACATTCAACAACGACCACTACTCCTCTGGATCCCAAGCCACACAAACATACATGGTAATGAACACGCAGACACAGAAGCAAACATAGCCACAACACTACAACAAACCACGCAATGCCCCTATTCACAATCAGACTATTACCCCACAATACGACAGGCCATCAACAAACACATACAACAAACATAGGACACAACAATAACACAACTTCACGAAATACACCCCAAACACGAATACTGGCACACCATCAACCAACACACCAGATTCAAAGAACGTACACTAACACGACTACGCACTGGACACACAGCACTTACACATTCTTACCTCCTCCTACAACGCCAACGACACAATGCACAACATGTCACCGAACACTTACAATTAAACACATACTCATCTACTGCACCAAATACAACAACCAAAGACAACATATCACAAACTACTGCACCATATACAACATCCCACTAAACCTCACTACTCTTCTCAACGACGACCATCCAGCATTACACGAACATATCTTCCACTTTCTCGCTATCACACGCCTACTCGAACAACTATGAAAAAAGGAAAAAAAGGATCTGGGAAAAAACACACAATACAAAAACAAAATGAAAGAAAAAGAAAAAGACATGTAAAAAAATTAAAAATGAACAAAAGACCCAAGGACAAAAAAGAAGAAGAAAAAGATACGTTCCAAAAAGAAAAGAAAAACAACCAATATCCCCAAAGACTGAAAGTGTTCTTGCAATGTTAATCAACTGTGGCGATGACCCGACCCCCCCCCCCCCCCCCACTACACCCCATACCCCAACTTGGCACCGTCCGGACTGGCATCTCTTCTCAACTACATCATCTTCGGCCTCCGACCAGATCTACAACTTCCTGCAACTCTGCTCAACTCAGCTCACTTCAAGCTCCAAGACTCCTTCAACTCTACTTCGGCACTGCTCAACAAATCAGCTCCCTCCTCCTCTCTCCGTCTAAGTTTCCTACCCTCCTAATGCCAACACAACCATAAAGCACGGAAACAGCCGACATCACCACAGGGTGGCAGGCTGGCAAAATTCACCGACACACACACACACACAACGCACCGGGCTGCGGCGCCGGTTGCCCGGCGGGGTAAATATGCGCGGCGTTAGCGCCATCACGCCCGCGTGTCGATGATGTGGTCCGCTACAGGTGCCCCCCCCCGGCTCAGACACGGCACCGGCGAAGGTGACGTGGCGAACGCCATATCGCGCAGGAGCGATCACTGCACGGCCGGAGCGAGTGCGGAGGGTGGGCCGCAGCGCTGGCCCGACGGGCGATAGCGGCGGGGACGTCATTGGTGCGAGTGGCGCAAGGGGCCGCGGTAGCAGAAGCCGTGCTTCTGCTCTTGGAAGGCGGGCTTGACCCGGTCGATGGAGACGACTTGCTCTTTGTCAGGGCGGAAGATGGTGATGGTCTTGTCTGTGCGGTGGTGGCCGCGGAACGGGCCGTCGTACGGGCACTCGAGCGGACCTTGTTTGGCGTCGTGCCGCACGAATACGTGGGTGCAGTCTTGGAGGGGCCGTGGCACGAAAACACGTGCTGTGGAGGCTCGGCGAGACGGGCCAGAGGTGGCGCATCGTCCGGCGGATGTTGTCCACATATGACGTCTTGGTGAGCGTTGGTGTAGTCGGCGGAGTCTCGAAAAACTCGCCGGGAAGACGTAGCGGCGTGCTGAACACCAGCTCCGCAGAGGTGCATCCGAGGTCTGCCTTGAGTACCGAGCGGAAGCCGAGTACCACCATGGGCAGCAGGTCGGCCCAGCGGGTAGCGCCGTCGGCGGCGCGGAGCGCTGTCTTCAGCTGCCTACAAATAAAAAATGACTCAGCATGGATAAAACGTTCCAAAAGACTTCACCGTGCATTGGTCGTGTGACAGCCCCAGACTGTGTGATGGCAGTTAAAATCCCCTATAAGTAAAACCGCCCAGGGGCACTGAGGTGTGTGAAGTAGCACTCAGCAGAGCCGGTCCCTTTCCCGGCGATGTGGAAGCCTGCTCAGGCAGTGTTCCTTGTCTGTCTCCGTAGGCTTCGGAAGACTGGGGCTCCACGTCATCGGCTCACAAAAAGCGAGATGGTGGCATTCGTTTTGTTGGCGAGGAGACAGGCAGACCAAATTTCCGGAGACGAGTGCTTAGTTGGTCGATGTGGTCACTCGTTCTGATGTCAGTGTGCTGCGGGGTCAACATAAAGTGTGTAACTTTCGCTGCATGTGAACATGGGTGTGCCCTTCATTGGAAGAGGTTCACCTGTCGCTCCAGCACCAACCCTAAAAACAGACCAAGTGACAGTGGGTATTTGTGCAACCGCCGCCTTTCTCAACCCGGGCAATACATCCTGATTTGCAAAGACATAATATCTAATAGACACATAGAAGACGTAACAGTGTACCTACCGCCCCCCGCCTCCCTGAGGTCATACTGGGTCCATTGTCCGGAAAGTGCGATTTCAAAAGGCAGGGAACTTTACATCAGGCATGCATATATATATATATATATATATATATATATATATATATATATATATATATATATATATACATATATATATATATATATGTATATATATATATATAGATACATACATACATACATACATACATACACACACACACACGTGTGTGTGTGTATGTGTATGTGGTGGTGGTGGTGGTGGTGGTGGCGGCGGCGGCGGCGGCGGCGGCGGCGGCGGCGGCGGCGGCGGCGGCGGCGGCGGCGGCGGCGGCGGCGGCGGCGGCGGCGGCGGCGGCGGCGGCGGCGGCGGCGGCGGCGGCGGCGGCGGCGGCGGCGGCGGCGGCGGCGGCGGCGGCGGCGGCGGCGGCGGCGGCGGCGGCGGCGGCGGCGGCGGCGGCGGCGGCGGCGGCGGCGGCGGCGGCGGCGGCGGCGGCGGCGGCGGCGGCGGCGGCGGCGGCGGCGGCGGCGGCGGCGGCGGCGGCGGCGGCGGCGGCGGCGGCGGCGGCGGCGGCGGCGGCGGCGGCGGCGGCGGCGGCGGCGGCGGCGGCGGCGGCGGCGGCGGCGGCGGCGGCGGCGGCGGCGGCGGCGGCGGCGGCGGCGGCGGCGGCGGCGGCGGCGGCGGCGGCGGCGGCGGCGGCGGCGGCGGCGGCGGCGGCGGCGGCGGCGGCGGTGGTGGTGGTGGATTGGAGTTTAGGGGCGCGTCGACATCCAGGGTCATTTTGCGCCCATAACTGTATTATAATAAATATACGGTGCTACTATAATAGCTTGTTATTAATATTCACGGGTGGCGGTATATCACCTCAAGGGCAGCTTGTCCAAGGAAGGTAAAAATATTCCCAGACGCCACGACATCAGAGTCGTTTCCTATTAGCACATGCAAAGAAGCGTCGGCACTCAGCCGTCCTAAAATCTGACGTCGTAGAGGTTCTAACGGTACACCGCCTACTAAAACATGGTACACGGTAAGTGGGTTAGAGCAGCGTGGACATAAAGGTCGATCATCACCGGTCAGCATGTAACTGTGTGCTGCGAAGGTATGACCTATTCTCAATCGGCAGAATATTACTTCTTCCCGTCGATTGGTTCGGTGCGAGGATCGACTTTCCTAGTGTCGGTTTTAAAACCCTGAGCTTACTACACTTTGAGTTCCAGTTTCTTTGCCATTCTGACTGTATATTTGACGATGTAGTAGGGTATAGGTCCCTTGGAGGGAGCCGTAGATGGACCACACGGCCATTGCTGGTGGCGTGTTTGGCGGTTATGTCAGCAGCTTCATTTCCCGCGAGTCCGACATGGCTGGGAATCCAGCACAACACGATATTTCTGCCGATGTCATGTAGGGATTTCACGACTTTGATAATCCTCTGAACAAGTCGGTTATCCTGGCTAAAGGCTTTCAATGCCAGGAGACTACTCGGAGAGTCTGTGAAAACCACGTGTTTTGTGGACCGGTCTTCCGGTATAAAATAGAGGGCTTGCAGAATGGCATACAATTCGGCAGTAAAAACCGATGTTTGTGTTGGTAGACAAAAAGATCGAGCACTGTGTCGACTGACATAGGCACATCCAACACCAGAGACTGACTTTGAGCCGTCTGTGTAAATTCGCGAAAAGTCGTAATATTCATGTATTTTTTCCAATGCCAATATACGGAGTTCCTCCCCGTTTACATGTATTTTCTTTGAGCAGGATAAAGCCACGTCAGTTTGCACTGGGATAACGTGCCAAGGGGGAGTGCTCGGCGTAACACGTGCTACACTACGCGGCCTGGTATTAGTCACGAAGGATCGAAGCCATAGGAATGGAAAACGGTAATCCACGCTGAGCCCTGTGACGTGCTATTGATGTCCCTGAGAATATCCACTGATAGGCTGGATGTTTCCGGTTTTGAGCAACATTGCATGCGTATCTCGCGCCCAATAACTTACATGTCCATGATATTAGCAACGCATTCACATCGCATTCAGCATCCTATTCGCATACTCTTCGAATTCGTTCATTTTTTTCAGGATATGATCTTTGTCGCTTGCAAAAGTAAGGGAAACAACGATTCTTCAGTAGGACGAGCGGTTCAATCTCCAGAGGTCGAGAGAGGTCACTCGGGTCAAAAACGATGTACCGTATAAAATTCGAAGTATTTGACTTAGCCGAATGATTCCAACGCCTAGATGTCCGCTGTCCATCAAAGATGCAGCACATCGAATTACGTGAACTTCAATGTCACAGTTTGACCTCAGGTCACCGAAGTTGGTTTTACTCATGCACTATATCTATTTACGGGGTACCGAATAAAATCATGGTGACACATTGGATATACCTAATTTTTGCAGGTCATAGTCTACATAGTACGTACATAGAGCACATCAATCAAAATGACCCGTTATGGCCACTGATTCATCTTCGTTCGCCAAAAAAGCCCCAAAAATGCAACTATACCAAATTCTTGTGTACCCGATAATTTCCGAAAAATTTTACTTGGCACGACGAAAAAAACACCCAGACATTGGTTATGGCCCATGGATGCAGCACATTGAAGCATCTGGCCTACAATCTCATAGTTTGACCTATATTCGCAAAATACTGTTTTGACCATGCATTATTGCCATCTACGGGGTATCTGATATTACCCTCCTAAACACATTCATCGGATGGACATTAGCGCCAAAAAATCTCCCATCGGACAAGAAAGCAGCACATCCAAGCATGTCACCTTCAAGCTCACCATTTGACCTCAGGTCAACTTAGACTTTAACATTACACCCTATGGGAATATCACGGTGTACCGAACACAATTTTCCTGAATACATTTAACGGATGGATATTAGCGTCGAATAATCGCACACCGAGCAAGACCGCAGCACATCCGAGCATGTAACCGTCAGCGCAAGCGTTTGACCTCAGGTCAGGTTTTATGAAATTCAGAAAAAGAAAGTAGTCCACTTGGGTACCGTATGTGGGCCAAACGAAGCTTTGAATGTAGACTATCTCAACACTGATGCATGCACTAGCAATACAAGAAGCAGCACACTGCGTGACCTGACCTTTATCGATGACGTATTTCGTCAGGTAGCACTAGCATCCCATTCAACAACGCATTCAGAAGCGATTTCACCAATGTTCTCTGATTCGTCTGAAAATTTGACACAACCTTCGCAGACATACCCGAACATGCATCCCGAAACTATTGTCTGCTACGACGAACCATTTCGCCTTCAGAGGCGAAAAGGTCAGCCAGGTCAAATCTAGGGTATCGCATAACTTGCCGGAGGATTCACTTATTGGAATTATTCAAAAGCTTGTGCCACTGCTATCATGGTGGCATACAGCGCACCAAGTCAACTGGTCACTCGAGGTCACCATTAGACCTCAGGTCAACGAAGAGTTTAACATTGCACCCTATGGGAATATCACGGTGTACCGAATACAATTTTCCTGAATACATTTAACGGATGGATATTAGCGTCGAAGAATCGTCCACCGAGCAAGGACGCAGCACATCCGAGCATGTGACCGTCAGCGTCAGCGTTTAACCTCAGGTCAGGTTTAATGAAACTCAGAAAAATAATCCACTTGGGTACCGTATGTGGGCCAAACGAAGCATTGAATGTAGACTATCTCAACACTGATGCATGCACTAGCAACACAAGAAGCAGCACACTGCGTGACCTGACCTCTATCGATGACGCATTTCATTAGGTAGCACTAGCGTCCCATTCAACAACGCATTCAGAAACGAATTCACCAATGTTCTCCGATTCGTCTGAAAATTTGACAAGAAGCGAAGCAATAATACATGCATCCCGAAACCATTTTCTGCTACGACGAACCATTTCGCCTTCAGAGGCGAAAAGGTCAGCCCGGTAAAATCTGGGGCACCGCATAACTTGCCGGATAATTCACTTATAGGGTGTAATGTTAAAGTCTTCGTTGACCTGAGGTCAAATGGTGACCTCGAGTGACCAGTTAACTTGGTGTGCTGTATGCCACCATGATAGCGGTGGCACAAGCTTTTGAATCATTCCAATATCGGATCATGAGATCCGATTCAACCCATGATTAAGAGCAGGTCAAAATTATTTGATTCGACTCAGTTCAGACTCAGAGCTCACAAAGCATGATTCGACTCACGACTCAAACAGACTGACATATATTTGAATCGATTCAGATCCGACTCAGTGGTATTAGACTCATGAGCGATATGATTCAGTGTGCACTGCCCACACATTATATATATATATATATATATATATATATATATATATGTAATTCCCTTATTTAATTAGATACCTATAAATATGCTTTGACATCAAAATGTCTGTTGAATAAATTATTTTTGCTGTAACTTGGTTTTCAACTGATAATATATATATATATATATATATATATATATATATATATATAAAACATAAATATATATATTATATATAAAAAAAAAAATAAAAATAATATATATAAAATATAAAAAATATAAATAAAATATATATATATAATATATATATAAAATATATATATAAAAATAAATATATAACATAATGTGATGTGAAACAAAGTTATAGCAAAATAATTTAGTTCACAAACGTTTGGATGTCAATGTATCTTCATCTGTGCCTAATTAAAGAAGGAAATTAGTATTTATTTAGACACCAACGAAGACGGTCTAACATCAAAACATCTGTTGAATATATTATTTTTGTTACAACTTTCTTTTCACCTCATATTATTTATCATTCGTCATGAACTGTAATGGTTGGTATTTACCTATATACGGATAAATGCATGTGCATGTGCATAAAGTAATTGACTAAAAAAAACATTAACGAGATGAATGCTTGCAAATGCATATGAAAAACAATGAGTGCATAATACTTCAATCCACATCAACCTGATACACAACCTGAATCATATATACCTGACACACATCACCTCACCTGGTAATCTTTACCTTTCGGCCGACACATACTGCCAAGGTGAGTGATTTGTAAAGAGGTGTACAGTGGGGAACAGTGACGTCACAGGAGTCAGGGAAGTGACGTCACGACGTCACAAGTGCTTCGGAGGACTCTGATTTCCCGGTTAGGTTAGGTTAGGTTAGGTTAGATTATATTATGCTATGATACATTTTGTATATTATGCTACATTATCTTAGTCTAGGTTAGGTGGTAATCTTTACCGACACGACTCATGTGAAGTCACTTCCCTGACTCCTGTGACGTCACTGTTCCCCACTGTACACCTCTTTACAAATCACTAACCTTGACAGTATGTGTCGGCCGAAAGGTAAAGATTACCCCTCACCTCACCTCAACATAGCACCCAGGTCCTGCACTGCAATAGGCAGCTGCACGGTATAAAACTGAGTTAGTTTGTTACGGGCGCCCACGAAGTTGTTTGGTAGCGGGCTTGAAGGTTTCCCTTTACCGTTGGTTTACATGCAATTTTACCGACTTTCCCTACGCTACCTTGCATATGTTATGGTAATATAGAGTACTTTGACGTATTCCAATTGAAAGACCTATTCTTCAACTTCAGCAAGGATTATCCTAAATGACCCAGTAATAATCTTCCTGCCTAACATTGTGCTATTTCCGGCAGGCTCACCATCAAGCGCCTCCAAAATAAAGGGATTTTTCCCGATATTGGCAGGCTCCTTCTACCGTTCATTTTACCTGTTCTATTTGTCACCCTCGTTCAAGAGCGGAAGAAAGGACAGTCGGAGGGGGGGGGGGGGGTCTAAGTGCGCAGAGCTTCTTCTCCCCAGTGGCAGGAGAATTTCTGAAAAGTCACCACAGAAGACCGCCTGAAATGGTAAGACTACCACTATGATGGCCTCAGCTGAGATACCCCTCGAGCAAATGACGTCGCAGGAGCCGACGGGGACGGCTTTGGGAGCGGACACAGCAACGGCACCACTCGCGACCTGATCTGGTCACCATGTGCATGACCTGCCGGCGGTTCGCGAACTGGACCGCGCGCGCCTGACCCGCTGTCTGCACGATGGTCGCTGGCAGACGGCGGCTGTGGAAGGCTGACGTCTTCCTATTTATTTATTTATTTATTTATTTCACGATGTATGCCCTCCATATACAGTGGCTATTATGGACAGTCCTGTAATATTCGTTTTAGAAATAACATTTTAAAATCATATTGAGGTACTCCAACATCCGTAGGGTTTATTTAAAGTAATCCAATATCAGTGCGTTTAAGTGATTCAGCATAGGTAGGTTTTAGGCCGTCCAACATCAGTAGGCTAGGTTAGGTTACATTAATTTGTATTGATAATTGTATGTTATTTTAAATTATGTACCACCACACCCAAAACCCTTTCCCCACACTTCCCATATGTTGCTGAGGTGGGATAGCCTTGAACTTATATCTTGGGAAGTTTTCATTTTCCAAGTGAATGAGTGTCAAATTCGTTGAAATCACAGAAAACACCAGTAAAACAACATTGTGCTCAAAAATTGCCCAGGGACTTCTTATGCATGTTTGCCATTTTACACAAATCATATTATTGTCGATGGAAAGAATCAACCTCAATTTAGGCATCACTCACTGGTTATCTCATGATAACCTCTCCTTTATATATAAGTTTGAGACATTACTTAAGTTACACAGGTCAGGACTTCGAGCAATCATGCTCGAATCACCTGAACAAAAGCTATATAATGCCACAAATTCCGAAATACTTGATACTTTTCAGCAATAAAGTTGAACATGTGTTCCTATGACAAGGACAATGCTATTTTTCAACAAAAAAGATTATGTTTGTATTCCAGACTAAGTTTTAAGATAGAACAGAAGAAATATACAAACTGGTTACATATGTTATATCCAACCAACATTTTCTTCATATATAGGAGACAAAAAACTTGTTCAAATGTAAATGTACCTAATTGATATATTTGTCACCTGATATCACTCATTGTCCATTCTGTAAAAAAAAATGCAGCTCATAAATTCACCATCTCAGTCAGCAGATCTCACCCAAATCATATATTTCTCTTACCTTTAACCCTAACTTAGTGTAACTATAACTTAGTGGTAAATGATTGACATGAGGGTCTTATCATGATTGTTATTTCTATGCACTACGAATATGTTTTCTACCAACAAGCACAAAATTTGGTAGACTTGCAGCTTAGATCACAAACAAGGTTTTGATAGAGATGTTTGAATGCATGCTTATTAACATGACTAAGATAGTGTAACCACTCATTTCCATTGCATATGCTTAATCTTGGTTGAAAAACAAAATAATACCAAAACCAAAAAGTAGGGCTTTCAATTGGGTCATATACAATAACTAGTTATTTAAAGCTTCATAAATTGCAAGGTATAATTAGTTTCTCAGAGCTCTTGCAAATTGCAACATAAAATTAGGTAGCCTAATCTAGTTTTTCAGAGAAAGGTATCAAAATCTTGAAACAAAAGGACATAACTTAACCAGGCCTATCCATCCTTTTCTTTGGTGTAGGAAAAACATTGCCAATATGCAAACAATACAGGCAAAACACAACAAAGCAATCTTGCAAATGATGTAAACAGCAATAATACAGAAAAGTTTCAGGATTACCCTGGTGTGAAAATTATGGTGGGAATAGCTGATGGTAGCAGACATTTGCTCCTCTGTAAAGAGGCAAGGTTAAACAGTTCTTGCTTCAGGATTCTTTTCTTATCAATTTCTTTTAAATGCTTGGAACATACTCTTGGTTCCCCTACATTTGACAACTTAGACAGATGTTTTGTGTGCCAAGAGATTTTGCTTGGGCAGAATCCTGATAAAAATGGTGTAACCAGATTTCTTCTTTATTAAAGTTGCCTGCCCAGTTCCACTTCTATCCTCTGGTACTGCACAGTAAGGCATGACACCTGAAACAGAGATGCATTCCATTCCAACATTCTATCTAGATGCTGAATTCATACTACAGGAAATCATACTGCAACTCATGGAAAGTTTCAGGAGGGCATTCCTAGATCACAATGGTGTTGTACATAAATGTACAATTATGCATGTATCATCAATAATCCATGCAAGATTGATCAAGGAACAATGCATCATGCCCTGGGTCCAGCTGGCCTAGAAAAAAATTGTTTTCAACAACTGCTGTATGTCAATGTAGGTAGGTAGGTACATGTTTGGAAGAATAGGTTGATCCTAGATTTTTGGAATCCCTAACATTATCCTCTCCAGGAAATTATTTCTTGTTTTCTCATCTGGAGGTTGAATTTCCTAAGTTATTAACTTTTGACAAGGAACTGCTGTGATCAAGTAAAAGTGCTCAAAATTCACTTAAATGGGTGCAAATTGAGTTACGATGCATAAGGTTTGAAGAAAAGTATCCTCCATACTGGATGACTACAAAATATTCCTCTCCACATGCCGGATTACAATGCACAAATCCAACCTTGTCTATGCATGAGAATAAAATGTGTCGGAACAAATGTTCACTGGAGAGAATGGGACAAGATTATAACTCACCTGGTGAGCGGAAGACAAATATATTTGCCAGGAAGCAAATTAAAGTGACCATTGCGTATGATTTGAGAAAAATCGTCTGCAACCAAATTGATACCATATTTTCAAACAACTTCGGATGACGTCATGTGGGCTTGAAGGAAAACTTCGATCTACCTTCTAGTAAAGTTACCTTGGGTTTGTTATTTGTCACACGCACGGGTTTGTTATTTGTCACACAAACCAACGCAATTTTATTCAGTGCAGATGCCTATTGCAGTGCAGGGTCGTTTTGGTTCCATATTCTTTTTCACAATCACATCCCACTTCTGTGTTGTGTTCCCGGCACTAGGATTGATTCATGCTTGATACTGATCGTGAATACCAAGCTTAACATTAATACTTATTTGTAGTTATTGTTATCCGTTTTTGGTAAATAACTTAAGTACCCCTCATTCTTTATTCACTGGCAGCTGATAAGTTGACAATTGTAATGCTAAACATGAATAATTATACTGTGTTTTTACTCCCTACTTTGTGTCATGGCATACTATTCACAAAGATACATGCTTTATATCATTTGTTCACAACTTGCATTTGAGTCACAAGACTCAAATGACTCATTGTCATTCGAATGATTGACCCGTGATTCAACTCATTTTTTAAAAGAAAGAAGTGATTCAACTCGCGACTCAAGATATGTTTTGGGGAAAAGAATCGATTCAACTCGCGACTCATCCAAAAACGATTGATTCATGAGTCGATTATTCAACTTGAGTCGAGCACAAGTCTGACTGCCACTCTACTACTAAACACAGCATGACACAGCTCATAACAATCGATCTACTGAGCCAAAGCACATCGCTGCCACATTTGCCTTCCCCATTTGCATCATCGCATTCTAATGTTGTTCCCGCTTGTTGTTTTGTTGTCCCTAATAACCCCATCCATCTCTGTTCACGGAGACACCTATGTATCACGGATTTCTGCCAAACCCTCGCAAGGCCTACTACACGTAAGTCATTCAACGAATAGCCTGGAAATAAAGAATGGCCTGGAAAGATAGTTATGGACCCGAAAGTATACATAATATCGTCCCGGGTTCACCCACATAGCAGACGTATTTGTATACCCGACACCAGATGCTGTCAACCACATTCCCTGAACGACACCCAATGATTTTGTAATACGACACCGCAAGTTATTTAGACCCTTGATTTTGTTGCTCTCCTATACATGCGTTTGCATATTACAGAGCCCCGCCCACACTCCTGCAGTGCTTGACGTACCTCTGACATGCGTCTCCTCGTCTTTCTATGCACCACCTGGTCGCGCAAGTTTTGGCCCAGTTTATATAAAGTCATTGAATTTTGAGGAAAGTTTCTTTCAGTTTTTCAGAGTTGCGCAAAATGTGGTGCTTCTTTTCTAGAATAGTAAGGTAGCTTGAGTACTTAACTAGAAGCGGCACCGTTTCTTCTTTCCTTGTTTGCTTGTTTATTGGGTGGTTCTCAACGCACTTTATGCACGATCACGGCTAATGGCGCCGCCCACACTGCTTCGCCGGTGGGTCGCGGTATTGAAAAATGTCCCGAGTGGTGCAAGTGGTGACCTGCGACCTTGGGTACCCAGACCTCAGCACCTCACCTCAACCACTCGGCGATCACCGCCCCTGCCCCGCCCTCCTCCTTCTTTGCTCCCATACGTATTTTCCAAGAGGCCTTTCTCATAATTTTGTCAACCCGACCTAGATTCAAGCTTATTACCTTCTGTTGGTATCCCCTTTCGCTCAACCTCGCTTTAATCGTTTTGACCCGCTGTCTGAGAGTGGTATTGTGAGAACAAATTATCTCCGCTCTCACTCCTAATCCCATATGGATAACGATGAGGCACACACACACACACACACACACACAGTCTTGTGAGCCGTGAAAAGCGAGCCACATGACCGTACGGTCACAACCGAGGACCACCATTTCTAAGCGTGATGGAACGCTATGACGGAAGCACATCATTGCCACATGGTGCTCGACCGTTACCAAATGTTGTATGACACGATAAATTAGAAAGTATATGTTTTATGACGGGTTGTACTTACGAGGTCCAAGTGACAACAGAGGTCCAGTTGTGTGAACTGGGCAGATTATCGTGTATTTCGAGGACCATGTGTGTGATGTGCATGTAAAACCGAGGCCCATGTTGACCTTTTGTACGTACATTAATTTGGACATCTCCAATGGCTAAACGGGTATTATTTATCCCAATATGTGATCTACTATCAACGCACCATTTTTGTGGTCAAGGATTTCGTTCACGGTGTACCCCACACTTCGATGCTGATTTGTGACGTACCCATGCTGCGTTGTCGTGACACCATCTGGCTGCTGTTGATCTTCCTCTCGATGAGACCTCTCGATTGTTAAAAAAAAGCTGGGTCTAACAGGATTCGCCCCTGAACAAGAGGTAAATAATGTGGCACTGGCGAGTGGTTCGCCAGGCACGCCAAGAGGTATATTGGAGGGGCCCAACGCATGAAGGCCATGTGTGCTTGCTAATTTGGTTGGCGGGGCAAACCCGATAGTGTCCCATGTTTACTCGCCCAGTCTTTCCGGTCAAATTCTCACACCCCGCCTCAGGGTGGGGGCATTATAAGCCCCCCCCTATGAAATGTAGGTGTAGAACCCGCCCCAACTTCGTATATTGTGTGTAAGGACATGTGGCACATCTCCGCCATTCCAAGTGGTTAAAAATACGGTACGATCTGAGAAAGAGGGAATTAACTACCCGTAAGGAAAGATGAATGACCTTGATCGACATTTCTTGTTTGCCCAACTCGCATTCATATCTATTACTCTTTTTTCGCTGCTGAGTTAGTGGTTCCGTAAGGGTGTACACAGAAAATTAGTTCCGACAATTTAAAGCCTCAGAACCGTTCGACAGGATTTAATAAGTGGTGAAGCCAATCCAAGTGGTATGGAATCCTTTCCTGCATTTTGTTGGGGGACACTCAAACCCCCACGAGGAGAGTTGATACAAGGGTTTGCTTTCCAGCGAGGTTCACTCAGATGCTGGAAGGTAGCACGAAACATCGAACATCGTCATTGTAACACCGCTTAATTGACAACACTTAACATCTGAAGCGCCCCCCGCCCCCCGCTCCCTGCCCTGACTCAACACTTTTTGCTGACTCCGTATGGGCACTTGTGGCCCACGTCTTCCAACGCCCTTACTTTAATAATTCCTTTTAGAAGGGGACTCTCCTCCAGTGCGGGACATCCCTTTCCAGCAAAGGGCACCTTTTTCCGGACAGGCACTCCTCATCTTTCATGGCGAACGCCACTGAGGTTCCGGGATTCACAGGGAACCTGCCCCATTTGGACCGGTTGGAAATTCACACAGAGCCGATGATGGTGTACCATTTGTTGCGTTGTTGCCCTTGTTTGCGCAACTGCGACTGCTGTTTGCTCGCAGGCCGGCGCTATCCCAGGCGTTGAGTGGTGACGGCGCATGTTTTCGTGGTGTGCGCGATACTATTGCTGCCCACACCGGAGAAACAACATATTCAACGCGAGGTGACCAAATAGACTGATGCATATACCTGGGACCAGATAATACCAACTGACGAATATTGAACCTTCAGGACTAAATTAAGACAGAACGGACAGAGGCAGAGGCAGAGGCAGGCAGACAGTGAGGGACATACGGAGACACATACAGAGACAGAGTAAGAGCAACAGCAAGAGTAAGAACAAGAGAAAGAGAAAGAGAAAGAGGAGGTGGAGGAAGATGCAGAAGCGGAGGAAGGCGCAGAGACAGAAACGGAAACAGAGTGAGAGAGAGTGAGAGAGAGAAGAGAGGGAGATGGAGATGGAGATGGAGATGGAGATGGAGATGGAGATGGAGATGGAGATGGAGATGGAGATGGAGATGGAGATGGAGATGGAGATGGAGATGGAGATGGAGAGGGATAGGGCGATGGAGAGGGAGAGGGAGGGAGAGAGGGAGGGAGAGGGAGAGAGGGAGAGGGAGGGAGGGAGAGAGGAAGAGGGAGATAGGGAGAGAGGGAGAGAGAGCTCTCTGGGGCGACGTGAAGGGCCACTGGATCTACGAAAGGGCCCCGGGTTCAAGGAGAAGACTTTGGGGTGTAGGGGCGCATCGACTGCGCCTGTCATGCAGCCTCAAGGATAATGTCCCGGACCGATGAAGAGGGCCTCTGGTCAACGAAGAATGCCAACGGGCAGATGATGAGGACCCTGGGCTGAGCCAACGTGGGCTTCTCGGTCGACTGAGGGGTCCATGATCGTTGGAAGGGCTCCCGGGCTGACGAAGGGGCCCAAGCCAATATGAAGGGCCTCTGGTCTGGTGGCGGTGCTCAAGCCGAAGCAAGTCTCCTTATTTTATGAGCAGGTCGTAAACTTTCGAAAAAAGGGCGCCTACCTGACCGAAAAGGCTCTGGATCGTTAAAGACGGCCAATGGGATGACGGATGGGCTCCTAGTTACCGGAGATGATCTCGCGCCGTCAGAAAAGGCCCCTGGGCGAACGCGCGGGGTCCAAGCCGTACAAGCAAGGGCGTCGCCACCGGGGGGGGGCAGAGGGGCCAGTCGCCCCCTGCCGTGAGACTGGGGGGCGCCGCCCCCCTGAAATTTGAGGAGGCCCCTATCCGGAAATGCACAGGAAAAAGGTGAGCAAGGAGGCCGACCAGACATGAGAGGAGGCATCCAAGACGTGAGAGGAGGCCGACCAGACATGAGAGGAGGCCTCCAAGACGTGAGAGGAGGCCACTAATTTGAAGAAGGAGTCACCTAGGAGAGGATAGGAGGCCCCAGAAATCAAGAGAGTGCCAACAATTGGCACGGATGCCCCCAGGAATGCAAAGGTGGCCCCCAGGATTGCAAAGGAGGCCTCCAGGATTACAAAGGAGGCCCCCAGGATTGAAAAGGAGGCCCCCGGGATTGAAAAGGAGGCCCCATGATTGAAAAGGAGGCCCCCAGGATTGCAAAGGAGGGCCTCAGGATTGCGAAGGATGACTCCAGGAATGCAGAGGAGGCCCCCAGGATTGCAAAGGAGGCCTCTATGATTACAAAGGAGGCCCCAGGATTACAAAGGAGGCCCCAATACGGGAAGGGAGACCTCAGAAAATGAGAGAAGGCCCTAAGACGGAAGAGAAAGCCAGTGGATATGAGATGAGGTTTCGGAGACGCAAAAGCAGCCCCCAAAACGGGTAAGGTTCCACCAAGATAGAAAAGGATGATCCAGAAAAGTGGCAGGAAGCACTTAATTCGGAAGAGGACGATATAAGATTGGAAATAAGACCCTTTGATGAACGAGGAAGCCCCTAAAATAGGAGAGAATGGCAATTAGATAAGAGGGATGGCTCCAGGCGAGAAAGAAGGCTTCAAAACGGGTAAGAAGGTCCCCAGGAAATGAGAAGGTAACTGAGATAGGAAAGGTTGCTTGTAATTTGGAAGAGGAGGCACCTGAAAGAGAACAGGAGTCCACCAGGAGACAAAAGGCCACCCTTAAAATGGGCAAAGATAGAATCAAAACGTAGAACAGGAGGCCCCAAAGACGTGAGAGGAGGCCCCTAATTTGGAAAAGAAAGCCTCTAGAAAAGAAAAGGAGGCCCCTGCCGGACTCGAGAGGAGTCCCTCGAGATGGAGTAGGAGGTCTCCAGGGCCGAATGAGGCCCGACGACCGGAAGGAATTCCCAGGAAATGAGAGAAGGCCCTTAAGATGTGAGTGGTAGGTAACAGGTATGGAAGGAGGCGAGGTTTCCAAAATTGAAGATCCCCTCAAGACGGGTAAGCTTTGCGAGGACAAAGGAGGAAGCCCACGAGGCGTGGTAGGAGGCCCCTAATTTGGCAGAGGATGCCCCTAGAACATGAGAGGAAGCCCCATGCCATGTTAAAGGGGCCCCCAGGATGTGGGAGGAGGCCCTCCAAAACAGGAGAGGCGGACCATTGAATATGGAGGAGGGTAGGACGCACGAGAAGACGTCCAAAACCGGTAAAGAGGCTCCAGGAAATGAGACAAGACCCCTAAGACGCGAGAGGAGGTCTATAATTTCCAAGAAGCCCCTGAAATGGCAGGAGTCGTGCCGGGGTACTTGAAAATCACGATATGGGCCCAAAAAGATCCTGCCGGGGCCCCTGAAAATCACGCTGAGCCTAGGGGTACAAAAAATTCACGCCCGGACCATGAAAATCACGCTAGGGGCACGATGGGTCGTACCGTTCCCCAACAGTATCATTGGGACACAAATGAAGCCGGGGCAACGAAAAACAATCCGGACATGGATAATCACTCTGGGGCCCCAACAATAGAACCAAAAGCATCCAAAACGTATTGGACACCCACAAAGTGTCGAGGTCGCTAAAACTCGCGCTAGGGATCCAAGCAAATGAAGTCGGGACACAAAAGATTACATTGGACTAAAAAAGTCGCGTCGCAGCCCTTGAAAATCTCACTGGGGACCAAAAAGGTCGCGCCTGGACCCCAAAGTTTGCAGCTGCCCCAAAAATCAATTATCAACCGGAATGTCACTCTGCGCCCCAAAACATCGGGTCAAAGTCCCCCCAAAACCCGTTGGGCACTGGAGAAAAACGTGTCAGGGCACCGAAAAAAAAACGCACCTGGAGACCGAAGAATCGTGCCAGGACCCAAAAATATCACATAAGGGCCTATAAAAAAATAGTACTCGATGTCCAAAAGTTCACGCCGAGACTCGATCGAATCGACCCCAGCACCGGAAAATTAAGAACAGGTCCGGAAAAAAATTACCCGGAGGGCATTTATACTCCGAAAGGTGCCATCGGCTGAAAAAAAAGTCCTTCGGTGGCCGCAGTGACACATCAAAGGGGCAAATGCCCCCTCCCTCCTAAGAGGGATATGCTCCCAAGAATCGAGCCGAGCACCCCAAAAGTCGCGCTGGGGCCACACAAATTCGCGTCCGTCCACCAGAATTCGCGTAGGGGCTCCAAGTAAATACGGCGGGACCCAGAAAACTCGCTCCGAGGCACGAAAATCTGCAACAGGAACCGTCAAGATCGCGTTGGGGTCACAGCTAAGTACAGCGCGCCCCGCAAACTCGAACCGGTCGCACCAAATTTCGCGCTTGGACCCACAATTCCCATCGGTAGTACCAAAAATTTGGTCTGGGCATCACAAATTAACGTCGGGGCTGCCAACAATTGGCGTCTAGGGCCCCACATAGGCACCGTGTGACCCCCAAAGTCGCATCGGTATCCGAAAAATGAAGCCGGAGCCCTCCAAAATAAGGAGGGATTCCAAAAAAAGTCCGGGTCCGGACAATGGTTCTGGAGCACCGAACATGTCATCAGGTGCCTTGACAAATCGCGTAAGGCATCGAAAAGCATACCGGAGCTCGAAGAAAATCGAGGTGAGATACAAAAACAGGGCGCCAGGGACTCGAAAAATCAGGCCGGGATTCGGAAGTTAAAGAAAATTCAGAAGAGATCTACAACAATCGCGTTGAGCTCAGATAACTGGCGTTGGATCCCGGAACCACGCGCCTGTGCGCGATAAGTCGCGCTTGGACCCATAAAAATCGCACCACCACAAACAACACAACGGGACCCTAAGAGCACAACGGGGACCGAAAATGCGACTGGCTCTCCAAAGCGCAGTCTCGCAAAAAGCGACAGGGCCCGAAAACATGCGTTATAGCCATAACTATATATACCGGGAACTCTAAAAAAAAAACAAAAAAAAACACGGGAAGCTCTCAAGGCATACAGGGGCCATACGAGCGCACAAGGGCCTGAAAACGAGCAGGGGTTTCGAAAATGCGTTGGGCTTCTAACAAAAATGGATTGGAGCCCTAAGACACATCCGTAGACGAAGAAATACGAAACGGATCCAAAGAAATACGCTCGGGCAGGGCCTCGGTTCGGTAGCCAACCTGGAAGCATGTTTAATCAAAGATATGAGGTGCATCAAAGCTCAGCGGGTATCCGCATTTCTTCACCATAAAATATTGGAATTAGGAAACTTATGATCGAATTTAATGAATCGAATTTTCGCAGCGAACGCCCATACGAAGCATTTTATCACGTCAGATATGGCGCATGTCTATCATGTGGCAGCAATTAGCAAAGCGTAGGAGGCCCAGCAGAATCCGTAGCATCGCACGAAGTGTGGCGAATGCGCCGAATGCGCAAGATGGGTGTGCACGTGCACTGACGTTGGCGTCGTGGCGACCGGGCACTATGAACTCGAAGGTTTGAAATTGGGAAATTTTACATTTTAAAGTGATTTGTGTAGGTGTAATTTCAGCAGTGCGAGGTGACTTATGAAGGGATACCAAAAGAATACATTCGAACAGGGTGGGGGACCTAGGGTTGAAATCCGACGAATCAGAAACGATAGTGGTAGATTAGGCCCCTCCACAGGATAATTCAGTTGATCACTAATTATTTTACTTAAAAAGGTCCCCTTTGGCAAAATAGTGGTCGAAATCGGAAGACTTTATTGAGTAGTTGGACCCCCTCCAAATACGTTTGTCCCCCTCCCTTTAACGCAAATATAGGTACGTCACTGGTCCCCCAATAATTTTCAGAAACTTACGCCCATGGAGCAAAGCCAACATTGCGGGGACAAATTCCCCCTCACAAGCACACAAAACAATACCGATGCCCCATATGAAATTGGAGGAATGATGTTTTAAAATGTATTTTCTTCTACAAAGTTGTCTTCTGTGATTACAGCCTGCATGATTAGAGCTTCCCAGCTTCAATACCTTCTTTATAATTTACATAATTATATATTTATATTATATTATAATTATACATACATCTATAATACATAATTATACATAATAATACATACATAATATAATTTAACGACATAATTTACAAAACGGTACAGCACAGCGATAACCATGGGCGTGACCGCGTGGAATTCGAAGGTTTTGATGTCCATGATATTAGCAACGCATTCGCATTAGCATTCAGCATCCTATTCGCATACTCTTCGAATTCGTTCATTTTTTCAGGATATGATCTTTGTCGCTTGCAAAAGTAAGGCACACAACGATTCTTCAGTAGGACGAGCGGTTCAATCTCCAGAGGTCCAGAGAAGTCACTCGGGTCAAAAACGGTGTACCGTATAAAATTCGAAGTATTTCACTTACCCGAATGATTCCAACGCCTAGATGTCCGTTATCCGGACATCCGTATGTCCGTCCATCAAAGATGCAGCACGTCGAATTACGTGAACTTGAATGTCATAGTTTGACCTCAGGTCACCGAAGTTGGTTTTATTCATGCACTATATCTATGTACGGGGTACCGAATAAAGTCATGGTGGCACATTGGACATACCTGATTTTTGCAGGTCATAGTCTACATAGCACGTACATAGAGCACATCAATCAAAATGACCCATTATGGCCACTGATTCATCACCGTTCGCCAAAAACAAAAAAAAATGCAACTATACCAAATTCTTGTGTACCCGATAATTTCCGCAAAATTTTACTTGGCACGACGAAAAAACACCCAGACATTGGCTATGGCCCATGGATGCAGCACATTGAAGCATCTGACCTACAATCTTATAGTTTGACCTATATTCGCAAAATACTGTTTGGACCATGCATTATTGCCAGCTACGGGATACCTGATAATACCCTCCTAAATACATTCATCGGATGGACATTAGCACCAAAAAATCTCCCATCGGACAAGAAAGCAGCACATCCAAGCATGTCACCTTCAAGCTCACCATTTGACCTCAGGTCAACTTAGACTTTAACATTACACCCCATGGGAATATCACGGTGTACCGAATACAATTTTCCTGAATACATTTATCGGATGGATATGAGCGTCGAATAATCGCCCACCGAGCAAGGACGCAGCACATCCGAGGATGTGACCGTCAGCGCAAGCGTTTGACCTCAGGTCAGGTTTTATGAAATTCAGAAAAACAAAGTAGTCCACTTGGGTACCGTATGTGGGCCAAACGAAGCATTGAATGTAGACTATCTCAACACTGATGCATGCACTAGCAACACAAGAAGTAGCACACTGCGTGACCTGACCTCTATCGATGACGCATTTCATCAGGTAGCACTAGCGTCCCATTCAACAACGCATTCAGAAACGAATTCACCAATGTTCTCCGATTCGTCCGAAAATTAGACACAACCTTCGCAGACATACCGGTACATGCATCCCGAAACCATTTTCTGCTATGACGAACCATTAACCAACTTCGGTGACCTGAGGTCAAACTATAACATTGAAGTTCACGTAATTCGATGTGCTGCATCTTTGATGGACAGCGGACATCTAGGCGTTGGAATCATTCGGCTAAGTGAAATACTTCGAATTTTATACGGTACACCGTTTTTGACCCGAGTGACCTCTCTGGACCTCTGGAGATTGAACCGCTCGTCCTACTCAAGAATCGTTGTTTGCCTTACTTTTGCAAGCGACAAAGATCATATCCTGAAAAAATGAACGAATTCGAAGAGTATGCGAATAGGATGCTGAATGCGAATGCGAATGCGTTGCTAATATCATGGACTATTGCACTATTTGCACATGGTTTTGCACTATTTATGCATTGTCATTGTTACATTGTTGCATTGCCATTGATGCATTGTTGTTCAATGCTTGTTCTTGCCGTGAATTTATTCGCGCAGGATTTATTATTGTAGCTTCTGTGCCAAGTGCCTTGCAGCCAGCACCAAATGTTATTAAAAAAAAAAAAAAATCCCTAAGATGACGATCAGAAAACCAATTAAATCCACTTCTCGTTGTCACCTTCGCGAAATCGTCGTCTTAGGACTGAGAAATGATCGTTTAAGCCTGTTTATGAGATCAAGCTGGTGGGGATGACTAACAGTAGTGATGAACCTAGCTATATTCAGTTAAACTTGGTGGACATAGAAGTGGGTTGATCAATGGGAGATATCTTTAAGATATGCTCAGCATGAGCCCCACCAGCCCGCTACAATCTAGAGGCCAGCGGGAAGATTCTTCTCGTCGATAAAGCATAAAGATATTGGCTTGTTTTGGCACTGACTTATTTATCTACATTTGCTTATTTATACCCTGGTATGGCTCAGTTCTCAGCGAAAAAAAAATATTGCTATTGCATTTTGCGTAAATGATGCACCATGCCAAGAACAAACAAGACATCAATATGAAATCATGTTCCCATTCTGGAACCATACTAAGAGCCTAAAAAGCAATAGGAGGCCCTAACACAGTGGAGGCCCCCTTTCGGGGAGCAGGAGGCCCCCTATCAACATTGCCCTCCCCCCCCTGGCAGAATTTCGTGGCGACGCCACTGCGTACAAGAGCCCCTGGACTGATGGAGGGGGCCCAAGCTGTTGCAAGTGAGCCACCGACCTGACAGAAGAGGCCCTGAATCGCCAAGAAGGGTCCCTGAGCCGACGGAGAGGATCCCTAGCCGCAGGAGGACCCCGAACCATCGGAAAGTGTCCCGAGCCGGTATGAAGGGGGCCTGGGCCGGCAGAGGAGGTGAAGCAGATCATGGGCCTCTGGAGTAATTGAGGTCCAAGCTGCTAAAAGAGAGTGGTCTGGTGGTACGGAGTGTGCTGCACCCTGAAAGGGAGGCCCTGAGCCGACGGACGGGGTCCCTGACCGGACATGCCGGGCCACTGGGTCGGCTTCTGCTCACACTGATGGATATGGACCCAAAGCTGACAGCGTTCCTCAGGCCGATATAGATGCTCCCGAGCCACGTAGACTGTCGAAACGGAGGGTTCCGGGTGCTATGTGAAGGGACTCTAAGCCCATGAAGGGGCCCTGAGTTGTCAAAAAGCAGTGGCGTAGTCAAGGGATGAAAGGGCACCGGCACCCATCCCCAGGCGAGTCAGAGAGGCCCTCAAGGCGACCGCTTTATTGGATATGCTCTTGATCGCGCTCTGAGATGGACCCTGATGGCTGAGGGTCAACCTCAGAGCTGCAATTCACCTGAGTTGAGAGCTAGACAAGGCTATTGAGGTCTGTGATGACCCCCTAAGAGCAGGAGGGCCCCGAGAGATTAAGAGGACCTCTAAACGCCAGAGAGGACTGGACTGGGATTCTCCTGAGATTGAGCAGGACCCCTAATGTATGAGCAAGGTCTCCTGAGCAGTCCCTGATAAAAAAAGATATGTGTGCTGGCGAATGCTTTGAGGAATACTGAGGGCCCGCCTCAGATTCAGAATGTCCTTGAAACGAAGTGTTGCCGATAACTAAGAAGCACTTCCAAGCTAGTTATTGTGGTTTAACACGCGCCCTGGAGGGCCTCTGAAAATTCCGCCCCCCCCCCTAAGATCTCGGCTCCTATTAAAGCTGGAGGCACGAAATTCGCAGAGTGGATGGGCACGGTAGTGAACTTTATTGTGTGCAAATTTCATGACCTTAGGTCACTATCTTCAAGGTCAAATGCGGTAACATTTATCAAAATGTTCTTGTTTTGCGAGGCTTCGCTTCTCATTGTTATGGGTCGCTGTGATGGTGCTTAAATGCTCCAAAATGGGCATCAGTGATGTTTTGGACATTACGAATGATGCAATACAGATGCTAGACCCGACATTTGACCTCAGGTCACCTAGCAGCACCTTATAGCAGCACCTTATCAGGTCAGTTACCTGTTCCAGTTACAGGAACCGGGCCGCCCGCCCGACTGCTCCGTCGGGCAGCTCGGCGCAATCGGCTTCGCGAAGAAAGGAGTAAAGTACATGAATAAACTATGGAAACGCAATGACAAACAGTACAAACGACAAACAGTAGTTAATTTACGACAACATTCCAGTTGATCAAGTTTGGTTCCATTAACCTGTCATAAACTTGACCTGACTTGACCTCGGTGACCTAACATGGCCTTGAAACTTTATAGCATATCAATATACATCAAACAAGTCGCTAGTGTTGCCAAGAACACTTCCCTTTTGCGGATATACGGGAAGCGCATCAGCGCCGATTTTTGTGGTCCGGCGCTGGAAATTATTTTTTGAATTTAGAGGCCCCTAACTTGAAAAATGTTCGGCCATTCCATTTTTCCTACTTTAAACGACGTGCCGGTCATTTCTAAGCAGGTACGCAGAAAATCGCGTATATCGACCGGTAAAATCTGCAGTTATGTACGAAAAACCGGAGGCGTGGGCGGATTTCGCCCCCCCCCCTCCAGTGCGCGTGTTAAGGGCGGGTCGACATTTCTTTGATCATATTGCGCCCATAGGAAGCACCCCTAGCAACTTGAGAGGGTCCCTGGGAGCTAACAGAACTCCCTGAGAGCTGAACAGAGTTCCTAACGCTAACGGTTGCTGTGAGGAAATCTGACGGCCGCCTCAAAGCCCTTGAAGATAGAAAGACTGTCAAGGACTAGGAAGGGCCCCTAACAGCTGGAGATGGCCCCTGACGATTTCAAATGGTCACTGATCGCTAGTGAGGACTGCACTGGGATGCTCAAGAGGCTTGGAAGGTGTCCCTATGAGAAGAGCATGGCCCAGGGAGAGCCAAAGAGCTGGTAATGGTTCTGTGGAATCCCTAAGGGCTGGTAATGGTTCTGTGGAATCCAGAAGGCGAATGTCAGAGCTAGAATGTCTTTGATAGCCCGAAATATTGTCGGAGCTGGGAAGGGTCCCTGAGAGCTAGAACGGATTTCACCGTGATGCTTCTGAAGGCTGAGGGGAACCCAGAAGAATGAACAGAGCCACTTACGGGCTGAGGAGAATTCTGAGAGCTAGCGATGTTTGTTGTGTGTGTGGTCTGTGTGCGTGTGAGGCCTGTGTCAGAGCTCGATGTCCCTGAAACCTAAGCATGATTGTCGAAAACTAGGAATTACCGATGCAATATGGAGAAGACATCTAAAGGATGAATAGGTCCCAGGAGAGCCAGAAATGACTGGACTGGGATACCCTTGACCTTTGGGATGGGCACCTGAGGGATCGATGCTCCCTGAGAGGTAAGCGGGTGCTGGAGAACTGGCGATGTGTGCAAGGAATACCAAGGGCCTGCTTCAGAACTAAAATATCCCTGAGAGACATAAATACTGCCGAGGACGAGGACTGCGAACGTCCTTTAAAAGCCAGGGAGGCCCTTGAGGGTGAACAGAGCCAGAATGTCAAAGATGTCTGCCGAAAGGATAGCAAGCACTTAATACGGAGGACCAAAATAGGCGAGAATCATCTGAACGCTCGCGCTATGATATACATTCATCCTGAAAGGGTTCGTCACCTGCTGCGACACTTAACCGTTTTTTTTTAGGACAAAGAAACTCCATCTCCTGAGTAGCGACGGCTGTCCCAACATCCACCGCCTCCTAAACGGTGGCGGCCGCCCCTGTCGTCATAGCCCAGCGACAACAACCGTCCCAGCGGTGACGGCAGTCCCAGCGGTGACGACCACTTAAGCAGCCACATCCGTATCAATGGCATGGCCACAGCTACCCCAGCAGCCACAGTCGATCCAGCAGGAAAAGACAGCCCAGCAATTGCTGGGATGACGGCCATTCCAACGGTACCAGTTGTGTCGCCTTGCATCGGGGTGGCGCCGGTCATGCAGGATGCTGTGTGTTCGGCATAGCTGGTCAGGGTTGTTGCTGGACTAATCCCTGTCCCCAAATTTTGCACTTATTTTTCCCTACTGGTATTCACGGAAGTATGAAGGTGTTTAAAAGGCGCAACGGTGCGGGCCCACCCATATCACGAACATCTTTCTATGAAACTATTTTTGAATGTAGAGGATACAAAAGAAGCAATTGTGCCCATGGGGATGAGCAATTGTATTTTTACCCAAGCTAACAATACTCATGACATTATGAGTAATGTTTTAGTTTCCACTCCTGGAACAAATACTAGCTACGCTACTGATTCCAGCCGGCGGGTTTAGTCTGTGTATGTATGGCGTATGTATGGGCTTAATGCATCGATGTTGTGTTATCACATTGTTTTTGCGGATGTTCAATAAACTGGGGTGAGGTTTGAACCTTAGACCTCGAGGAGATCTTGTGCCATTCGCGTGTCACATTTTATCTTATGAAATCGTTCGGAAGTATGTTAAGGTCGGTAGGCTACGGCCAAACTGACCACTTGCAGGGGCGTCGATTTGTATCCTTTTGCGGGGGCCATGGCCCCCCCAATGCTGATCCTGGCCCCCCAATGTTGATTTGGGCCCCCAATAACCCATGCTATTTTTATGCTGATAAAAAGCTAAAGGAAAAAAAGAAGAAAACCACTGTGTTAGGTACATAGAAAGCTTAGTTGACGTTAACCAGCACATTTTGTACTGAAAAAGAACAGATTTGGATTAGATAGTGGACTGAGTATCCAACTTTTGCTACACAATTCAAAATTATGTGCAAAAAAAAACAAAATAGCTAGATTTCCCTCCACTGTGCAAGGAAAACTTACGCCATAAAATGTTAAGATTCGCTGATGATGCATTTTAAACCAGATTGTCTTTTTTTAAATGTTAAGCCACAAAACAACAATTGGATTGTCATACTGATGTTTGTACACACCACCAATGGCAAAACCACACACATGTGAGCTTAAACAGGAAAAAATCCATTCTTAATTTCCAGTCATTGTCAAACTTGCATTGTCCAGTGAACAGCAGACAATCATCCTTGAGATTGTGGATATGCAAACTATAATTACCTTCAGCAGTCCACCTATCACACCATCAGCTTGATATTTACCTAGGTACCTACCTAAATGCCCAATAACAATGCATGCATTCAATATTGATATGGGGAAAACGAGAGCCATGTGTGGGCAAATCTGCCAGCTTATGATGCCATGACAGAGAAAACTCAGCAAGAAGCTGCATGGCCACTGCAATATAATTGGTATTCCTAAAATAATAAAAAAAAAAGCTATGGCTCACATGACTTTTAAGCAAACCTTAGTTATCCACGACCAATGCTATACAAGAGAAATAGCCTTGACAAGCCCAATGTCTCGTACGCCGCAAAAACATCATTAATAAACGCCGCAAAAATACCATTATTTTAAAAGGTACACCAAAGTCGCATTCAAACCTTGATGACGTCACAGGTTTTTATTCGTATATTGCAGAAATTGGTAGCATCAGTCAAGTTTCAATTTAACTGCATGGGGGAGTGACTTTTCAGGCGTACCGGACCACAGAGGTCATTTGCGCCACCTTTTTTTAAGCGAGTACGTTACATGTCTGACTATAAAAGCGGGTGTTTGCGATCAAGGTGCAGGCATGTGGACGTTTACATAAAGGGAATTTTACGTTATAGTTTGTGTTATATTTTAGGCGCTGAAGGCGGGGCTAGGATGGGGACATCCCCCTAATGTCTAGATGGCAGGGGCGTCGATTTGTATCCTTTTGTGGGGGCCAGGGCCCCACCAGTGTTGATCTTGGCCCCCCCCAATGTTGATTTGGCCCCCCCCAATAACATATGCTATTTTTATGCTCATAAAAAAGTTGAAGAAAAAAGAAGAAAAACACCATGCTAGGTACATAGAAAATGTAGTTGATGTTAACCAGCACATTTTGTAATTAAAAAAACAGATTTGGGTTAGATAGGGGACTGACTCTCCACCTTTTGCTACAAAATTCAAAATGGTGTGCACAAAAACCAATTGTCATTGTCAAACTTGCATACAATCCAGTCCCGTGAACAAGAATCAGTTATCATTGAGAGTGTGGATATACAAACTATAATTAACCTCAACAGCCCACTCATCACACTATCAGTTTGATATTTGCCTGGTACCTAGGCACCTAGGTACATGCTGCAGAAAGACTTAGAAGAGCTTGTGAAGTGGTCCAAAAATGGCAGATGAAATTAAATTTTGATAAGTGCAAAATCATGCATGTATGCAGGGGCGTCGATTTGTATCCCTTTGTGGGGCCCCACCAATGGTGATCTTGCCCCCCCCCCCCAATGTTGATTTGGGCCCCCAATAACCTATGCTATTTTATGCTGATAAGAAAGCTAAAGGGAAAAAATGAAAAACACCATGCTAAGTAGAAACATTGATGTTAACCAGCACATTTTGTACTGAATAGAAACAGATTTGGATTAGATAGTGGACTGACTCTCCACCTTTTGCTGAAACATTTAAAATTGTGTGCAAAAACAAACAAAACAGCTGGAATTCCCTCCACTGTGGAAGTACAGCTTACATCTTTCTGGGTTGGTTGGTTGGTTATTTTGGTTTACTGGCGCATTGACTGCGTTGGTCATACAGCACCCATACAACTTTTCTTGTTCCCACCTTAAAGCACAATAATACCCAAAAGCTTCCGATAAAAAAATTTACAACCATGTTCACAAAAAATATAATTTTGTATTCAAAATCAGATTAGGTTAGGTTAGGCTCGGTTAGGTTTCTTTTTTAAGGTTGAGAATTTTCAGAAAATAAATTAAGTGAAATTTTAATTTAGTTTAATTTTTGTTCTCAAAAGATAGGTTAGGATAGACTAGGTTAGGTTTTGTTGCATGAAAAAAAAAAATGTTTATGCGATGTTACCGAACTCAAAGCCTTTTTGGCATTATTTTGCTCACAACCTGAAAAGTAAGCACAAAAAATAAGTGGGTCCAATCATCTTAGTCACCTTCATAAACATGGTAATCTGCATATTTTTATTTGTTTTAAAGGAAAAAAGAACACCTTAGACTGCAAGGTTACCAAATGATTTGCAATTTTTTGGGGAAACGTTTTTGTAATTTTTTAAAACGTTTTCCAACTTGAAAAGCCTAAACTAACCTAACTTCACCGAACCTAACCCATTTGCTTGCTATATGGAGGCAAATGTGTGTAAAAACTTGTCTTGTTACCACCTTAAAGCACAATAATACCGATTTAGCTAGGTTAGGCTAGTTTAGTTGTTTACCTTGGAAAAATTGTTCAATCATTTTCAAAAATAAAATAAAATTGGAAGTTTTCCTTCAAAAGCAGCTGACATTAGGTTCGGGTAAGTTGGGTTCGGTTGTTCAATTTAGAAAATTTTCAGAATATATATTGCTTAATTTTTGTTTCTATTTTTTTATCCAAAGCAGGGGCGTCGATTTGTATCGATAGACACTAGCGCGCATTAAATGTCACACATCGTGATGGGCGTTCCTCAGAACATCCAAAATCGTAACATGCAAAGAAAAAATTCCAGTTACAGAAATTCCAGCGCCTGAAGTCTAAATTTGAGGTTACAGTGACAAATGTGACGGAGGTAAGACATCTGCGGTGCAATTGCGCGCAGTGTTTAATCCGGAGGCCAATCTCATGTGACGTCGTACTGATTCGTTTTTGTACTTCGCACATTCTGATGTATCGCACCTTCTGATGTATCTGCGGATTGGTGTGATTTTAGATAGTGAATAAATAGCTTGCTGATATTTAATTCCCAAAGGAACAGTAGTTGAAGAAGTTGGCAGGTAAGCTTGAAAAAGTCCAGTCCATGCTTTTTTCTGATTTGTGCTCAGGGTTTCCATGTTAATATCACATAACTACCACGTTTGTCTTCAAGAAGAGCTGTTTTTAGTTTACTTTTATTAAAATTTTCATTCCACTGCTCTTAGTGCCCTTTCTGCCCAGGATTGGGGCACCTAGTGTTGCATTTCCGTCGAGGGATTGGCACACCTTTTGGTAAATTTACAGCTTAAGGTAATTTCTGATTCATTTTTTCCCATGCAATGTTTAGGAATGCGATAAACACGATTTTGGTAAATTTGTGTTTTAAGGTGTTTTATGAATTCGTGGAATGTAACATTTCAATGCAATGTTTATGAATGCGACTCAGATGATGGGACCACTCATTTTCTATACAAATGCCTACATTTCAGGTTGTAAGCAAAATAACATCAACAAAAAGCTTTGAATTAGGTGACATAGGGTAAAGTATTTTTTTTAAAATAAAATAAATGCAACATAACCTAACCTAACCTAGCTTAACCTCCCCTTTGAGAAAAACAAAACCAAAACATTAAGTTGTAAAAATTTCAAGCAATGTATTTTTTTTACAATAAAAAAATGTAACCCAACCTAACCTAACCTAACCAAACCTAACCTAACCTGACCTGACCTGACCTGACCTAACCGAATCTAACCTAACCTAACCTAACCTAACCCAATTTAACCTAACCTAACATAAGCTGCTTTTAAAGAAAAAGGATCTATTTCTTTCAAATTTTGGAACAATTTTTGCAAAAAATGTCGAATTTAAAACACTTAAACTAATCTAACATCACCAAACATAGCCCATTTGTTTGCTTTATGGAGGCAAATGTGTAATAACTTGCCTTGTTACCACCTTAAAGCACAATAATTCTGGTTAGATTAGGTTGGGTTAGGTTTTTTCATTTGTAAAATTTCAATAAAATAAATTGCTAGATATTTTTCCAATCTTGTTTTTATAGTTGTTTTCTCCAAGGTCAGCTTAGGTTACATTAGGTTATGTTGAATTTTTAATGTATTTCTTTTAATTGCTATGTTACCTAACTCAAAGCCCATTTTTAATGTTATTTTGCTCACAACCTGGAAAGTAAGCATTTGCACAGAAACTGAGTAGTGCCATCAGCTTAGTGACATTCATAAACATTGCATTGGAAATTTAAATAGAAAAATATTAATAAAATACATAAAAGCACACATTTAATGTCCTTTCCTCTGCAAATGCATGCCTTTCAATTGGGAGTAAAAAATAACACCAAAAAAGGGTGTGGAGTAAGGAAATATAGCATACAAATAATGTTCAAGATGTATGATAACCTTACCTAACATAGTTCAACTTCCCAGACAAGAAATTAATTATTTTTAATTTAAATTTTCGAGGCATTTTCTCAAATATTTTCAACTTAAAAGACCTAACCTAAGCTTGCCTGAACCGTTTATTATTTTTTTGTAGAAAAATCATTAACAAAAATTATTTACCAACAAATGATTTTTTTTTATAACTTACAACAAAAGCCTAACCTAACCTGACAAACCTCACCCCTTTGTATGCTTCATGGAGGTAAAATGTGTGTAAAACTAGTCTTGTGGTTACCTTAAACTGTGATAATACCTGGCTTTTTGGGTAATATTTCAGCTCATGGTACTCTCTGACTTCTTCTAATTTATTTTTTAATGCAGTGTTTGTTAATGTGCTGAACATGATGTAACCGCTCATTTCCTCTGCAGATGCACACTTTTCATTTGTGAGGAAAAATAACGTGGAAAAGGGGGCTTGGATTTGAGTAATATAGGATGAAAAATAATGTTCAGATTTAAAAAATGTAACATAACCTAACCTAACCTAGCCTAGACTTCCATGCAAGAAATTATTATTTTTATGCCAAATTCTCCCCCCCCAATTTATTTTTTCTCAAACATTTTGAACTTAAAAAGTCTAACGTAACCTAATCTAGCTTGAACCGTTTTTGATTTGTTTTTTTCATTTACTAACTGACAACAAAAGCCTAGCCTAACGCAATTAGACAAAACCTAGCTCCTTTGAATGATTCGTGGAGGTAAAAATGGGTGTAAAACATGTCTTGTGGTTACCATAAATGCATACACCGGTTTGTAGACAAGAAGTTATTCTGATGATTTCTGATGTATTGGAAAATGACAAATTTTCATGATGGAAGCAGGCAAAGTTAAAGTACATATATCTCAACAAGTGGTCAGTTCACTAACAAGACAGCAAATTCGCTCAAATAGCACTCAAAATGCCAGGCGGCCCACTCTTTTTGCAAGTTTAAAATCGATGACAGTGCTTTCTTGAATCATGTTTAAAGCACATGAAGGAAATGTATTGCTGAAACTTGTTAGGAACTGATGTGTGTAACGTTAATTGACATTTCTAATGTCCTGATGTTTGTACACAAAATATAGCTCACTATTGTAAATAGCATGGGAAGTATGATGCCATATATCATGGCTAATTTATGGTCAAACTGTTATGCAGCAGATTCCCTGCATTGTTACTTAGTTATTTGGGCTTTAGGGCACAGACCATGTTGATCACATAGCTCTCTGCATTGGTGTTAACTGATACATCAGTATGTTTGCAAATTCACTGATGAGTGAATCCATACCATTCTCACTGGGGTATAAAAGCTACATTATAACATTGTTTATACCGGGCGGCTGTGTCGGTGCATTGACGGCACGTTAAACTTTCGGTCAAAATTCTGCCGTTTAACTTGAATTAATGGATCGGGTGGTGGGGCCAGGGTTCACGCAACAAGCTCTGCTTAGCAATCCGACCCTGGTTCATAAAGCCAGCCCAACAAGAACTCGGATGAAACTTATTTAAAAAAAAAAATGCATATAACAGAAACCCATCTCGATTGTCCTGCTTACTCAGGACACAATAGAAGTCAATGAAGCCAATGAAAACCATAGAAGTCAATGAAAATGTTACTTCATCCCCTGTATTGTTAATGCAAACAAGTCTCTTGAACCATATGTTATGTCCTTCACAGTGTTGCTCCATCCACCTCCAACTCCAACCCTGACCAAACTTCAGGAGCTCATTCTTCTCCAAAGCAGTGTGTTGCAGAAGGTATGTATTGTAGCATAACTACTCTGACCGGAATTCCATGGTATCCATGTTGCCTTACAATCCATCCTTGCTGATCCATGTAGCAGATGTTTGACTTTCCTCAAACTGTCTGGATAACTGGGGAGTTGAAATCACATGTGTGATGAAACAGATGAACTATTCCTGGATTCTTATGTTGCATCATTGCATGGCACAGTGACATACCGAATGGGGAGGGGAATTGTGGGAAGTTCCCCCCCGTCCTGATTGGTTGTGGGGCCCCCAAGAGTCCGCCGAGCTTAGGAAAAAATGCGCTATGCTCCCTAAGAATTTCACTCGGTCGACCAAAAATCGCACCGGGGCTCAGAAAAATCACATTCGGGGCCCCCAAACGTAGCGCAGGGGCCCCGATAATGACGCTGGGGCCTCAAAAGTTTGCACATGGGCCCCTGAAAATCACGTTGGGGCCGCAAACAAGTCGTGCCAGGATTCAAGAAAATCACGACGGGGGCCACAAACGGTCGGGCCGGGGCCTCCTGAAAATCACGCCGAGACTGGGGTATTAAGAATTATCACCCGGGCCCCTGAAAATCACGCCAGAGGCCTGATAGGTCCCACTGGGGCTCTAAAAGTCTCGTTGAGATCACCCAACAAATGAAGCCGGGTGAATGAAAAACAGTCCGGACACGGAAAATCAATCTGGGATCTCAACAATAGCTCCAAAGCCCACACAACTTGTTGGGCCCCCACAAACGTGTCGTAGCCACCGCAAGGGATCCCAACAAGTGACGACGGGGCCCCAAAAATCGCACTTAGACAAAAACAAATTCACGCCGCTTCTCTTGAAAATGTCACTGGGGCCAAAACGTCGTGCCGGAGCCCCACAATTTGCAGCTGGCTTCCCAAGTACCAATATATACCCGGAATGTCACCTTGCGGACGGAAAAATTGCGTCAAGGATCCACAAAATAAGAAGTCGTCGGACGCCGGAAAAGAAACCTGTTTGGGCACCGGAAAAAACGCACCGAGAGCCAGAAAAATCGTACCGGGTTCCCAAAATAGCCTGCAGGGGGCTTATAAAAATAGACTTCACCACAAAAACCACAAGGAGACTCCATCGAATCGACCAGAGCACCGGAAGATTAAGAATGGGTCCCGAAAGAAAATTATCCGAAGGGCCTTTCTACTCTCGATCGTGCAATCTGCGGAAAAAAACACGATGAGCAGCCGCAGTGGCGTACTAAATGGAAAAATTCCCTCCCTAACGTTAGGCACCAAGGAAATACTTTCACCCATCGTCATTACCGTTCAGGTCTGCTGTGCTCTGATGCTTCATCAATGCCGGTGTGTTTTAGCCTGCATCTGATCGCTGAAGTATTTTTATTTAAGCCGGTGTGTGTTTGTTGGTGTGTGGGGTGAGGAGGAGGGTAACAGTGACGGTGACGGTGACGATAGATCCGAGCCTATTATATGGCACTGCAGTCGCATGCTATTACTCAGAGTTGTTATGTTGGTGAGTTCGAGTCTCACCTGTCGCTACTCTTCACCCGCGACCAATCGGCGTGAGAGATTGGCGACGCTATATGACATAACGGTCGACGTGTCGTAGAACCAATGACCAACCAAGAGTTGTTATGTTGAAATGTACTGAGCACTGCTTTTTAATTATGTGACTTCACCAGTTATTGGGCGATTTTCCCCGTCGGTGAGGATGCTGAATAAACATAAACATACACATCGTCGAATAAGAAATCAGAATTTCTGATATCTGAAAATATAGTGGGCTAAATCCGATGAGTTTTTTTGGGTGGGGGGGGTGGTGTCCAGTGTTTTGGCACTTCGGCCCCCCAATGTTTTTCAAAAATCGACACCCCTGACCACTTGGATACACAGTCAGAGGCCAATTTGAGACAAATAATTGCTGACCCCTCCAAATTCAATGCTACTTAATTTTCGGGTTACCTCTGGACACAATTATCAGACCTCAATAGGAATAAATACTAAAAATGCCTACCACCCGTAAACGTGCCTGAGTTTTGACATTACCATCCGTTAATTATAGTGCAGACCAGTCATCAGAAGCACATGTCCTCGCAAGTTCTGCAGGATAAATCATTGACAAGTACAATGCAAGGCCAAATCCTTTCTACGTCGTCAGGAACTACAGAAAAAATTAATTGAATTACTGTACACATTTTTCGTAACTGTGATTTGTAAAGGTAAAATTTAGCTCAGAAAAAGCGTCCACAGTCCCCATTTTATCCTACGGAGTTATCCGAGCATGCGTATTTTTTTTAGTTCAAGGCGAAAGCGCCTTCGCTACGGAAACAGATAGTTCAGCTTCCACCTTTCAATTTAATCAACTGTTGGGTTCCTACATTATGTGATGATATGTCGAACTGGCACCCTAGTTGCTATCGCCATACAACAAAATAGGAATTGTCCATGCAAATTATTATCCGATGCACATACAAAGTAATTTGATCGGTTCATGCACCTTCCTGGACCAAGCTGATTTTATACCAGGCCAAGTAACGCAACGTAGGGGTTGAAATACTCCCTGGTCTGAATTTCGAGACATCGGTTGGTTACTTTAGTTTTAGAGTGTATCGACCAGGTTGATTGCTTAGCAACCACAATGTCGAGACATTGCAGAAAGTAGTATCCTACATCAATGATTGACATGCTTTCTATGCAGCTGATGAAAGGCAAAACGTTTTGTTTTTCATGGGATACACACCAGCGGCTCTTCGCTGAAGATGAAAAAGTTGATTGAGTGGAGATGATTCGGCGTTGATTGGTAAGACGTCATAGGCATGCACACCGACTGATGCATGCAGGATAAACCCTCCCTCAACCTTCCTCACATTGTGTTTGTGTAGTAGTTTGCAATGGGTAATGAGTCTTCAAAGAAAATCCCCACGAGGTTGGCATATTTCGTGTTGCAAAGTAAGCTTCCCTGCATTCTGGTTCTGCCACTGTGTTTGCACTGCTACATTATGCCTACAGTTATGAGCACATGTTCATTTATGCATCCTTACCAAAGCTAGTATTGTGGTCAGTAAGGTCCATAGTTTCTTTAAATGCCTTGGCAGTACAAGATTGGATAATATTCCAGGTAGGATCATGTTCTGGATGAGGAATGTCCAGGACATTCCACATTACGTATACACAGCTGAAGCTAAGGATGCACATTTCTTATTGGGATTTCCATGCACCCACAACTGAACAGAAAAGAAGGTCTACATGTAGAGCTAGCACTAAGAAGAAAAGAAAGCTCTACATTTGAGCTGATGTGTATAATGCTTCCATAATTATAACCAATTGTAAGATACAACCTGTCCAAATTGCTGCAAGTGCAGATCCGTGTTGTTTCAAAGCTATACTATTCATAGCAAAAGTAGGCTTTGCAATTTCAGGACAAGTGGACAGTTTGGCACCTGATAAGTGTATGAAAGATATGGTTCCAAATACGGTAGGTGGTTTCTTGAAATGATTTTGGAGAAATACGATACATGGAGGCATTGGGCGGGCACAAATGGATTGGGGGGCATACTCCATAGGGTCCCATGCTAAAAGGTGAAATTATTGCGGGGCAAAACACATTGAGGGACACCTGGCCCAAAAGTACGCAACACAACACCCCTGGTAACAAAGTAATTTAAAACGATGCTACAACAATTTCATCACTAAACACCAATACTTTACCATGTAGATTGTTGAATGCAAAGATGCTCGAGCCAATCACCAACAGTCGGTAATATGATAATATTACATACACAACGTTGCAATGCTTGTTTATTTTTATTTTTGCAACTGAAGGTTTTTGAAGTTGCATGCCAACATTTATAACGTTTTTAGAGCATTTTGAACGATTTTGACTGCATGTTTTGACGGGATATGTTGGGTTAAGTTAAGTTAGGCTAGGTTAGGCTGGGCCAAGTTAGTTTTTACATGTGGTACAATGAATCAACATGAGAAAACGTCGTAGATGTAACAGCTGCAAGATATGAGACATTATTGTGCTTGATATTTTCGGTTAGTCGGTTATTTTGATTTAGGGTTGCTTTGGCCAGTGCTATAATATTTGCACCCAGCGCTTGGCGTGTGCAGAAAAGGATGTCCAGTCGTGTTCATTATTTATATGCATGCGCTAATACCAAATGTTAGAAAGTGACTCTGCGATGCCAAACTGGTCCTCCTGTTGCTAGGTCAATGCAATAAAACGAAAGGTACCTACTAATATGGTTGAAGGAAACTAACAAAATAAGATTAGGAGGAAACAACATCTATGAATTGAGCTGATTTCGATCCCAAGCAAGTTCTTTTTTATGGCAGGGGCATGGCTACCCAGTCTGAATGGCTAAGGAATGCATGGAGTTGAGCATGTATCAAGAATGGATATGATTTCTGCACAATCTGTATAATGTGTTCAAAATGTGTACAACTTTTTCCAATAGCACATCAAGTTTTTCATTATCATGCTTACATTTTGTAACGATTTTGTACACACTGTGTGCTATAGATCGGTTATTTGGGCTTTGGGTGCATCGACTACACTGATCATACAGCGCCCCACTGTATGCTATCGTCAGTTCATATATTCGATTGGATTATATTAGAATATGTTAGACTAAGGTTAATCGAGGGGATATGTATGAATCTATGAGTTACAACAACAATATATGGTTATTACTTTGTACTGTACAAAGGTGAATTATGAAGGTGCAAAAGGTGAGGGCCTAGGTCACCATTTGCAGTCTATTCCTATCATGCAACCACATAGTGTTGATATGCTTAAAAGTGGGAGGGCCATTCCCAGCTGAGCACCAGTGGTACGAATACGCAAGGACGGCTTAGATAAACTAGATACAGAATGCACCCAGACAATAATTGTCTGCATGTCCTTCCCTTAGCAAACCTAATGACAGGAGCTGCTTCATTGTACCATGATTCCCAGATTTAGGTGGGAAATGACACTTAACCAGGAATATCTTTTTTTTATTCCTGGGTCCCAAAGTCATCAATTTCTTCTTCCTCAATGCCACATCCTTCTTCTATCCCCATATAGGAAGCAGCTAAAAACATCAAAGAATTAGGAATTAGTATCTATAAGGGAAATGATTACTGTTGGGGACCGCGCCACCACAGCGGTCCCCAACAGTCGACTTGAGACGCTATGGACACTGGTGAGGCCCGACAGTGGGCGGAAATGTATTATGTGTACCGCATATCGGCCTCCTAGGCGTATTATAGGGAGGGGTGACTCTGACGACCTGACGGATCAATTTCAGCGTATCATGGTTTATTATCCCCAGACCAAGGTGCTGATCTGCGGTGATCTTAATTGCTGCCTTTTAAAACCTGATCATGACTCCTCCATAAAGATACTGTGTGATTTTATGTCTGACCAATCCTTGATGCAGCGTATTTCATCTTCTACTTACTCAGCAGGGTCCATACTGGATGTATTAATTACGAACTGTCCCGCTTTTGTGAAACGTTGCGTAACCCAATTTTGTCATTTTAGTCCACATACTTCTATCCGTGCCTTGATCAGTGTACCTCGCTTTCGCCCGCGCCGATCAGCTGTTCGGTCTCGCTGTCTCCACCGGGTCGACCAAGCTGCGCTTCATGCTCACCTTATTAATGCTGACTGGTATAATGTGTTTTCATCACCGACTGCCACTCAGAAGTGGGACTGTTTTATCAGTGTATTTCCACCGATTTTTGACGCACAGGCCCCGGTCAGAGCCGTGTCCATTAGCAATCCCAGCGCCCCTCCAGTCACCGACCTCACCAAAGATCTAATGTCTCGCCGTCGCGTGGCGTTGGCTGAACACGGTCACAGGTCACCAGAATATGTCGTCATAAACAGAGCGGTACGGTCCGCCATACGCCGTACACCCGCAATGACATTAAGCGGCGCATCCAGGAGGACGGACGTCGATCGATGTGGCAGCACATCAGATCCACCGTCAGTGGTGGGAAGCCCGTCCGTAAGGTGCCCGACCCCACACCCGATGAACTGAACAATTATTTCGTTGGCATTAGTCCGCGTGTTACGAGTGAGGTGAGAGAGTTGGGACAGATGCCAGAACTAGCATGCCGTCTACCACATGTTGGCGCCTGTGCGTTTTGTGTGCCACCTCTGACGCTGTCAGAGCTGAGGACCGTCATCCTGGGGATGAGTGGCTCGTCGGCTTGCGGCGAGGACGGGGTCAGCATACACATGGTGCGCCTGTCTTTGACGCGATCGGCACGGTACTCCTGCATCTGGTCAACTCCAGCATTTCCTTTTCTGATGTTCCTCGATCCTGGAAGCACTCCCTCGTTCATCCTATCTTTAAGTCGGGCGATCCTACCAGCCCTCCCAACTACCGTCCTATTTCCATAGTTCCTGTCATTGCCAAAATTGTAGAGCGTGCCATTCACCAGCAGCTCTAAAATTACATGTCCCAAAACCACCTCCTGTCCTCAGCCCAGCACGGTTTCCGTCCACGTCACTCGACAGAAACCGCGCTGACTTCCATGTCCGATCATATCCTATCCGCCAATGACCGAGGTGAGTTATCCCTTCTTTGCCTGCTGGATTTGAGCAAATGCTTTGATGTGATTGATCACTCAGGACTCTTGACTAAATTAAGCATCCACGGTATCGACACTTCTTGGTTCTCTGCATACCTTTGCGATCATACCCAGAGTGTCAGCCTCACTGACAATCTGGGCAATCTCAAAAAGTATACTCCGCTTCCCAACGGCATTGGTGTCTTTCAGGGATCTGCTCTCGGCCCGCTCCTCTACTGCATCTTCGCCAACGACCTCAGTCTGTTCGTTGAAGGTGCAGTGGTAGTCCAATATGCGGACGACACCCAAATTTTGGTTAGTGGTAAGATATCGGAATTTCGAAACATCGTCACGAGGATGGAATATGTTTTGGCTTCTCTTGACTCTTGGTTTCGTGCAAACGGCCTCAGAGTGAATGCCGGAAAGACTCAACTGATGCTGCTGAGAAGTCAGAAAAATTTGCGCCCTACCCCTGAAATTACCGTAAAATTTCGCGATCACGATCTGACTCCCATCTCTGAAGCTAAAAATACCGGATTAATCTTTGACCGTTCTCTCAGCTGGGACTCCCAAGTCTCCACCATCACTAGGCGCACGGAGTGGTCGGTCGCATCTGATGAGTTACATGCCGTTCGCTGTCATCTCCGCTTTAGTCAATGCCTTGGTACTCTCGCATATCCGGTATTGTATTTCGATGTACGGTGATGGAACGCAAAATAATCTGTCTCGCATTCAAAACATTATTAACTATACAGCAAAGTAATTTTCGGCCGCAAAAAAAATTGATCATGTATCGGATCTGCTGGAGAAATTGGGCTGGCTGAGCGCGCGGGACCTCGTTCAGTACCACATGCTGACCTTTCTGCGCAAGGTGCGTCGCCTGGGTGAACCAGTCACTAGCCTGTGAATTTGTTCTCCAGACACGTGACAGGACCACCCGGCAAGACAGCGATCTGCACGTGCCCAGATCGCCATGTCGACCAGATGATCAGATCGACATGGGCAAGCGACGTTTTTGTAGTCGCGCGGCTAGACAATACAATGCCTTGCAGCCCGATCTGACGCGGCTACCTATCCTCCTGTTTCCTGTTTGGACCGCACCTAAAGCGTCACCTGCGTAGGAACCCGGACTATGGAGACACTTAGCGCCCATTTTATGTGTCTGCTTTTATGACTGCTTGCAGACAATATCCGAATATATGATAATTTTGCCGACCTCTTATATTTGTATGACGTGAGGCTGTAATAGCCACGAGTTAATTGTGGATGGCCTTAATACATGTCTGTCCGTCTGGTTAGATATAGCCATTGTTTTTGATGACGAACAAGTCATAATTAATTGTAGGATACTGTACTAAACGTTTACTTCTTCCGATTTTCTTCTGTGAGACAATCTTTCTAAGAATAATTTTCCACTCTGATACCAATGTTCAATGCGGGTTTGAAACACTGGGCTGCATACACTAATACAGTGTATCGAAGTCCGCGATTTTAGGCGTCGAGGCTAGGATGTAAAAAAAACTATTTCATATTGATATATCACCTAAGTCCTTAGCACTGTAGTCGTCAATATCGGATGCTGGGCCTATTTCGAGGTAAGAAATCAGCTGAATGCGGTTCCATTTCTATTGCATATCACACATTCTACACATATAAATTATTTTATGTACATATTGATGACTAGCTGGCGAATTTGGACACCCCGCATTAGCAATTGTCAAGGCTACTTTCCAAGTCAACAGACTCCATTCCCACTGGCGATGGGAAAGCAATGTACACGGTCACTGATTGGTGGAAGGGGTGTTCGCATGTTACAGACTAACAGGGTTGATGTGGTCTTGATTTTATGAGGGGGCATATGCGCCGCCATGGGGCGTGATAACCATGGAGAGCTACCCTCAACGAGAAACAAAAAAAAGCATTGTAAGTTAAATATCTGTATGTATTTGTTTTCAAACATTAGGAAAAATTTGGGACAGATGTCTGATTCTTCAAAGCCTCGAAGACCTGAAGACAGCGACGGAGGGCATGTCAATATCAACTGGACTAAATTCATTTTCACACTGATTGAGAATTTGGTGCAGATAACATTACCCCGACAAAAAGTTTAAAGGTGCACTCCAATGGAGATTAGCCAATACATGAAAGTTGAATGGATAAAAGGCTGTAAATGATATGAGTCAAACAGATAAAAAGCTGAAAGAACAAAGTCAAAGATTGAATAAACAAAAAGTCAAAGATTGAAAAACCAACGGGATAAACGTGAAGTGGGATACAATGAAAGGGAATAAGTCCCAAGGACGAAAATTAAAAGAATACATTAGAAGAAGTAAAGTTGAATGAATATAAGTTCAAAGCATTGAAGTTCAATACACACAATCAAATTGATCGAGTCAAAGAATCCAACTGATAAAGTCAATGGAAAGTCAAATGGAAGGAAGCAAACAGACTAAAATAAAAATTATAGGGCAAACCATCAAAAAGGCAAAAGTAGAAAAATAGAAATGGAAATCTAAAAGTCAAAAGAATAAAAGTCCAGAGATACAAAATGGAACGAATAAAAAGTCAAAGGAATACACATTGAAAGAATAGGTCAAAATAATAGGTCGAAAAAAATGGAAGTTGAAAGAATAAAAATTGAGAAAAAAATTGAAGTAACCACTTAGAAGAATACACATAAAATAATTGAAATTGAAAGAATGCAAGTTGAAAGTCAAAAGATGAAAGAATATAAAGTAGAACAGAACAAAATTTGAAAAGAATAAAAGTTAACAGAATAGTTAAAGTCATAAAGTCATAAAGTGTTTAGACTTAATAAGAGCCACAATGGCCCATCAAGTTTAGCCCTATAAAGGGAAGTTACCATAACCCTGGCAAAAGGCACTCATCACCCCAACTAACATCGCTTCCTTAATTCCAAAGAATCCATCCACCATCATCCAACCCACCCTATCTATCTTACCTATCCAACCCTATTCACTCGATACCACGTAACACATGTGGTTTGAGTGCCCTACCAATAATTTTCAAACTCCATGTTGAATATTACTCTATTGATCACTACTGTTAGCCATCCCCACCAACTTCATGTCATCATCAAATCTGAACACCCTATGCATAAGCCCTATCGCAATGCTATTCACAAAAAGGGTAAAGAGAAGGGCCCTAGGTGTAAAACTTGAAATGTATAGAAGGTGGACAGAATAAAATTCAAGAATAATTTTTTTTTTTAAATAATAAAGTCGAAAAGGATGCAAGTTGGAAAGGTTAAAAGATGAAATGAGTAAAAGTAAAAATATGAAGAAAATTGAAAAGAATAAAGTTAGAAAGATTAAAATTTGAAAAGAATAAAAGTAAAAAAGAAAGAAGGTGAAAAGTATGAAAGTTGGAAAGAATACAAGTTGAAAACAATAAAAGGCACAAAGAATAAAATCTGCAAAGAATGAAAGCTTCAAGGAATAAAAGCCACAAGGAATAAAAGCTGCAAGGAATGAAAGCCACAAAGAATAAAAGCCACAAGGAATAAAAGCGACAAAGAATAAAAGCTGCAAAGAATAAAAGCTGCAAAGAATAAAAGCAGCAAAGAATAAAAGTCGCAAAGAATAAAAGCGACAAAGAATAAAAGCCGCAAAGAATAAAAGCCGCATAGAATAAAAGCCGCAAAGAATAAAAGCGACAGAGAATAAAAGCCGCAAAGAATAAAAGCCGCAAAGAATAAAAGCTGCAAAGAATAAAAGCTGCAAGGAATAAAAGCAGCATAGAATAAAAGTCGCAAAGAATAAAAACGACAAAGAATAAAAGCCGCAAAGAATAAAAGCCGCAAAGAATAAAAGCCGCAAAGAATAAAAGCCGCAAAGAATAAAAGTCGCAAAGAATAAAAGCGACAGAGAATAAAAGCCGCAAAGAATAAAAGTCGCAAAGAATAAAAGCGACAGAGAATAAAAGCCGCAAAGAATAAAAGCCGCAAAGAATAAAAGCCGCAAAGAATAAAAGCTGCAAGGAATAAAAGCCGCAGAGAATAAAAGCCGCAAAGAATAAAAGCCGCAAGGAATAAAAGCCGCAAAGAATAAAAGCCGCAAAGAATAAAAGCTGCAAAGAATAAAGCTGCAAAGAAAAAAGCCACAAAGAATAAAAGCCAACAAGAATAAAAGCAGACAAGAATGAAAGCCAAAAAGAATAAAACCCAAAAAGAATAAACCCAAAAAGAATAAAAGCCAAAAAGAATAAAAGTCAAGGAAAATAAAAATTGAGAAGAATAAAAGTTGAAAAGAAGAACAGTCGAAAAGAATCAAAGTCGAAAAGAGTGAAAAGGATAAAAGTTAAAAGGGCAAAAGTAAAACAAATATGAAAAGCATCAGTCAAAAGAATTAGTAAAATGTATAAGTGAAAAGCATAAGTCAAAAGCATCAGTCAAAAGAAGAAATGAAAAGAATAAGTCAAAAGAATAGAAGTAAAAAATACAAGTGAACAGAACACAAGTTGAAAGAATGCAAGCCAAAAGAACAAGTTGGAAGAATAAAAGTCGAGAGAATAGAGAATAGAGATGAAGATATTCCAATTTTGACATATCTAGTACCTATCACCAACGATAGCATGAGCTATATTGCCAAATTACCCACCTGAAATGTCCAAATGTAGGTAGATACCCGACACACTTCCTATCCCTACTTCCATTTTATGTTATTACATGCTATTGCCGTACTTTACTGCCATGAACACAAGGACATTTTAACAGATATAGGTACATAAAAAGCAATTACGCGCAATTATTTTCATTTCGAACTCAGTGCCCTGGATTCACCGTCAAATCAGCATGCTACTAACATTACCTGACGCGTAAGCTACTTCAGTGATGGCCAAACAAAAAAGTGATGGCGATATCAATCGTAAGTATTATTTTGGAAACACCCACTTTTTAAAACATTAAAGTTTAAATCATTAAGCATAAGTTCGAAGTTTTGATATTTACTGATCAATTTGGACTTAAGATCAATTCGGAATAATACAACCCTGAACTAATTTAGAGTTATATTAATGAACTTCGATGTTAGCAGCAAGAATCCTGTCACCACTATTTCCACCAGAACGAAAACTTACACACGTATGACCGATTTCGAGTTCACACAAATTCACACACACACACCAAAAATATTATGTTTTCCTGACAATTGAGGTCCATCATAAAACTTCGTCAGCTGACTGAGAAACGTCTAAATGTGAGTTCTGATTGGTCAAAATACCGAGGTCCAGCGATCGGGCCTCGGTATACACCACCGGACCTCGGTATTCCGTTGTGTAAACTCATTTTGTCCTCGGTAGTCACGGCTCACAAGTGCACACACACACACACACACACACACAGTTAGATTTTATCGCTTTCAGCTATCCGTGTCATTTGCGTCTACCAAAACAAGAAGAAATGCGGTTCCGGAGTGGAGGCGCCTGTGCGACGCATCGCACGAACTGAGGCGTCTGACGCGTCCGGCAACCCACGGCCGTCATACAGGGACCGGCAACCCACGGCCGTCATAAAGGGACCGGCAATCCACGGCCATCGTAGGGGGACCGGCAACCCACGGCTGTTATAGAGGGACCGGCAACCCACGGCCGTCATAGAGTGATCGCCAACCCCCGGCCATCATAGAGGGACCGGCAGCCCACGGCCGTCATAGAGGGACCGGCAACCCACGGCCGTCATAGAGGGACCGGCAACCCACGACCGTCATAGAGGGGCCGGCAGCCCACGGCCGTCATAGAGGGACCGGCAACCCACGGCCGTCATAGAGGGACCGGCAATCCACGGCCGTCATAGGGGGACCGGCAACCCCCGGCCGTCATAGAGGGACCGGCAACCCCCGGCCGTCATAGAGGGACCGGCAACCCCCGGCCGTCATAGAGGGACCGGCAACCCCCGGCCGTCATAGAGGGACCGGCAACCCCCGGCCGTCATAGAGGGACCGGCAACCCACGGCCGTCATAGAGGGACCGGCAACCCCCGGCCGTCATGGAGGGACCGGCAACCCCCGGCCGTCATAGAGGGACCGGCAACCCCGGCCGTCATAGAGGGACGGCAACCCCCGGCCGTCATGGAGGGACCGGCAACCCCCGGCCGTCATAGAGGGACCGGCAACCCCCGGCCGTCATGGAGGGACCGGCAACCCCCGGCCGTCATAGAGGGACCGGCAACCCCCGACCGTCATAGAGGGACCAGCAACCCCCGGCCGTCATGGAGGGACCGGCAACCTACGGCCGTCGTAACTGGCGGAGAAATGCTGGTGATCTCAAGTGACTGCCAATATTGTATTTTGCGCAACCTCCTTTAAACCTTCCCATGTCATATGCATGGGAAATGTGCGACTTTTGTAAGTTGAATGTGGGAGTTGCCATGAATTGAAACTCATCAGTTATGCAATAAAATCAGACCTGGACGTCGGACTCGGGCGCCTGTGGTCTGTTGGTGGGAGGAGTCAGATGTCAGTGCCAGCTCAACTACCATGTCCCCAGTTGCCAGTCGCCACTCATCTAGGGGTCGTGATCTGGTTGGCCAGTACACCATGTCTCCAGCCCAGATGACATGTCCCCAGATGCCAGTCGCCACTCATCTGGAGGTCGTGATCTGGTTGGCCAGTACACCATGTCTCCAGCCCAGATGACATGTCCCCAGACGCCAGTCGCCACTCATCTGGAGGTCGTGATCTGGTTGGCCAGTACACCATGTCTCCAGCCCAGATGACATGTCCCCAGATGCCAGTCGCCACTCATCTGGAGGTGTCTGACTGATCATCACGGCATACTGGTGGCGGGCGGCAAGTCTTTCCGAGGATTTGCCGAAGATGCCAACAATCCGAGTCGTTGTCTTGGCAACTTAAGCCGATCCTGTTCTATGATATTCCACGATGAGCTATACCTGGATGCACCAAAGCCAAAGCTAGCGGCAATGGAGCGGCAAGCGAATGGTCACGGGAGTCCAGAGCATACACCGGATGGAGCACCTGCACGGCTGTTGCCGAACTAGAAAACGAATCTTCTAATTTGGGATTCGATTAACGGTCACATTCTTAGACAAATGGACTGCGCAAAGCAGAAGTCTGCAAATGTATTTGATCTCCAGATGAGACTTCCAGGAATTAATTATTGTGGAACCTTGTTCGATTACAGAGTTGGGCAGGTCCTTACTCACGGTGATGTCCTCTGGGGTGCAGAAGCAGACCGATGGGAATCGACATCCTATAATTAACTCACTACTTATTCAGTACAAGACATCCCATTGATATCTCAATAGTAACACAGTATGCTGCTAATGTTAGCAAGCAAAAGAATACACGAAGCGTAGTTAATTCGGAAGCCACAAGCATGTGTGTGAAACCGTTTTGCATTCTATCAGCAATGCATACATTATGTGCTTACCTCATAAACCTGGTGAACTCCTTCTGCAGGTTCCAATAATACAAATTATTTATAAGCATTCAAAGATCAATTAGAAACTTACACAAATGATCAGCTTCCGATCCATTAAACGATGGATCCAAAAGCTATCACTTTCATTCATATTGAAATGCAGGCGAAGTGAGTTTGCTCCTCCCCTCTTTCCCAAAAATATACCCCGGTACTTGCTAATTGCTAGTGAACTGTCTACGTTTAAATCCAGGGAGTTGAAATTGGTTAAGGTACCAAGTAGCGTTAGGCCACACCACTCTCTCTTCCAGTTTTCTTAACGTGACCCTTTCCGCTGGATAAAACCTGTAATTGACATAATTTTCATTGTTTTATTATGATCATTACTTTAAAGAACATCTGTACCATTTTTTAAGGATTTCAGAAAATTCCTCTTGAACCCTTTCAGGCAGATAGTCTAGCTCGTGACTTCCACATGGAGTCTGCTTCCGTGGCTCTACTGTGGCTCTACTGACCTCCACAAACCTCCACTGGTCGCTCCCATAGCAAATCCAGTGGTTATTTTTCCTCCACCAACCTCCACCAGTGGAGCAAAAGCTCCACCGGCCCAAGAGCAGGGTCAAGTTCCAATTGTGATTTTTCAGTTGAGCACTATCATGGCGCACTTCCTCCATATATCTGCGCGAAACAACTGCCACAGCATGAACTGAATACCAGGATGATCCTTCGCGAAGGAAATATGAAATTACTTCCACAACAATTAACAATAATCGAGGTAACAGATGCAAACCACAAAAACATCCTTTCTGTGGCCTTGGATCTGCCTCATTTGGCCTATGGGGAGGATGTTACTTTACCGACCGGATCCGCCGCAATCCCCGTGCCCAGAAGTCCCGCCGTTGTCCCGGCGCCTACTAAAATTCCACTCAAACCCGATCGACGAGGTCGAGCAAGTTCCGATGAGGAAAAGTCAGCGTCGGGTAGAGAAGCGCCTCGTGGCCAGGGGACCCCGCGGGTCCAGACACCAGATTATATGCTGTGCGTTAAGAAGGCCGGCTGTAACCAACCGCAAAACAAGGGAGACGATGTCTACTGCACAACCGAGAGAGAAGGGAGATTGGCTGTTTCATCGCATAGGCGAAAAGAACATCTGTGCTCTCCGCAGTCTCTGAGGACACATACATTGCCAGCAATGTAGTCATATTTTTTAACTTTGTATTACAAGACATACTATGTACATTGTGCGATCATCTGGACAAACATTTGGAGGGCAATTTGGCAAATTTATGATACTGTGTCAAACGCTTCATTTTTGTCGCGGAACTCGCACCGCTGTCAGCTGATTTCTCCGCCAAGCTCCACCGGTCGATCCCGTAGCAAGTCTCATCAAGCCTCAACTAACCTCCATCGATTTCTTTCTGGTGAAGCCACGGGAACAGACCCATGGATTACAGGCATAAGTTCAGATATTTGCAAATAACTTTAAACGAATGTGCATTGCTGTCATTCAGATAAGCGCAAGGAAAACTGAAGATCCAATGAATGACCACGATGTTAAAAAGATCCCTGGAGGGAAGCATCATCGAAGGAGGAAATGGACATTTATAAGTAGCGTTTCGGTTCATTTAGCAATCATAACAATAAATAATTTAGCTAATTCATATCAGCTTAGTAAACGTATGCATCCGCTGAGTTCATTCACAGTTTGGAAAGAGATAAAATGTTAAGAATGAAAAAAATTAGCCTCATGGTCGAAAATTCGCAAACCATGGAAATCTACGTATCATAATGTTGTTCATACAATTAGCGATATCGACCATCCGATAGATAGCTTGTTCTTCCGTAGATGTTCACATCATGGCTTCTGACGAGGTGCAAACTTGCACAAAATATCTCCATACTCGCACAAATCAACTTAATCTTCTTCTGAATACATATATTAGTGGAATATATGCATGCTATTAAAAGGTTCGCAATGTGCTTATAAGGGTAACAAACTAGCCCAGACCATTCCTGAGTATGTCTTTGTTACATTATTTGAATTAGTATGTCCACATTCGTCAGTTTACTTCGATTGGAAGTAGCATTAAACTGTTAAATATATGGTATTATGCAACTTCATAGGGGAGCACACTATTGTACCCAAAGGACTTCCAAAGCTAAATTCCTAATGTTCACACAAAACGGAAGATATGATGCTGGATTGCATTGATGCAGCTGATGACTTGAACAAAGTATCAGCATTAATAATACGATAAACATATTCCCTTTTGTTCTCACTACCAAATCCAACGTTGTTTCTTACTGAAAACTAGCTATCTGTAAGGAAAAAACATACATGACGCCGTCAGAAAGTCATCGAACTGCACCTCACCATAAATATGGCAGTATGCGTACCAAATTGCGGTAGAGATATTTCTTCAAGTTATTGGAAATGATAATATTTCAACGGGAAAGGATCCGGAAAAGGGAAAAGGATATCACCATACCACAGATAGTATACAAAGAATAATGTTACACAAAAATATCCTGAGGACAGCATCAAGCATTTTTCTTCCATTTTGTATTGATGGTAAATATGGAAAACGCTGTCATATGTAAAAGCTAGCTCAGTATACTCAAATGCCATGCAGTCGAAACCAATTCAAACATTGCCTTTGTGAGCGGTGAGAGACGCTGTGGAAATCCATTGGTAATATAAATTGAAGCAGAGTATTTACGCCCTATTGAAGAAACAAAAGGTAAGATTCATAGGTAGAAGAAGCCCAAGACATGAGCAATGTTATGTCTTGGACAGACATGAGCAATGCTGACTAATCAAAATTAGCTCATTACTATCGGTCGTAAGTTGTACAGGTATGAGGTACACTCGCCTGCAGTGAAATCTTCTAGGGGACCCTTAACTATGGCTGGCCGCGAGCCATAGGTGACAATTTTCCCTGCAGCCATGATGTGAGAAACACGAGTCTTCGCTGTTCCCGCCTTGCATTCCTCGGTCGGCCAAACAACATTGGCAGTTTAACGAGCAGGCTACCCATGGACTCCTGCCGACAAGCAACAATTGATAGCGACGGATTTCTGACTCCGGCAACACATAATGAGCTGGAAAGGTTAGAAGAAGCTCGGTTGCAAAGATGTAGTGAAAGGAGATGGGAGGTTTATGATGTCAATGAAGCATTATCTGGCCAAAAAATAATAATAGAATGTCCAACATGTATACTTTTTAGAAATGTAGTTCGAATTCTTGCTGGGGTGGCTTTATGGACGAGGATTCAATTGCTAAGCAGAGCTTGTTGCGTGAACCCTGGCCTCACCATCCGATCCACGAATTGCAGTTTTACAATAGAAATTGGACAAAATGCTTCACGTGCTGTCAATACACCGACACGACCACCCCGGTAGCTCGCTCTCGACCTTATCGTGCCAATTACCAACTGATCCTCCCGTCCGGGGGCTAAAAGCGAGCGCACAAAGCGAAGCGAACCCAGTCTCGCCAAGACGGGGGAGACCGTTGCAGAATAGCGCTCTGACCAACTGAGCCACCGGTACGCAATTCCCGGGGAGGCACTTGCTGGCTTAATTCAGATCCACTGAGAAGTCGATTAGTTGCTGGATTAAATTACGCCTATTGATTGAGAATCACAAATTCCTGGGCGTTAGGCGTATGTTGTATGATATATTAGTATTTATTTTATATGTTGTGCACTGTATTGCAAGCGACATACGCAAATTTCCTTGAGGATATTTTTTTTTGCACTCGGATGCCATCCAACTATTTTACCATAAAAAGTTTTGCTTATATTCCTTCAGCACATGCAACCGGGCCATCCGTCATTCTTAGTGTGAAGCCACCGTTAGTTATTGGAAGACTGGTCAGGAATTAATGCCATAACTGTGTGTCGAATTGCAGCATGGGGAGCATCAATAATTCCCAATGGGGCCAGTGCAATACGCTTTCCAGCACCAAGGCGTGCTTTTAAAAATGTCTGGAACAAGGACAAACTAATTTGCAACAACCTGGATCGTTTACCAGATTAAATAGCTTCAACGGTGTGGTGTGTGTGTGTGTGTGTGTGTGTGTGTGTGTGTGTGTGTGTGTGTGTGTGTGTGTGTGTGTGTGTGTGTGTATGTGTGTGCATTGAACCACTTTCTATGCTTTCTATGCTTTCTATGCTTTTTCTATGCCATGTTTTCTATGCTGCATATAGCATGATATTGATCAATGCTGATAGAGATGAAATGTGGCTTCGACGTTCGACAAACTTAACCTTTGAATCGATGCAAAATGTTAATTTCTGTAAGTATTCTGCAATACGACAGGAAATCAGTTTTTAAGCAAGTATTGCACAGTGGGAGAACATGTTATTCTCAGCTCAACGCTTTTAAGGCTCGTATTTTGTGATCTGCGTCAGCGCCAAGCCGAAGTTGTAGCGTGGGCTCTGATAACATAAACCCAATCGTGCAAATCCAGGTTAACATGTTACTTGTGTCCCGAATTTAGCGTGTTATCAATGCCTCGATATGGTAGTCCGACTAACCATGAACCTCCTCGGCCTGTTACCAGCCCACCCTCGCCGGGTCACATGATAAACGCCGGATGCGTATAAGAAACCGAACCCTCCTTGCCGTGACCTGTTTGATTCCATGGTGATGATGTTGAGAAAGCTGCATTGTTCTATGCTTAATAGTTGCGCATTTTTTTCCTATGAAAAGCGATGTGGCTTGCAGGAGCCGAGTCAACCCATGGCGGCAATTCAACTTGAGAAAATTGAGCTAGCTTAGGCAAAACTCCGGTCTCAAGTCTCCCTCGTTCAATAACAACCGAAGAGGGTTCAAAGGAAGCAACCACATTATATAAACTGGCATGTCAAGTGTCATCTTATTCCTTTGCATCTTTTCCCACGTCTTCGAAGCACTACATTTGCGCATTCAGACACCAAGTCGCATGTTTTCAAAGAAAGTGTAATCTGTGAATTATATATATACCTGTATGGCCTAAATCTCTCGCGTTAAATGAGTGGATCTACCCATTCAACGATGGTTTCGGCCCCACCCCAAATCTGCATTTTTGTCAGCACCTCAACCCATGCATAGGGGATACTGATCCCAAGCGTAATTATACACAGCATCATCACACGTCACGGTTCGTTGGAAAAGCTCAGACTGCACAAAGTTCAATAATAAGCAAATAAGCATTGAAATCCTGAACATATCCTAGCTACGAAGAACCAGTAATGTTACTAAGCATATCGCATGCACTGAAATGTCATGCAATTATGCTTGCAAGGTGATACCAGCTAAAAATAAATACTCACATCAACAATTGCGGCATCTTCATCTGGAGTGGTTGTCCGCTTGCGACCAGACCCTTCCCTTGTCCTCGTACGCTCGTCTTCGGCCTGATAGCGGTTCTAGCACTTCGCCACCGTCTGTGCGCTCCTTCCAATTTTTATGTTGCATTCACTGTTACTGAATCATAATCCCTTGAAGGTGACTAGTTTTCCCTTTTCAAAATGATTTAAGTGGTAGTCCATGTCTGCGTTATAAACGATCCAATGCTGTCGGTGCGACTGAGGCGCAAATGCAGTAACATCACTGACCTGCCTGTCCTCTTAAAGGCTGCAGAGCAAATGGTCACGGGATCATTGAAGAGGCAGATTCACATCCATGGACACTGGCCCATGGTCAATCTGGTAGACCATGTAACGGTCTAACAGAGCTGTGTCGTAAGAACTGTCACGTAACTCCTAACTGCGAAGCGGCGCACCAAGAATGACGGATAGCCCGGTTACGTTTCGTGCTGAAGCAATATAAACTAAACACTTCTTATTATAAAATAGTTGGATGGTATCCGCTTGAAGTAATATTTTATCCGATTAGAAATCTGAATATGTCCCTTCCAGTACAGCGCACAATGTATACATAAAACATAATTATGTATCACACAACATAGGTCGTACGCTCAAACATGTATGATTATCAATGAAACAGGTGTACTTTAATCGTTATTAATCGGTTTGTCAATGAATCTGATTGAAGCAAGCAAGTGCCGCGTAGCAAACAAGTGTCCAGGTAGCTCAGTTGGCTTGGGCACTGGCCTGTTCTGGTTTTCCCTGTCCTGGCGAGACGGGGTTCGGGTCGCTTCATGCGCTCGCCTTTAGCCCCTGGCAGGGAGGATCAGTTGGCAACTGGCACGATTATGTCGAAAGCGAGCTACCGGGGTGGCCGTGTGAATGCACTAGCGGCATGTGAAGCGTTTTGTCAAATTTCTACTGTAGAACTGCAATTCATGGATTGGGTGATGAGGCCAGGGCTCACGCACCAAGGTCTGTTTAGCAATTTGATCCTGGTTTATAAAGCCACCCCAGCAAGAATTCAAACTAAATTTCTAAAAAGTATAAAGGTTAGAAATTCCATTATTATTTTAGTGTCAGAGAATGCTCCGTTGGCATCATAAACCTCTCATATTCTTTCACTACATCCTTTGCAACCGAACTCATTCTTACCCTTCCAGCTGTGTTGCCGACAGAGGTGAATAAAGCCGGCGACACGGCGACGCATGTCTGTGACAGCTAAAGGGACACGGAAGGCTCTAATGAGACAGCCAAGGACTGACCGGCCTTCTCTTCCCAAGTTTTTAAAAACATATTTTTGGAGGAATTCATCATGGCAAGGTCCTTTTCTAGGCTAGTTTAGATTGGCAAACGAAACATTTTATATAGTGGTGACGTCCCTTTGAGTCAGTCACCGGCTGAAAAAAAAACAGCGGCGCAGGTGCCGGCCAATGTTAAATTCCCACAGACATCGGCGATATGTCGATAAGACAGCAGCGAGCTGTCTCATATGTGACAATTGTGGCGCGGTCAACCCTACTAAATCACCTGTCTGAACCAAGGAGAATCTGGTCCAGGACAACTGACGTCAAGGGAGTAAAATACATCTGCTTGCCCGTAATTAGCGTAATAATTCGTGAAATAAAGCAGGAAATCAACACGAAGACAATTTTATCAAACATTCCACCACGGATGCCCAAAATATTACCACTTACATTAATGGATCCGCGGCTAGCTGTGCAATTTCCTGTGACGTCATCAAGGTGTCGGGAACAAACTATAACTGATGACATAAATGGTTTTCCATGACCTTAGTATACGGGTTGACTGATTTCAATCATCAATTCGTCGGTAGGTATAAAGGAGAGGATTTTTACGCCCTTGGGAGCAGCTGGAACGATGGGAAGGTCGACCACTTTGCACCTTGAAGGAAGGTGAATTGTGAACGAAAGGAAGACAGCGTATCATAACCCCCACAGCTCATAGCCTCCACAAATTCAACACACCCGAAGCGCTCGTAACATCCACAGGTCATAACCTCACAACTCCGAAGCGCTCATAACCTCCACAGCTCACAATCTCCACAAGTCCGGAGCGCTCATAACCTCCACAGCTCATAACCTCCACAACTCAGAAGCGTTCATAACCTCCACAGCTCATGACCTCCACAACTGCGAAGCGCTCATAACCGGTGACATATCAGAATGTCCACAGCTCGTAATGTCCACAGCTCGCAGTGTCCACAAATTCATAATGTCCACAGCTCATAGTGTCCACAGGTCACAATGTCCACATGTTCATAACTTCCACAGCTCACAATGTCCACAGGTCATAATGTCCACAGCTCGCAATGTCCACAGTTCATAACGTCCACAGCTCACAGTGTCCACAGCTCGTAAGTACCACAAGCTCACAACGTCCACAAGTTCATAATGTCCACGAATTAATAATATCAACGCGTCCGTAATGTCCACAGGTCATAGTGTCCACAGCTCATAATGTCCAGCGGTTCATAATGTACACGAGCTCATAACGTCCACACGCTCATTGCGTTCAGAGTTCATAATGTCCCCAGCTCATAATGTCTACAGTTCATATTGTCCACAGCTTATAATATCCACAGCTCACAACTTCCACAGCTCGTAATGTCCACAGCTCGCAATGTCCACAGCTCGTAATGTCCACAGCTCGTAATGTCCACAGGTCACAATACCCACAAGTTCATAATGTCCACAGTTCATAATGTCCACAGGTCACAATGTCCACACCGTGTCCGCGAAAATATGCTCCGTGAAATCATTTTCGACCTTATCGTACTGGCGTGGCAAACCGGCAAATTTAGAGACCTCTAGTTCAACTCTAGTCAACAGATGGCAGGTCGATGAGTTCGTGCAAAATTTGGCAGGCCGAGGAATTCATACCAGATATGTGTCTTGTGATCCAAATTGGATATTTTTGTACCTTTGGTTTTGAGCGTGACATGTTTAGTCATTACCGATCGATCATAGATCGACCGACTATTGTGACTAACTTCTTAAATAAAATGTGATCGAGTGTAGACACATTGGTAGCTTTCCGATTCTCCTTCATATTGGTGGGGCGATCAAGGAGTCGACCCGCTAACTTTTTGTTTCTAAACCGAATGGCATGAAATCTAGTAGGCATTATTGACGCCTGAGGACCTGTTAACGCTGAAAGATTCATGATAATATCTCTTATGGAATGTAAGTTGCGGAATGGTTATTACGAACATCTACGGGAATCCACAAGCGTTTACGGGCAATTACGTATGTGCCAGGGCCATTGCCAAAATCTGCTGCACCTTTGAACGTTTGCGGTCCTTTATGTACGTCCACGGTCCCTAACGAACGTCTACACCAATACAACTAAATGTTAGCAAAAAATGAGTGAACAAACACAGTAAAATGCATAATTAACCAAATGCTTAGTAAACATCCCCACTCCTACAGCTCGGATGTATAGTTTTTCGAAGACAAATCTATCAATATCTCTCTTCAACGAGTCAAAATACCGACCACGATCACAACCGAAGAATGACAGACACATAGGTAAGCACGTCATACGCGATTACTGCCCAAATTTTTGTGCGCCTTTGGAGTGGACAAAACTAATCTTCCGATTCAGAAATATTGGTGAGCAATATTTAACAGCGGTTCCTCTTCTGACACCACAAGCACACAAAATTCACAAAAGTTGAAACACGCCTTTAGCTCGGTAAAATGTATGAAGCCTCCGGAGACCCAATACCACGTTGGTTGGAAATTAAGGTTGGGTTAGCGGTCAGGGAGTTCGAACAGAAAGGCGAAGGGATAAAATGATAAATGCCTATTTTAGGTAGATTCGGCTAGATTAGACAGAAACGGTTATGCAACATTTACCGGAAAGGTGTACTAGGATACTTTTGCGGTGCTGCTAGATCTTCCACAAAATGTTGTCACTCCCCCAGACACAAATTACATGTTGAGGTCATCCTGTGCTACTGACCTAGTGTCCCACTGACACTGGAAGTGATACTTAGCGCCGAAAGGCCATCATAGGTCACTGGCCTAAGCTCACTCTGAGATCAGCCATTCATATGTTGCACATTAGCAACGTCTTGCAACGATCGCATCGTTAACCTAGTTGTATAGGTACCGGCAAAGAACCGGCGCGTTTCACTGATGCCGGCACCGGTATCGAATTTCGGACAATTTCGGTCAGCATTTCCTGGTAGCGGCAAAGTACCAGCATTGTCAGCCCGCCACCACTCCGATACCGCGGGCACTATCTCGGTACCGGTTGCCGCAACTGTTGTACTAAAATTTTACATTACTTTTGTGAAGGTGGTTGGCGATGAGATACGCCAGGTATATAACATTATCATATATTAATAGTATTGTAACATTATTATAATATTTCCGGGATATTATATACGCCGTCATAGCCGCCGGTGTATACCCAGAGATAGGTATAGGAACATTGGCTAAGGCATACGCAGGAAGGGACCGTGGGAGACATGGCATCCCCCCCCCCAAACACTTTTCGTGAAAGCTTAACATTAACCCCATGGCGGCGTATCTAAGAATCGAACCCAAAAGGCCGAGTTGTAAACAGCGAAGCAGGGTTTCTGAGATTGGATAATTCCCCTGTTATTGACAGAACTCACGTGCCGGACCCCCACCCTCCACGCAACGGTGTCGCAAAGATAATCAAACCGAAACAACATTAAATAATAATCAGAATTAATGTGTTAATTAACGACGTTTTCAACTGCAATGGTTATTTAGCGTAGGCATATCTCACGCCGTGCCCGCGAGGGGATAGATCCTGCAGTTGGTAGCGGGATTCGAACCCACACAATATGGGGCACGGCCGTGAACAAAACAACAGTTCATGCATGTGCGCAAACGTGTAGACAACATTCGGTGCTAAATACAGGCTCACAAGCGTTGCTGGCAGCTGGCCCGGGTTTCCCCATGTAATTATATGACCCATTGACCCATCACCCATGAGAAGCGACACAATTACCGTTTTCTTAACCCGCGCACGTCCGGGGGGGGGGGGGGCAGATATCTGCCCCCCTGCGGTTTTTCCTACTTTGCCGCCATACTAATCGGGTTAGCAAAGCCAAACCTCGCATGGCTGCTCATTGGTCTTTTCCGCATATCCTCAGAAATTTTGGACCCTGGGTCATCTCAAGTCAGGTCACCAGGTCAGGCGAAGTGACCTAACGTCCCTCCGAGTTCTAGGTGGCATCACTCCCACAATAATTGGGCGATTGATTTCAAACTTATATCACGTCATGACCTTATCAGGGTCTATAATATATATATCACGGTTTGTTCGTAGCGTTGACCTGAGGTCAGGTCGTGGCCATGGCTTACCCATTATAGGCCTATGGAAAAATATACAAATGTTTCCTGGTTACATATTTGCTCTCGGAATGACCTCCAACCGTTATGGCGTGTTGTTGGAAGCTATTCGCAATGCTATCGCTGACATTTTTGCTCGGTGGCCCCACCAAGGTCTGCTGAGGTCACCTGAAATCACTAGCACATTTCTGCGCACTATATCGCAATGCATTGAGCTAGAAGGCTGAAATTACCGTCATTGTGCTGGTATCGCGGGACGTGTCGACTGATATATTACATGACCTCCCTACTCTAACCCATGACCTTGACCTGAGGTCATTGTTTCGGTGACCCATCTGTTGACCTGACCTTAAATTACACAGCGTATGTCGATAGCACATTTCAAGGGCTGTCGAATAGCATTTTCAGTTTGTTTTTATCAATTACAGGTCCTGAGATATGTGCCAATATCTGAGGGTCCCACCCGATCTGGTCGAATTTGACATGATGACCCAGTGACCTAAATATTGACCTGAGCGAGAAAATGACCGAAATACTTTCGATAGAGCTTGTCACCAGCTATCCAAAGCCGTTTTCCGTTTCTCGCTACCGAGCATAGTTCTCGAGATCTTAGGGGGGGACAGACATCTGCCCCCCCCCCCCGGACATGCGAAGTTGGCGCGGACCGCCGGACGTGCGAGTGTTAAAACTCGACTTTGCGCGTATCCCCTAACCACATTCCATTCTCACGTTCCGAGCACGCTGGACACACCCGACGACACTCCGTTGACCTCAGCCTTTTCTGGGGCTGCATATACTACATCTAGCTTGCCCACCACTTGCAGAATTTTGCTGGCTGGAGTAAGTTCATGATGAACCTCACATAGCAAACAAGCCACTCGCGAATGCAAGTCATCGTTTCTCGCGTGACCGCTAACTTATCCATAAGTCAGTTTCGTGTTGGCTCGCCGACGTCCTACCAGTCAACGGACCGCCGGTGGAAGTCTTCAGCTAAAGCTCAAAATCATCTCATCTAGCATAAGCGCCAAAGCAGTATTCTACGCCATCTAATCAGGTCGTTGGGTTGAACAAATGCATGAACATTGAACAAATGAAGAACTTGAGCCATCAGAACAAATTACGTCGGCCGAAGTGTGGTGGATAAAAAAACGTTGGTAATCCGTATTGGTATTGGTCATAACCACGTCCCAGAGATTACGGGTGACAGATCAGGATAGAAAGGGGAGACAACTCGGGTCTGAAGGGGAAAGGGACAAACCTGACATAGCCTGTTGTTTTTAAACTGAAAATTGGAGAAAATTGGGGGAGAGAGAGAGAGAGAGAGAGAGAGAGAGAGAGAGAGAGAGAGAGAGAGAGAGAGAGAGAGAGAGAGAGAGAGAGAGAGAGAGAGAGAGAAAGAAAAAGAGAGAGAGAGAGAGAGAGAGAGAGAGAGAGAGAGAGAGAGAGAGAGAGAGAGAGAGAGAGAGAGAGAGAGAGAGAGAGAGAGAGAGAGAGAGAGAGAAAGCTGATTTAACCACCCCTCCATCCTTAATTTGGGGTGTCATATGCCACGAATTATGGCTTGCTAGTTTATGGCAGTGGTGTCACCATATTCTTACCCAGGGCTGTGGTGCTGAGCTTAAATTGACTTAACACTCGCACGTCCGGCGTTCCGCGCCAACTTCGAATGTCCGGGGGGGGCAGATGTCTGCCCCCCTAAGATCTCGAGAACTATGCTAGGTAGCGACAAACAAAAAACGGCTCTGGATAGCTGGTGACAAGCTCTATCGAAAGTATTTCGGTCATTTTCTCGCTCAGGTCAATATTTAGGTCACTGGGTCATCATGTCAAATTCGACCAGATCGGGTGGGACCCTCAGATATTGGCACATATCTCAGGACCTGTAACAGATAGACACAAACTGCAAATGCTATTCGACAGCCCTTGAAATTTGCTATCGACATACGCTGTGTAATTTAAGGTCAGGTCAACAGATGGGTCACAGAAACAATGGCCTCAGGTCAAGGTCATGGGGTAGAGTAGGGAGGTCATGTAATATATCAATCGACACGTCTTGGCGACACAAGCACAATGATGGTAATTTCAGCCTTCTAGCTCAATGCATTGCGATATAGTGCGCAGAAATGTGCTAGTGATTTCAGGTGACCTCAGCTGACCTTGGTGGGGCCACTGAGCAAAAATGTCAGCGATAGCATTGCGAATAGCTTCCAACTACACGCCATAACGGTTGGAGGTCATTCCGGGAGCAAATATGTAACCAGGAAACATTTGTATATTTTTCCATAGGCCTATAATGGGTAAGCCATGGCCATGACCTGACCTGCGGTCAACGCTACGAAAAAACCGTGATATACATATTATAGACCCTGATAAGATCATGACGTGATATAAGTTTGAAATCAATCGCCCAATTATTGTGGGAGTAATGCCACCTAGAACTCGGAGGGACGTTAGGTCACTTCGCCTGACCTGGTGACCTGACTTGAGATGACCCAGGGTCAAAAATTTCTGAGGATATGCGGAAAAGACCTATGAGCAGCCATGCGAGGTTTGGCTTTGCTAACCCGATTAGTATGGCGGCAAAGTAGGAAAAACCGCAGGGGGGGGCAGATATCTGCCCCCCCCGGACGTGCGCGGGTTAAACTAAATACAACTTAAATTAAACTCATAGCCATTTCTTCTCCTCTAAGAACCTTGCATACCAAATTTGCATAGATGCGTCTACGATTTTCGTTAGTTGGGCATGAATCAGCTGGCCAAATCCAACCAAGCTCGCACTTTGGGGGAAGGGTCTGCAGGGTAAATTATTTGCGGAGACTACATTTCTCCCTCTCACTGGCGATTCGCTGGTTCACGGGCTCCAAAACGTCAAACTGCGCAAAGCCAACGAAATGCAGCACATTCACACAAACTGATTCGCACGGGCGCTCCTTCCGGGATCATCGGGTAACTCGTAGTGCACGTACGACACCCGGTGCTTGGGAATATGAGTGTCGGAACAACAAAAAACAAACACTCAGCAGGGGAGATGTGACAAATCCCGACCAACACGGGGCCAGACACAATCATTCCTGCGACGTATACACATGATATGGGCCTGACACCTTCATAATATTACGCTCCATTGGCCCTCACAACCTGGGGAGGGGGGGCATGTCTCACCTTTTCCTTTCCCTAGGCCTGTCTATGATTCGGAAGTCCAAAGTTGTTCGGGGAGAAGAGGGACCATATACTTCCCAGGTATGCTCTTTACGGTTAACAACATAAATATTGGCTTGCTTAGCACAGCCTCTCTCGCGCCCAACAAGCAGTTATCGGATCCCCTACATAAAAGACGATCTATGGCAGTGGCGTTAGCAAAGAACTAACAGAGGACTTCTGAGAGGTGCTGGTCAGGCAATGCAGAAGCTAAATACAGAATCAGATAAGGACATGTTCGCAAAATGTTCAAGAAGGATAAGCATGACATAGAAAGCGAAGAAGCACGAACAATATGGTCGTACAAAAACTTACAAAGATAGGAACACTAATCTTGAAGGGTGGCTGATGGTTTTAGGAAATACTGAGTTTGATAAATTATAACACTTCTTCAATTCGTTATAGGTTACATGAGGTGAATTTTTTTTAATGCTAATTTTCATGCATTTTGGAGACATTTGTGTAACTGATGTGCACATTTGATGGGGAGTATACAACACCTAGAAATTACCAACATAATTGATATAGTTTATAAACATGAGTTATATAAGTATTTCTTGGAAATTTGCCAAGCATGCCTTATCGTCACTTTTCACACACAATTTCGTCCGACGCGTTTCGCTTTGTACGTCAATAACTAACAATATTTGTAATCGATTTTTTTACGTTGCCCTAGGCCCATTTTTTTAAGGCCAACTAAGAATGATATCCAAATGATTCTCGGCTTTGGAATATTTAAAAATAGCTGGTGAGGGGGCGAATGACCCCTTCCTCTCCCTATTCCAGTGCACATACATGTTAACCCGTGAATGACCCTCCACTCTCTCCGGAACTGCGAGTTAGGCTTCCCACGATTACAATGACTAAAGCTAGAGATGTGAAGCTTAGCATAACCTGAGACGGGCTACTCAGTGATGTTGCACCGATAGTTAGAAGCCCAGGTGAGTATAGATTAGGTTATACAGTGTCACAGAAACGTGTGCCCAGCCGATCCCGGGCTCGCACCGAGCGGGCACCACGGCTGCACCGAGCGGGCACCACGGCTGCACCGAGCAGGCACCACGGCTGCACCAAGCAAGCACCACCGCGAAGCGGGGCAGACATGCATGACGAATGTGGCCTGTCGTGTGTATTCACCAAGGTTGTGCCATGACTGTGTTGGAAATATACGAGTTAATATAACCCGAAAAGGAGACAAGATAGCCCATGGGTAGAGCGCTGGTCTTTCAACCGAAAGGCTGTGTGTCGTTCTGTCGCTTCTCGCTGCCGCTAAACATCCAGGTGAGCAATTGCCCGTATAACCTGGAATGGGTTTGTGCGTCGTGAAAGCTCCAATAAAAACGGAACGAAATAGTAACGAGTGTTTTGAATAGCTACGTGTCGTTTTCTAAATCGATGTTACGTGGCGCGCACGTCAAGAGTTCGATTATATATACTTCAGTTGTAAAGATGATGCAGGACGAACGTGCAAATTACCTGGATCACAGTGAGCTCATTTAAGTCATCTATATAAGAATACATGTAAGCTTAAAATATAATACTGTAGGACATAGGTGTAGAGCTCTCGAGATTTCAGGGGGGGGGGGGGGGCAGCAGCAAGAATTGCCCTCGCACAGGCAACAAATCCAACTTAGAATGAAAAAGACATCGGTTCGGGCGTTGTATCAGCCCCTCCTCTTGAACGTTGCATCTAGGTTGATTCTTCTTGTAGAGCAAAATTGTCCACGGATGGTTCAATGAGGGTTCAACGAACCCAGGGAGGGTCCTGACGCTCTTCCCCGGGATGCCAACCTCTACTGGAGGGCTACGCGCTCTGGTTTAATTTCAGTGTCCAATGATATTGGAATCACGGGACGGTTGTGGCCAGCTCCCGCTCTTGGTCACCATGTGTGATTTCTAAGCAAAACGTAACTTTAATTATTTTCTTAAAAAACTGACACAAGTTATTATTTGTTAAATGCCTCACTGTAATATATGAAAACTGGCCCGCATAGGAGTCAATGTAAACCCGATAATATAATGGAATTTCTGCATATTTTTCTAGCCTGCATCTCAGGCAGGTTTTTGGGATCGCCTTTGCTATCCCCCAACCCAAATTAAAATGACGTGTCGGAGCCACTGTGTGCACGCACTATTTTACCGCAATCCACCCTTCACAAACTTTCCCCGGGCTGTCGCACCATGTTTAAAACTATCTAAAGTACATACGTAAGCTTGTCTACGATTATTACCCTGCTACATGAAAGCCGAAACATCGAGCATTATGATCGGAATATAACCCTATGTGTAGTGCCATGTTCCTGGATTATGTCAAATTCTTACCGAACCACACACATAAGTTCCTACACTATAACTACAAGACAAAATTAAGACAGGAAGAATCTGAACTTCAGCGCCAATTTCCAACCACAAAATGAATGATAATATACGAAAATAGCACGGAGCTTTTCACTTTATCACATAAAGTGTAACAAGACATAAAGCGTGGCTGCATTCTTGCAGAACTTCACCACTGCTGAGCTGATTAATCCAAGGTGCTTTAGATGTACGCAAATATAATCGTAAATGATGAGTAATACATGAGTAATTCTTTCCTTGAAGGTTCGGAAAGGTGGTCTAGCCTGGTGGTCGTTCACCTATAAAAGCAGTTACTTCGTCCAGCAAGCGCTATCGCGAGATAAGGAGATCCCGACACCGTGCAAGTAAAAGAGAGCTAACTCGTAATGCACGCGAACTGCACTCTGCCGTGCAACTCTGGTGGATAAGAGGCAGGTTATAATTCAACTATGGGTAACCAGTTCTCGCAAGTTAATGCACATTTTTATAAGCGACACCGTGACGGTTTCGCGACGCCAACCGTCCACTTCCGCGCCATAGACGCTGCGCTTTCTCCGTCCCTTCCCCAGACAGCTGATCAATGGCGTTACCAGGGTATGACTAGCCGGCATATTCCGGGCGGAAAATGCAAATATTGCGCGAGAACCACAATGTAATACACATTTTAAGCTAGCCATGAAATCTGATACAAACAGGTCTGAGCAGTGTGTTCGTGCTCTGCATCCGCCACTGCGCTGCATATCAGCTTCCCACGAGAAGACAGCCGGTTCCCGAGGTCTGGAAAGCGCGCGTCAATGCGCACACATAACAAACGCGTATTCAAGGACACATCCTGCCATCTAGTGATAAATATTGCGATCTATGCTTCAACGTTCAATCGCATGACATTCGTTCAATATCCGTTGCTGTAATACCTAGACCGTGCTGCTACCTAGCGATAGCTATCTGAAGTGATGCTTCTAGAAAATTGTGGAGTTCTTGAATCTGTGGAGGTTGTGAGCTGTGGGGGTTATGAGCGCTTCGGAGTTGTGGAGGTTATGAGCTGTGAGATTATGAGCGCTTCGGCTTGTGAAGGTTGTGAGCTGTGGAGGGTTATGAGCGCTTCGCAGTTGTGGAGGTTATGAGCTGTGGAGGTTATGAGCGCTTCGCAGTTGTGGAGGTTGTGAGCTGTGGAGGTTATGGCCTGTGGAGGTTACGAGCGCTTCGGGTGTGTTGAATTTGTGGAGGTTATGAGCTGTGGAGGTTATGAACTGTGGAGGTTATGATACATCTCCGATAGGAACGATGGATAGGATAGAAACGATGGTAAGATAGGAACGATGGTACAGATAAATGCCAAAGCATGATCAGGTAATTAATGTTTCTTGTGATGGCCCACCAAACATGACAAGCCAGGCCAAAATTCCCCTCCAATTATATAATTACAGCTGACGACTAGGTCAGATTGCGCCGGCTGCCGCCGGCTTATCTGACCTGTGCTGCTCGCTTCGCGAGCTTTTGACAATAGAATCGCAAAAAGAGCAAAACTTTGTGTGCCGCGCCCGGGATTCGATCACTAGACCCTCAATTCTAAGCCTAGCATTATACCACGGCGCCTGGTGGCTACGGTCCGCGGCGCTGAAAAACCCGACCCGCCTGAACTGAGTGCGGGGCGCAAAATCGCCGATTGGAAAGTTACACTTTGGGCGACTTTGGACGCCGGAAAAGGCATCTTTGCAATGATTCAGGGTATGCACGATTACGACGACAGCATTTGCGATGCTGGCGTCGAATGTGAGGTGATGGATTCACCTGGAAGCGATATTAATGCGCAATTTGAAACTCGATTTTGTCGCAGCGTGGCGAAACTGGGGCCACTTGTCGGCTTCTCGCCGGAGTGCAACGGCGGTTACCACGTGCGATCGGAGCACGGGGTGGGCGTGCAGGGTGCCTCGAAATGTCACGTGTCAAACGGATGGGCCTCGAAGGCGAAATTTCCCCATGTTGAAGCGCAATTTGACGCCGAAAAATTCCCCTTTACAATGGTTCAGGGTATCAGCGATAACGGCCAAAGTATTTGGGTTGGCGAAAATTCCGCGATACCGGAGGCATCAGAAGAGACGCGGCTACAAGTGTGTGCGACATTTAAGTTGGAAATCTGCTCTTACAGGGCGTTAATGGCGTGAGAATCGCGGCCGATTCCACGCGTGTGCGAGTGCAGTGATTGTGCAGCGATTGACGGGTGCAGTTTGCACGGAAGGTGGCACATGTCAATAGGGCAAGCGTAGCCGGTACGTGGAGCCGGGTTATGCAAGCATTGCTGCTGTCAAAACTCCAACAGTTTGGCGATGGCAGACCCAATCGTGCAAAACAGCGAAAAAAATCGCGGAAAATAGCGGTTTTCACTCGCACCACGTGTGCACGTGCCACGTCGGGTGGACATTTTTGCACCGTACGTGCAGGGCATGGACGGGGCTACAGCGTGGCGTTGGTTTCGTGTCGATCGGTGAATTGGTCGAGCTGCTGTGCGGCGGCGATTCGGGCCGTCCGACAGACGACGAAAAGTGCAATCGCCACGTTAAGTCAATGGGGTTTTTGAGAAAATGTAATCGCGTGGCACGTGCTTAATGTACATTTGAGCACTTTGTACCTCCGAAATTTGCACCCGCATCCCGGAGACGAGTCGATCGGTATCAATTTCGCTCGATTCGGCCCAAAGCTGCGCCCGCAAATGGTACCGAAATTTTTCCTGAAAGTAATAATATATGTCGAGACAAGAGCATAACCCAACTTAACTCAGCCAAACCTACCACTTTGCCTGCTTCATGGTGGTAAATTGTGTGTAAAACTTGGTTTGTGGTTACCTTGAACTTCAGTAATATCTTATTGTGGTTTAAGGTGCTGATAAGATCAGTTTTGCTACTATTTTTCCTCTACACCACAAACCAAATGGTTTAGTTATGCTAGGTCAGGTAAGATTGGGGTTCTTAAGTTAAAGCATTTTGGAGATTTTGTCATATTCCAATTGAAAAGAAATTGTTTTTTTCTTCAAAAACATGTTAGGCTTAGTTCGGCTAGGCTTTTGCATTGAACATGTTGGTTTTGGGTTGAAATGCTTTCCGATTATTTATATTTGTTGCCCTAAAAGAATGTTTGGTTGTAAATGTGTGCTTTAATGTGTTTGAGGAATTCTTGGGATTTATCTTTCCAATGCAATGTTTATGAATGGTACTAAGATGATCGGACCACTGATCTTTTGTGCAAATGCTTACTTTTCAGTTTGTGAGCAAAATAACATAAAAAAGTGGACTTTGAGTTCGTTAACATTGCATAGAAATTAATGTTCCAAAAATGAATACAATATAACCTAGCATAGTGTGGCCTAACCTCCCTTTGGATATAACTTCAAAGAATAAAATTGGAAAAATACCAAACGATTTTTATTTAAAAATTGTCCAGATCATAGAAAACCTAACCTTAGCTAACCTAACCTAAATAAGGTTAGGCATAAGGTGTTTTTGAGAAAAAAAAAACTATTTCCTTCTTTTGCATTTTTAAGGAAAATTACAAAAATAAAATGAAATCAAACCTAAACTAACTATCTAACCAAACCTAGCCCATTTGTTTGCTTTTAGGTACCATCTTACACCACAATCATACCAGTTTGGCTATGTTTTGCTAGGTTAGCTCTTGGTGTTTTTTCTTTTTACATTTTATAATATATTACCTCACCCAATACCCCTTTGTTAGTGTTATTATTAGTGCCCCTAATAATTATTAGGTATTATTAGTGCCAATGCCCCGTTGTTAGTGCATTGTTAGTGTTAGTGCAACTGAGTCCTTCCTAAAATAACCTGCTAAAAATATCTTACAGTGAATTTTGTGGTGATTTAAATGAATCTGGATATGATAAATGAATCTGGATCTGAAAGTGACGTCATCAAGTTATGAAGATCAGATTCTTCAAATTTCCTACATGAAAGTATAGGTACCAGAAAAAAAACTCTTTTTGTGGTAAGTGCAATCCATAGTAAATCATTTGGGTCATCACCAGGGTGCATTTCTGCATACATTCCACATTTAAAATCAGCACCACATCAGGAACCAGAATTGCCAGTGAAACTTGCTGTAAAATGACAGAATCACACCTCAGAGAGCAGGACTGGAAGAACTGGCTGGTCTGAAATTTGTCATCATCCAGAACATACTCTTCTGCAATCTTATGGTGTCCGGTTTTTATATAGAGTGGAGTTGGCTCAGTGGTGCCAGAACATATAAATGAGGAAAAAGGTGGAGTCCATGGGGATGAATCCCCAATGAAGTAATGAAGTTTGTTGTAATTTTACAAGCTGATTTTAGCAAAAAGCTTGCCAAAAGTGCAATGGATATTTAATGTAATGAATTTTTGTTATAGATCGCTGGTGCCCTGTGCATGCAAAATGCATAATATCACAAGAGGAAATAATCCTATTTTTTGGAGGCAAGAATATTAGTTCATTATGTGTGGATATCCATAAAACTTATGAACTTCAAGACAGCGGAATATTATGACCTCCTACTCCCACTGTATGGCTTAATCATGTTGTTTGGTGAAGACTGCAAGCCAGTGGTGCTTAACAACATGCAAAAATGGCACAAAAAGCGCCAATGAGTTTTTTTAAAATTGTAAATCAGCATGAAAATTATCTTTCAAGATGGATTGCTCTTCAATTTTCCACCACATACCAGATTACAAAATTTAAACCCATCCCTGCATCTCAGTAATGATGTGAGTGTTTCAGATGAAGTTGTGCATACATGCACCTTCTTTCCATATCAATGCAGGTCAACAAATATGTTAACCAATTGAAGCAATTGTGCATATGCAGATGGCCTGCAGCTGTTTTCTTGCTATAGGAAAATATTTTTTTTTTTAATTAGGCTACCTCACCCAGTACTTTGATCCCTCAAAGAGCCTCTGGCCACATAGTTGAATTTATCATCCTGCTTAGGACGCATACGTACTAAGGTAGTGCTTTACAAGAGACAAACAAAGTGCACTTCGCATCCACAATTTTCGAATGGTAAAATGTTTTCATCAATCAGAAAACGAATGGGGCTTCAGAGGAGGGCATCGAAACACTACACCAAGCTGGCATAAGTTGGACGATTGCCTAGTCTGCACATGTGATCTGAGGTGAAATTGTTATATTTGTGTGCCGCTAATGAAATTTGCAATGCACTTCTCACACCATGCGCTAATTTAGCTTTTACTTGTCTTGTTAGCTAACATACTGTCTAATGTTCATTGTGTAGATGCTATTTCTTGCTGTAACCAATCAGGTTTTACCTAAGTCATTTTTTTATGGATTTGATAACGGGTCGAAACCTTTATCCGATACGGAAATGGATATTTATTCGATTGGTTCATACGGATACCGATTGAACCGGGATTAAAAATGTCAATCCATGTTATGATGTACTTGGAAGTCAAACCCAAAGAAGCGGCCGATACCACTCGGGATGCACCACATCCTGATATCGATCGACACCGGAAGCACACCGAATGCCGGCGCCATCTAGCTGAGTGGTGTTCGACCTGTGATGACCTGTGATGTGATGTGATGTGCCCTAACCGGTGATGACCTGCAGCACCTCCAAGTCGCCAGCGCAAATCGGCGCGGCACCGCGCCACGACTGCCCCGGTGGTGTCGCGTTGCAGCGACGCTAGGTGACACGCCGGTCACACGCCAGGTGATACATCGGTGACACGTCAAGTAACACGTCGGTCACACGTCAGGTGATACATCGGTGACACGTCAAGTAACACGTCGGTGACACATCAGGTGACACGTCAGGTGGCACGTCGGTGACACGTCAGGTGACACATCAGGTGACACGTCAGTGACACGTCAGGTGACACGTCAGGTGACACGTCAGGTGACACGTCAGGTAACACGTCACGTGGCACGTCATATGGTACGTCGGTGACACGTCAGGTGACACGTCACGTGGCACGTCATATGGTACGTCGGTGACACGTCAGGTGACACGTCAGGTGACACGTCGGTGACACATCGGTGACACATCCGGTGACACGCCACGTGGCACGTCAGGTGACACGTCAGGTGACACGTCAGGTGACACATCAGGTGACACGTCAGGTGACACGTCAGTGACACGTCAGGTGATACGTCAGGTGACACGTCAGGTGACACGTCAGGTAACACGTCACGTGGCACGCCATATGGTACGTCGGTGACACGTCAGCGTCAGGGGACACGTTAGGTGACACGTCAGGTGACACATCAGGTGACACATCAGGTGACACGTCACGTGGCACGTCAGGTGACACGCCGGTGACACGTCAGGTGACACGTCGGTGACACGTCAGGTGACACGTCAGCTGACACGTCAGGTGACACGTCGGTAACATGTCAGGTGACACGTTGGTGACACGTCAGGTGACACGTCGGTGACACGTCAGGGGACACGTTAGGGGACACGTTAGGTGACACGTCAGGTGACACGTCGGTGACACGTCGGTGACACGTCAGGTGACACGTCAGGGGACACGTCAAGTGACACGTCACATGGCACGTCAGGTGACACGTCGGTGACACGTCGGTGACATGTCAGGGGACACGTTAGGTGACACATCAGGTGGCACGTCAGGTGACACATTAGATGACACGTTAGGTGACACATCAGGTGACACGTCACATGGCACGTGAGGTGACACGTCGGTGACACGTCAGGTGACACGTTAGGTGACACGTCAGGTGACATGTCAGGTGACACGTCGGTGACACGTCAGGTGACACGTCAGGGGACACGTTAGGTGACACGTCACGTGGCACGTCAGGTGACACGTCGGTGACACGTCAGGTGACACGTCAGGTGACACGTCAGGTGACACGTCAGGTGACACGTCGGTGACACGTCAGGTGACACGTCGGTGACACGTCGGTGACACGTCAGGGGACACATCAGGTGACACGTCGGTGACACGTCAGGTGACACGTCAGGTGACACATCGGTGACACATTAGGTGACACGTCAGGTGACACGTCAGGTGACACGTCAGGTGACACGTCATGTGACACGTCGGTGACACGTCAGGTGACACGTCAGGTGACACATCAGGTGACACGTCAGGTGACACGTCAGTGACACGTCAGGTGACACGTCAGGTGACACGTCAGGTGACACGTCAGGTGACACGTCAGGTGACACGTCAGGTGACACGTCGGTGACACGTTAGGTGACACGTCAGGGGACACATCAGGGGACACATCAGGTGACACGTCACGTGGCACGTCATATGGCACGTCGGTGACACGTCAGGTGACACGTCGGTGACACGTCGGTGACACGTCAGGGGACACGTTAGGTGACACATGAGGTGACACGTCAGGTGACACGTCAGGGGACACATCAGGTGACACATCAGGTGACACGTCACGTGGCACGTCATATGGTACGTCGGTGACACGTCAGGTGACACGTCGGTGACACGTCAGGTGACACGTCAGGTGACACGTCGGTGACACGTCGGTGACACGTCAGGGGACACGTTAGGTGACACATCGGTGACACGTCAGGGGACACATCAGGTGACACGTCAGGTGACACGTCAGGTGACACGTCAGGTGACACGTCAGGGGACACATCAGGGGACACATCAGGTGACACGTCACGTGGCACGTCATATGGTACGTCGGTGACACGTCAGGTGACACATCGGTGACACATCAGGTGACACGTCACGTGGCACGTCAGGTGACACGTCGGTGACACGTCAGGTGACACGTCAGGGGACACGTCAGGTGACACGTCAGGTGACACGTCAGGTGACACGTCAGTGACACGTCGGTGACACGTCAGGTGACACGTCAGGTGACACATCAGGTGACACGTCAGGTGACACGTCAGGGGACACATCAGGTGACACATCAGGTGACACGTCACGTGACACGTCAGGTGACACGTCGGTGACACGTCAGGTGACACGTCAGGGGACACATCAGGGGACACACCAGGTGACACGTCACGTGGCACGTAATATGGTGCGTCGGTGACACGTCAGGTGACACATCGGTGACACATTAGGTGACACGTCACGTGGCACGTCAGGTGACACGTCGGTGACACGTCAGGGGACACGTCAGGTGACACGTCAGGTGACACGTCAGGGGACACGTCAGGTGACACGTCAGGTGACACGTCAGGTGACACGTCGGTGACACGTCGCGTAGCACGTCAGGTGACACGTCGGTGACACGTCAGGTGACACATCAGGTGACACGTCACGTGGCACGTCAGGTGACACGTCGGTGACACGTCGGTGACACATCACGTGGCACGTCAGGTGACACGTCAGGGGACACGTCAGGTGACACGTCAGGTGACACATCAAGTGACACGTCACGTGGCACATCAGGTGACACGTCGGTGACACGTCAGGGGACACGTCGGTGACACGTCAGGTGACACGTAGGTGACACGTCAGGGGACACGTCGGTGACACGTCGGTGACACGTCGGTGACACGTCAGGTGACACGTCGGTGACACGTCAGGTGACACGTCAGGTGACACGTCAGGTGACACGTCAGGGGACACGTCGGTGACACGTCAGGTGACACGTCAGGTGACACGTCAGGTGACACGTCAGGTGACACGTCAGGTGACACGTCAGGTGACACATCAGGTGACACGTCACGTGGCACGTCAGGTGACACGTCGGTGACACGTCAGGTGACACGTCAGGGGACACAGCAGGTGGCACGTCAGGTGACACGTCGGTGACACGTTAGGTGACACGTTCGGTGACACGTCGGTGACACGTCAGGTGACACGTCAGGGGACACGTCGGTGACACATTAGGTGACACGTCACGTGCCACGTCAGGTGACACGTTAGGTGACACGTCGGTAACACGTTAGGTGACACGTCGGTGACACGTCAGGTGACACGTCAGGTGACACGTCGGTGACACGTCATGTGACACGTCGGTGACACGTCAGGTGACACGTCGGTGACACGTCAGGTGACACGTCGGTGACACGACAGCTGACGCGTCGGTGTCGAGATGTGATCAAGTGGGCCAGCGGTGTCGGCCCGACGTGGCGTGCGTAACCGGATTGGTGGGTTTGGTGCCTCCAACAAACCGGAATGAGACGGTTATGTGGAGGCGCACCGCACCGCACCGCCGCCGCCGTCGTGGCCTGTCGCCAGCTGCGTAACACGCCACACTCGGACCAGCCGATGTCGATACTGATCAGCTGATCCGCCAGTCGTGACGCGCCACACTCGGACCAGCCGATGTCGATACTGATCAGCTGATCCGCCAGTCGTGACGCGCCACACTCGGACCAGCCGATGTCGATACTGATCAGCTGATCCGCCAGTCGTGACGCGCCACACTCGGACCAGCCGATGTCGATACTGATCAGCTGATCCGCCAGTCGTGACGCGCCACACTCGGACCAGCCGATGTCGATACTGAAGAGCTGATCCGCCAGTCGTGACGCGCCACACTCGAACCAGCCGATGTCGACACTGAAGAGCTGATCCGCCAGTCGTGACGCGCCAAACCAGCCAATGTCGATACGATCGCTGATCCGCCAGTCGTGACGCGCCACACTCGGACCAGCCGATGTCGATACGATCAGCTGATGCCAGACGTATTGGGCGGACGTGATGGAATGGGGAATGGTGGTGGGGAGGCTGAAGCGGAGTATGCGCACGTAATGGAGGTGGTGGGAACTTCAGTGCTGGTGATGAAGGGCTGCGGTGAGGTGATGCAAGTGTTAGGATTTTTATGGCGTTGATTTGTGCTGTTGTGGGACGATGAAGACTGCAATGAAAGTGGTAGGACTTGTATGTTAGAAGGGGAAGGGTAAGAGAGGGATATGTAAAGAGGGTGGATAAAATGTCGGCTGTGATGTTGACAGTAGCGCTGTAACGATATATGAGGCTTTGATGGACTTGAGGACTTTGATGGAGATCATGGCGTATGAGCAGGAAAAACGCCAGTAGTCATATATTGTTTGTTCCCAGTCTTATTGATCCCTGTGGATGTTAAACATGATAGTGATTGCGCTATTATAATGCTCATGCCTTTGAGATAATTTTATGAAAATACGACTATAAAGAAGCATATTATGATATGCAGGGTGTCATTTTAAAAAAAATTGGGCTATGAGAATCCAAAAAAAACTATCGGTTTGCCTATTTTTAGATCTAATAAATTAGTTTTTTTACGTTTATGTTTATGTATATTCAGCATCATCAACGGAAAATCTAATAAGGTAAGACACATAATTAAAAGCAGTCACATTACATATCAAATAAAACTCGTATAGTATGACAGTGATAGTGCGATTATTACCTATATCTAAAAAAAAACGGCTTAAATAAATGCTTATGATTAATAGCTAAACAGCTTATGGAGATAAAAAAGAACTGTTATATGGGTGATAGTATTTTGGTACTAACATTAGAGGGAAGCAAAGTTGTGGTGGGCAGTTCAGGGTGGGAGCTAAAAAGCAATAAATTTAATATGTTTTATTTTTTTTTCATTCTTTATTGATCAGCTGATCCGCCAGTCGTGACGCGCCACACTCGGACCAGCCGATGTCGATACTGAAAGCTGATCCGCCAGTCGTGACGCGCCACACTCGAACCAGCCGATGTCGATACTGAAGAGCTGATCCGCCAGTCGTGACGCGCCACACTCGGACCAGCCAATGTCGATACTGATCAGCTGATCCGCCAGTCGTGACGCGCCACACTCGGACCAGCCGATGTCGATACTGATCAGCTGATGCCAGACGTGATTGGGCGGACGGTGATGGAGATGTGGGGAATGGTGGTGGGGGAGGCTGAAGCGGAGTATGCGCACTGTAATGGAGGTGGTGGGAACTTCAGTGCTGGTGATGAAGGGCTGCGGTGAGGGTGATGCAAGTGTTAGGATTTTTATGGCGTTGATTTGTGCTGTTGTGGCGACGATGAAGACTGCAATGAAAGTGGTAGGGACTTTGTATGTTAAGAAGGGGGTGAAGGGTAAGAGAGGGATATGTAAAGAGGGGTGGATAAAATGTCGGCTGTGATGTTGACAGTAGCGCTGTAACGATGATGATGAGGCTTGTGATGGACGTAATGAGGACTTTGATGGAGATCATGGCGTATGAGCAGGAGAGAAACGCGCAGTAGTCATAATATATGTTTTGTTCCCAGAATCTTTACCTTGATCCCTGTGGATGTTGCACAGAAAGCATCGACGTAGGAAGTGATTGCCGCTATTATAATGCTCATGCCGTTGTTGGAGATAATTAGGGATGTGATGGAAATGATGACGACTATAAAGAAGGCGATGGCGACTGTGATGGAGATGATGGCGACCGCAGGGGTGTCGATTTTTAGAAAAAAAAACATTGGGGGGCCGAGGTGGGAATGCACTAGAATCCCCCCCCCCCCAACCAACGAAAAACTCATCGGATTTCGCCGCTATATTTTCAGATCTAATAAATCCTGAGTTTTTATTCCACGATGTGTATGTTTATGTATATTCAGCATCCCCATCAACGGCGAAAATCGTCCAATAAGGTGAAGACACATAATTAAAAGAGCAGTGCACATTACATATCAACATAACAACTCTGCGTAATAGTATGCGACTACAGTGCCATACAGTGGGCTCGGATCTATCGTCACCGTCACCGTCACCGTTACCCTCCTCCTCACTCCACACACCAACAAACACACACCGGCTTAAATAAAAATGCTTCAGTGATTAGATGCAGGCTAAAACACACCAGCCTTGATGGAGCATCAGAGCACAGCAGACCTGAACTGTGATGATGATGGGTGATAGTATTTCCTTGGTACCTAACATTATGGAGGGGCGAAGCCAAAGTTGTGGTGGGGCGAGTTCAGGGTCGGGGAAGGGGCACAGCTTCCACAAAAGCAGATAAATCGAAAACAATGCCCTCTGATTAATCATGTGCATTGATGCAGTCAGCGTGATCGCCGAGTCTAGTCAGTCACCACATACGACACCAAGCAAATTGAAATGCACAACGGATCACAGGCATCAATCGGCGCAATCGTTCTACTAGTTGCTTTTTACAACAGTCTGAAAACTCCGTCCGTACCCAATGGCGCAGCCAAGACCAAGAATAGGACACACAAGGCACATGCCTCTCCAGTCACGGCCAAGGAGTCCGAAAAGGTCATTCCAGGAGATTCCCAGAAGGGCCATCCGATGGTTTGGAAATGGATATGACGGCTGGAATGGTTTCCTTGCTAGAGTCGGAAATAAATATGTACAAAGCTTCGGGAAATGGGAATAATGGCAGAAATTAAAACAGTTTTGAAATCGGCAGAATTGGTATGGTCCCAGCCCCGGTGTGTCCCAACAGGAGCATTTTTGCTGCAACCCTGATAGCGCTTGTAATCCTGGCCATCCCAGAAGAAAGGTCAAATGCGGAGTTTCCTATACCTGTCGTGGTGTTTGGTACCCATCGGATTTGCCCTCTTGATCTTATTCGCCAATTTCATTTCTACTTCCCTTGAAATTGACTTCGGACGGATCAAGGAGGATAATATTCCAAAATCTCCAAAATGCCGTCATTTGCAGTAGTTGCAGCGTAGCAACATCGAACTCAGAGCATACTTTCATCAAATCAAACAACTCTGCTTTCCGGAAATTTTAATCACGGTCAAGGTTCCTAAACTGCGGTCGGGTCAAATTATCTCTTCTTATCGTAGTAAGGCGAACACTTTTTCATGCGGAACATGATAAAAGAATGACGTCGACATTCTGCTTTAAAATATATGACAAGGTCAATGGCGTTAGGTCAGGTCAAGTATCATGTATATTCAACACTGTGGTCTTGTGTGTGTAGATGGAATTGTGTGCGCGTCAGCTGCTTCGGTGATACTGCGCATGCACTGTCGGCTTATGCCGAATATTACTATTCCTTGTGAAGCGAAATTTGAATTCGGTTTCAGAGCCACGTAAGTAGTACAACATGATATTGGGTGGACAACCAGAGACATGAGATGACCCGACTTATTTGTTTCTGTAACCGGACCTTATTTGTTTCTGTCCCGGGGGCAAATATAAAGAGGTTCAAAATGTCGGACAGTAGGAACAAATGGCAGACGAAAGAGGAGTTTTCATATAGGTGCGAGGGAACGAATAAGGCCACAGGGTGCCGCACCCAGAAGCATTTCTGTCCGCGCCGCTGTCAGTACCTGTAATCATTACCCTCGTGGAGGTAACGTGAGTCTCGCTGCTGAGAGAATATACTTTTCTGATGGCATCAATATACATCGATCGAAACGTGCAACAAGAGCAGCGGTGGCCCAAGCAGATTCAATGGCTGTGACGACTTGGTAAATATTTATACATGGGTGACATGGGTACATACTGATGGTAAGGTTAACGGTATGATGCGAGGAAAGACAACTAATGTACAGAAAACTGCTTGGAAAGATTATGCAAAGCTTTAACTTATCCCACACCGTTTACTGTGACAGACCAGGGCCGTGGAGTACGCACCGTCCACCACGGTTGGATTTATACTTTGTAATCCTGGATGAGGAGAGGACAATTTCTGAGTGATGAAATACCGAGAGAGTATTTTCATTCAAACCTGTGACATCAGAATATCACTTTACAGTTACCGGTGAATCTGGAGCACTTTACCACAGGGCAATACATTGTCGAACAACACCATCAAACGTCCAAATGGAAAACACAGAGGATACTTTTATGAAGAGGATCATGCTATGAATGGAATAAAAATCCAGCAAAAGCCCGTTTTATCTGACCCTGAAGTCCACTATGGTGGACCAGGGCTGCAGAGCACACCGTCTACTGTGGCGGACGAAAGCCGAGGAGCACACTGTCCACTATGGCAGACCAGGGCCGTGAAGTACACACAGTCCACTGTGGCGGGCCAGGGTCGCAAAGCACACAGTCCATTGTGGCGGACCGGGGTCGCGGAGTACACCATCCACTGTGGTGGACCGTGGCCGTGGAGCACACCTACTATGATGGACCAGGGCCGCGAATCGTACCGTCCACTGTGGCGGACCGGGGCCGCGTAGTACACCGTCCATTGCGGCGGATGAGGGCCATCAGCAAGCGAAATTATATCATGCCATGACAGTGGCGTACTTAGGATTTGCGCTAGGGGGAGGCAAACTGATATGGAAGGATCCCACCAAACCCAATTTTTAAAGTCCCCGGATTACTACCACTATTTTTCAAAGGGATCATTTTTTATTTTTAATGAATAATTAGTGACCAACTTAACTGTCCTCTGGAGGGGGCCAAATCTGCCACCATCATTTCTGAATCACCGGATTTCAACACTAACTCCCTCATCCTGTTCAAAGGTTATTCGTTTGGTATCCCTTGATAAGCCACCTCACACTGCTGAAATTACACCTGACAAATCACTCCAAAAGTGCAATTTTCCGATTTCATGCATTCCAGTTAATCACGCCCGGTCGACAAAACGCCAACAGTCGTGCACATGTACACCCGCCTTGCGCACTCGACGCATTCGCCACAATACGTGCGCTTCTCCAGTTTCTGCTAGGCCTCCTACGTTTTGCTAATTGCTGTCACATGCAGACGTGTGCTCGACTCGAGTTGAATCGAGAATCGACTCATGAATCAATCGATTTTGGATGAGTCCCGAGTTGAATCGATTATTTTCCCCAAAATATATCTTGAGTCGTGAGATGAATCACATCTTTAAAACAAAAATGAGTCGAAAATTGAGTCAATCATTCAAATCACAATGAGTCATTTGAGTCTTATGGCTCAAATGCATGTTAGGAACAAATGATATAAAGCATGTATATTTGTGAATAGTATGCCATGACACAAAGTAGGGAGTAAAAACACAGCATAATTATTCATGCTTAACATTACAATTGTGAACTTGTCCGCCAGTAAGTAGAGAATAAGGGGTACTGAAGTTATGTACCAAAAACCAATGACAATAACTAGTAGTTATCAATATCATTAACATGCTATGATGCTTAATCCTAAGTGATACATCATGATGTTGGTACAAAAATAGTAAAATGCTGCTTATTTTTCCTGCAGCCCTACTACCGATGGTGACGCATCACATGGGTGCTATGTTGAGGTTAGGTGATGTGTGTCAGGTATATCTGATTCAGGTTGTGCATCACGCTGATGTGGATTGAAGTATTATGCACCCATTGCTTTGCATATGCATTAGCAACCATTCAATCCATTAATGTTTTTGCAGTCAATTACTTGATGCACATGCACATGCATTTATATATATATATATATATATATATATATATATATATATATATATATATATATATATATATATATATATATATATATATACATATATACATACATATATATATATATATATATATATATATATATATATATATATATATATATTTATACATATATATATATATATATATATATATATTATACATATATATAAATGTATATATATATATATATATAGATATAAAATGTGTGGGCAGTGCACACTGCATCATATGCTCATGAGTCTGATACCACTAAGTCGGATCTGAATCGATTCAAATCTTTGTCGGTCTGTTTGAGTCGCGAATCGAATCATGCTTTGTGGGCTCTGAGTCCGAATTGAGTCGAATCAAATAATGTTGACCTACTCTGAATCATGAGTCGAATCAGATCTCAAGATCTATGAGTCACATGCCAGTCGACTCAAAAAATTTGAGTCGAGAACAAGTCTGGTCACATGATAGTCTTGTGCCATATTTGACGTGTGGAATGACTGGTATGGCGGCTGGCTTGGAAAATTCGAGGAATTAAATTCGATGTATTAGTTTTCTTCTCCCCACATTTTCTGGTTGTTAAGAAATTCGGAGGCACTGAGGTTTGATGCACCTCATCACTTTGGTTAAATACGCTCCCAGGTTGTCTACCGAGCCGAGACCCTAGCAAGGTGTTCGCATTTTTACCCATTGCGTTTTTATTCGTCTACGGATGTGTTTTAGAGCTCCATCCAATTTTGTTCGAGGCCCGGCACATATTTGAGACCCGGCTACTTTTTTTTAGAGCTTTGTTGTTTTTTTTGCACACCGATGATATTTTTGAGGTATCGGTGCGTTTTCGAAGACGCCGATGACTTTATTTGGCGCCCGATCGTTTTGATACTCTTTCACGACCAAGTCGCTTTTTGGGGGCACCAGCCATATTTTAACCGGCGCCGTCTCGTTGGGGGGGGGGGGTGATAAATGCATCCCCCCAAGATTTTCCGCGGATAGTGAAGAAACGGCTCGCGGCAGCGTGCCGAAATTTTGCACACCTTTTCCCACATCAATTTGGCATGTTGTGTTAAAATTTAGTGGTCAGGTCATCTAGGTTAACGAGCTAGTCAAGGTCAAGTGAGGTCACCTCCAGAAATGTTCAACCAGTCGTCACGCTTTAACGGATGAAGATCTTCTAATGAAACTTTCAGCGTTTGCTTATCTTTAGGGGCGAAACAAAACGCACCAGAGGAATTATATATTTTTCCGTTTTTGATTACTTATTAGTTTTGCTTATTTGCCCATTAGAGCTAAAATCGAAGATTCTGGCTAAAGTAAGCTTTTTTATGAGAGCAAGTTGACTTCGAACAACGTTTGTTCGGTCCACCCTACCCATTAGAAAAATAAAAATGAAAGAAAATTGAAAACTCAAATTTGTGAAATGTCAACAACAAAAAACATTTTTGGGTGGGTACAAATTTTAGAGCCATGGTCGATTTCGCTTTCCTTTTCTGATTCCTTTTTTGGCAAATCTCCCCCAAAATGAACTTCCCCAGAGCCAAAAACATGTTGTAAGTCGTGAAAACTTAGGTCCCCTAGTGACGTCACTTTTTGGGGATGACATTTTGGGGGTGGTGTCTGGCCCTACTCGTCGAGCGCTTTCCGATGACACCTCTTTCGTTTTCGTGCGACGCTTAGTTTGGAGATTAGAGGGGGTTTTATCAACCCCCTCTCGAGACGGGGTGTGAGGATATGACCGGAAAGCGGGGAAGGTTAAAGAAATACAACTCGATGTCCAAAAAGTTTACACCGAGACTCGATCTAATCGATCCCTACCGGTCCTGCCGCTTTTTGTGAAACTCGGTACGCTTTGCAGGGCCCGGTGCATCTTCGGCCTCCCGTTGTGATCTTAGGGTTCCGCTGTGTTTATTTGAGGCTCCTTCTCAATTTCTCGGGGCCCCGGCGCGACTTTTCTGGCCGAGGTGCGTAGTTCCGGGGGCAGTTTTCTGGGTTGGACGCAATTTTCATGACTTCTTAATTATTTCAAGTCCGAGTCCCGGCCCGATTTTTCGGACACCCGTTGCTATATTTTTATGTCTCGCCGCGATGTTTCGAGCATCGGTACGCGTTTTTGGCGGGCCGTACGCAATTTTTTTAAGGCATCTGGTGTATGTTTGGAGCTCATTTTAGAGGGAACCGGCATAATTTTTGTCGAGTTCAGATGTGATTTTTGGGGCCACGCTGTGCCTGCAGAGGGGAATTTGTCATGCCCCGATCCACATATTTGGGACCAAATTTTTGGGGGTCTCGTCCCAAGTTCTCGGGGCGTGTTGTAATTAGCTGGGGCCCAGCGCGATTTTGGTGAACCCCGGTGCAAGTTTTCGGGGGCCCGGTGTAAACTTTATGGTGCCCGCTGTATTCACTTAGAGCCGGCTACGCGAATTATCGGCCCCCGACGCGAATTTATAGAGCCCAGCGCGATTTTTGGGGACACGGCGCGATTCTTGGGAGCCTACCCCTTCAAGATGGGGGGGTGTCATGTTCCCCTTTGGTACGCCACTGCTGCTGCTCAAGGTGTTTTTTTCCGGAGATGGCACCATCGAGAGTAGAAAGGCCTTTCGGATAATTTTCTTTCGGGACCTATTCTGAATTTTCTGGTGCTCTGTTCGATTCGATAGAGTCCACTTGCGATTTTTGGAGTCAGGTCTATTTGTATAAGCCCCATGCAGGATACTTTTCGACCCCGGTACGATTCTTCGGGCTCCCGGTGCGTTGTATTTTTATCTGGTGCCCCAAGAGTATTCTTTTCTGGGGTCCGACGACTTCTCATTTTGTGGATCCTTGACGCAATTTTTATGTCCGCAGGGTAACATTCCTGGTATATATTGGTTCTTGGGAAGCCAACTGCGCCTTGTAGGTCTCGAGCGCGACGTTTTGGCCCCCAGTGAGATTTTCAAGAGAAGAGGCGTAAAATTGTTTACTCGAAGTGCGATTTCTTTGGCCCCCGGGTCACTTGCTGGGATCCCTTGCGCGAGTTGTAGTGGCTATGACGCGTTTTGGGGGGCCCAACACGATTTGTGGACTTTTGAAGCCGTTGTCGGGATCCCAGAGTGATTTTCCGTGTCCGGACTGTTTTTCATTTCCCCCCGGCTTCATTTGTTGGGTGATCCCAACGAGACTTTTAGAGCCCCGGTGCGACGTGCCATGCCTCTAGCGTGATTTTCAGGGGCCCCGACGAGAACTCTTGGTACCCCAGACTCAGCGTGATTTTCAGGAGGCCCCGGCCCGACCGTTTGTGGCCGCCGTCGTGATTTTCTTGCACCCCGGCACTACTTTTGGGGGGCCCCAGCGTGATTTTCAGGGGCCCAGGTGCAAACATTTCAGGCCGCAGCGTCATTATCAGGGGACCCTGTGCTACTTTTGGGGGCCCACAATGTGATTTTTCTGAGCCCCGGTGCGATTTTTGGTGGACCAAGCGGGATTTTTATGGAGCATGGCGCATTTACTGAGCTCGGTGGATTCTTGGGGGCCCCACAACCTGTCAGGAGGGTGGGGAGGAAACTGCCCATAATTCCCACCATTCGGTATGTCACTGTGCCATGCAATGCTGCAACATAAGAATCCAGGAATAGTTCATCTGTTTCATCACTCCCATGTGATTTCAACTCCCTAGTTCTCCAGACAGTTTGCGGAAAGTCAAACATCTGCTACATGGATCAGCAAGGATGGATTATAAGGCAACAGGGATACCATCGAATTCAGATCACAGTCGTTATGCTGCAATACATACCTTCTTCCACAGGCTGCTTTGGAGATGGATGCGCTCCTGAAGTTTGGTCAGGGTTGGAGTTGGAGGTAGATGGAGCAGCACTGTGAAGGACATAACATATGGTTCAAATGACTACTTTCTGTTTACATTAACAATACAGGGGATGAAGTAACATTTTCATTAATTGACTTCTATGGTGTCCTGAGTGAGCAGTATAATGGAGATGGGTTTCTGTGATATGCATTATAGAAGTAATGTTATGATGCAGCTATTAGACCCCAGTGGGAATGGTATGGATTCACTCATAAGTGAATTTGCGAACATACTGATATATCAGCTAACAACAATGCACGGAGCTATATGATCAACATGGTCGGTGTGCCCTAAAGCCCAAATAACTAAGTAACAATGCAGGGAACCTGCTGCATAACATTTTGCCCATAAATGAGCCATGATATATGGCATCTTACTTCCCATGCTATTTATAGTAGTGAGCTTTATTTTGTGTACAAATACCAGTACCTTATAAATGTTAATTAAACGTTACAAACATCAGTTCCTTACAAGTGTCAGCAATACATTTCCTTGATGTGCTTTAAACATGCTTCAAGAAAGCACTGTCATCGATTTTAAACGTGAAAAAAGTGGGCCACCTGGTATTTTTGAATGCTATTTGAATGAATTTGCTGACTTGTTAGTGAACTGCCCATTTATTGACATATAACTTCGCCAGCTCATGAAATCATGAAAATTTAACATTTTCCAATTATATGAATATCAAATGCATTCAAATTACATCAGTATTACATCAAATTACATCAGAATAAGTTTTTGTCCACAAACTGGTGTATGCATTTCTATGAATTTATCATATTTATTAACACAAATGACGTGGATCTGATCTGCAAATTGGTAACTGAGAAAATGGTATCAACCCAGGATTGGATTCCTGAAAATATAGCACTTTCAACATGCTATTGTTCTTTGTGAAGCAATAAGTGCAATGCTCTCATGCAGCATGCAGCTGGAGGTTCATCACGTGCATCAGGAAGCACAAAAGGAGATATTATTGCAGTCTAGGTTAACCACAAGATACGTTTTACACCCATTTTACCACAATAAATCATTCAAAAGCGCCAGGTTTTGCCTAGTTATGTTAGGCTAGGCATTTGTTGAAAGTTAGTATATTTTTTTAAAGAAGATTTTTCTTCAAAACAGTTCAAGCTAGATTAGGTTAGGTTAGGCTTTTTAAGTTGAAAATGTTTGAGAAAAAAAATTGTTTGGAAATTGTGCATTATAAAAAATAATTTCATTTCTTGCATGGAAGGCTATGCTAGGTGAGGTTAAGTTATGTTACATCTTTATTTTTACTCGGAAAATTATTTTTCATCCTATATTACTCGAATCCAAGCCCATTTTTGGGTGTTATTTTGCCTCCCAATTGAAAAGTATGCATCCGCAGAGGAAATGAGTGGTCACATCATATTCTGCACATTAATAAAAACTGCATTAACAAAAGAACTTCAAAGAAGTCAGAGATTACCGTAAACCGAGAAACTACCCAAAAAGCCAGGTATTATTGCAGTTTAAGGTAACCACAAGTCAGGTTTTACACACATTTTACCTCCATGAAGCATAAAAAGGGGTTAGGCTTGGTTAAGTCAGGTTAGGATAGGCTTTTGTTGTAAGTTAGAAAACAAAATCTCTCTTTAACATTTGTTTATGATTTCTTTTCGACAAAAAAACAGTTCAGGCTAGCTTAGTTTAGGTTGTTTTAAGTTGAACATATTCGAGAAAAAAATCCTGGGAAATTTCAAGTACAAACAATTTATTTTCTTGAAATTGTAAAAATGAAAAACCTAACCAAACCTTACCTAATCAGAATTATTGCGCTTTAAGGTGGTAGCAAAACAAATTTTTACACACATTTGCCTACATAAAGCAACCAAATGGGTTGGGTTTGGTTATGTTAGGTTAGTTTAGGTGTTTTAAGTTGGACATTTTTTTGCAATTTTTTGTCTCAAATTTAAAAGAAACTGGAGCTTTTTCTTCAAAAGCAGCCAATGTTAGATTAGGTAAGGTTCGGTTAGGTTTTTACTTTAAAAAAAAATGATATTGCTTGAAATTGTACAAATTTAATGTCTTGGTTTTGTTTTGTGTTACAAAGGGAGGTTAGGCTAGGTTAGGTTACGTTATGTTGTATTTTTGTTTTACTTTTTAAAAAAACATTTCTTTTATCCTATGTGACCTTATTCAAAGCCCTTTTTGGTGTTATTTTGCTCACAACCTAAACAATAGGTATTTGTGCAGAATGTGAGTGATCCCATCATCTTAATCACCTTCATAAACATTGCATGGAAATGATACATTGCAAAAATTCATAAAACACCTTAAAACACAAATTTACCAAAATGAGTGGTCCCATTATGTTCATCACATTCCTAAACATTGCATTAAAAAAATCGAACAATTCAGAAATTACCTGAAGCTGTAAATTTAGCAAAAGTTATGCCAACCCTGGACGGAAATGCAACACTGGGTGCCCCAATCCTGGGAACAAAAAGCACTAAGAGCAGTGGAATGAAAATATGAATAAAATTAAATTAAAAGCAGCTCTTCTTGAAGACAAATATGGTAGTTACGTGGTATTAACATAGAAACCATGAGCACAAATCAGAAAAATGCATGGACTGGACTTGTTGAAGCTTACCTACCAACTTCTTCATCTACTGTTCCTTTGGGAATTAATTACCAGCAAGTTATTCACTGTTTAAAATCACACCAATCTGCAGATACATCAGAAGGTGTGAAGATCAAAAGAACGAATCAGTACGACGTCACATGAGTTTGCCCACCGGATCAAACACTGCGCCCAATTGCACTACAAATGTCTCGCATCCGTCATATTTGTCGACCGCAACCGCAAAATTGGACTTGGGATTCTGGGATTCCGTAACTGAACTTTTTATCTCTGGATCCTACGATTTTGGATGTTCTGAGGAACGCCCATCACGATTTGTGGCATTTCTTGCGCGCTAGTGTCTATTAAGTCTCTCCAGACATTTGGTGATGGGGTTTGACCTTGTATAACTTTACAAGGTTCGTTTAGAAAGTCTGATAAGCTACGGCTTAGTACCTATCTATTGCTTTCTTCAAGAATAGTAATTATAATACAGTGTGCATGCAGCCTCTATCTGACTTTTTCCTTTCATGGTATCATAAGCTGGCAGATATATTTTGCTCACATGTGGCTCTTGTTGGTGAAGGTTGAGACTGGGGTGCGCGGTATCAATGTTGAATATATACACATTGTCATTGGGCATGTAGGTGGGTGCTTAAGTAAATAGCACGCTTATGGTGTGATGGGTTGACTGCTGAAGATAAATACAGGTTGCATACCCACAATCTCAATTATAACTGATTGTTGTTGACTGGACTGGATTGTGTGCAAGTTTGACAATGATTGGAAATTGAGAATGAAATTAATCCAGTTCAAGCTCCATATGCATGTGCTTTTGCTATTGGTGATGTGTACAAGGATCACTATGACAATGCACTTGTTGTCTAGTGACTTTGCAGATTTTTCAGACAATATGGTTTAACACGCGCACTGGAGGGGGGGGGGCGAAAACCGCCCACCCCTCCGGTTTTTCATACATAACTCCAGACTTTACCGGTCGATATACGAATTTTTTGCGTTCCTGCTTAGAAATGACCGACGTGTCGTTTAGAGCAACAAAAATGGAAATCGGCCAAACATTTTTCGAGTTAGAGGCCGTTAAAGTAAAAAAAAAATTGTAGCGCCAGACCACAAAAATCGGCGCTGATGCGCTTCCCGTATATCTGGAAAAGGGAAGTGTTCTTGGCAACACTAGCAACTTGTTTGATGTATATTGATATGCTATATAGTTTCAAGGTCATGTTAGGTCACCGAGGTCAAGTCAGGTCAAGTTCATGACAAGTTAATGGAACCAAACTTGGTCAACTGGATTTTTGTCATAAATGCACTACTGTTTGTCATTGCGTTTCCATACTTTATTCATGTACTTCACTCCTTTCTTCGCGAAGCCGATTGCGCCGAGCTGCCCGACGGAGCAGTCGGGTTCCGGTAACTGGAACAGGTAACTGACCTTATAAGGTGCTGCTATATAGGTGACCTGAGGTAAAATGTCAGGTCTAGCATCTGTATTGCATCATTAGTAATGTCCAAAACTTCATTGATGCCCATTTTTTAGCATTTAAGCACACTCACAGCGATCGATAACAATGGCAAGCCAAGCCACGCAAAACAAGAACATTTTGACAAATGTGACCTCATTTGACCTTGAATATATTGACCTAAGGTCATCAAATTTGCACACTATAGAGTTCACTACCGTACCCATCTAGCCTGCGAATGTCGTTCCTCCAGCTTTAATAGGAGCCGAGATCTTAGGGTGAGCGGTATCCGCCCCCTCCCCCTCCAGTGCGCGTAATTTTCAGAGGCCGTCCAGAGCGCGTGTTAAAATGCATCAGCATCAGCTAATCTCGGCATATTATGATTTATGTTGTGCTTGCAAAGTGGAAGGAAATCCAACTCCTTTGTTTTTTCCACACAATTTTCAATTTTGCAGGAAAAGGTGGAGAGTCAATCCACTATCCAATCCAAATCTGTTTCATTTCAGTACAACATGTGCTGGTTAACATTAACTAAGTTGTCTAAGTAGCATGGTGTTTTTAATATTTTCCTTTAGCTTTCTTATCAGCATAAAAATAACATAGGTTATTTGGGGGGCGGCTAAATCAACATTGAGGGGGCCGATATCAACATTGGTGAGGTCATGGCCCCCACAAAAGGATACAAATCGACGCCCCTGAGCGACTGTGGCGATAAACGTGGAGTATAAGACGCCTCAACCCAAGCACACGTCAGGCGACACAGTGTATGTTTCTATGGCTATGCAGAACCTGTACGAAATGGAAAGCGGCTGTGGCCAAGCCGCATACGTGTAGCATTTGTTATTGCACGCTTAACATATACAGTACAGCACAATTATGAAGTGCAGAATCGTACGTTACTGGACAAAATCGCATTAGGTGAAACATCGAGTAGCCTCTACTTGGTGTAGGCTATAACCTTGTGCAACTTATCCATCGTTTCAAAATGCACAGCATTTTGAAACTATAAATGTGTTCGTTGAATGTCCGAAAATGTATGCAAATAACAAATTTCGCAACATATAGTTTTAATTATGCACTTAAAGACAATTCACTCAAAATAGACGAGGAAAGGTACGATGGGTTTTTTGTTTAAAAAAGTAAATGGCAGGTGAAGGATGCTTTTCATGTTACAAAATCACTCTGCTAGTTTAGACTTTGCTAAAGAAACGGATAGTTTGTGTTGAACAAATGTACAGATTGATGTCTTCTAATTGGGTTTGGCCCTGGCATGGAAGGTAGCACAAGGTGTCATCCTTTTGTGCTCATTTCCTGCAGTTCCTGATCGCTTCGGGTGATCATCCAGTAACTTAGTAATTTTCCAAATATTCTGCATTACCTTGGGCGTCAAGCTTTTCTACTTACCACCCTGGCCAGGAGTGTGTCCTGGAGCGAGTTTTGGAAGGAATGCTCGGCAAATTTCATCAGCTTTGTCGCATCGTAACATGCTTATATTCCGCTGTGTATCTTCGAAAGTCTTTCACCGTTATTCGCCAAACATCGCATCCAATGTTGAAATACTATGTTCTACATCCGTGAGTAGTTTGCAGTTAATGTGCTCACCAGAGACGCGTCCAAGGTGAATAAGCAGGGTTGTAGGAACTTTGCAGCCGTCCTTCATGCACTTGGTATTGAGGAATTATAGTGCCACACAAAGGATTACCTCAAATGTGGTCAATCATCAGAAGATATGGAGGGTATCTTTATGTGAGCAGTGACTCCAAACGACCTTGTTTAAATTAAATAAATTGCAACATGATATGCCCTTCGCCTGTTGGTGCTGTTAACTCAATGTACTTTGGTTTGAGCTGGAAGACCTTGTTCTTAGCTGTAGATTGCGGTCAGGTATGATACAATTGGTTGTGAAGTGAAGACGCAAGAGGGTATAGAAGATGCCCGGCTTTCTCACATTTCTGGCAACTTCACCACATCCGTTAACTTTTCCAGAATTGTATATTTCATAGAAATGCGAACCATACCACGACCAATTAAATGTCGTTTTCGTTGGATGATCGGACCGTTAGTTTCTTAGATGTGTGGGCAGCGTTATGCTCCTCCCCCTCCTTCTACTTCACGACCCTTCGGCGTGTAACAATGTTAGATACAATTATACCGTTCGGCCCTCATCGTTAGAAAAGTAGTTATATAACGTCGCGTGTCGCGTGAATCATGCCACCACTGTTGAGGGCAGGCCGGACGCGTCTTAATGCATGCTATGATTTACGGCCGATACCTGAGCCACCGACGACGAACGCGACGAATGCTGACATCAATGTTATGGGTTATGTTGGCGATCAGAGCCGTACATCGACGACTCTGCATCCGGACTAGATAGGTTAGGAATGCCACTGTCAACTGCAGGCAGGAAATGCTTATCAATGTTATGGGTTATGCTGGTACCCGAGCCGACGGCCGCTGACCAAACGGCGCCCTTGTATCCGGAGTAGATAAGGCCGATATTCCAGTTTACGCCCCCTGTCTAGACCTATGGAGATCGCCGTGGGCGGAACCACCAGACCGGGAGCGGGTAGTGGCCGGCCATTATATATATAGTCGGAAGCGACGATCAAAGAGGCTAGATGAAGTCAGAGGAGATTGAGCTCTCTCGCACGCTAGAATGTTGTCTGTGGTGCTGGCAGTTGCGTCTAAATTAACTGCCAGCACTTATAAACTTTCGGCTATGCGGTTGCCTCGTATCCGTACGTATGCACGAGCTGTTCGAGTAATCACGCCCGTTTCGCCTTGCTCAAATAAAGAGCAAATTTGGTGCTGAACTTTGAGACTGAGGTTTTCGCGACGCGTTGGTTTTACAAACTTTTCACTGGCCTAGAGTAACTTCACTACAGGAGCCCTCCATAGCAGAGTTAATCCTGGCACAGTGCAGCTTAATTTTGTTACCCCTTGCAGTGCGAAGGGGTAAATTTGACCGTCCACCATCTTCACTTTTATTATAAGCTGCACCGAGAGATGCGGTAGACGACATGACGTAGCTTTTTCCTTGAACATTCAGTGTTCCTGGGATAATTTTTGTCGGCCTCTTTTGGTTTACCTTACACTTCAGATCAAATAGGTCATTGTTTTTGTCGGGAGTGTGGTCAGTCCCCCAATCGTCACCGTAGTTGTCAGACCCTGCTCGTGAGACTTACGTCACTTTGTCCTTCAAAATATATGGTATATGTAATTGAAGACTATGTCTAACACCATGATGCATGCAAAGTTGAAGGTCAGATATCAGCTCAAGTTTAAGTGTCAGAATATATGTGTTGAGCTGTTGACGCTTATCATTTTCGAAGAAGGATGTCCTCAGGAAAAGGCAATAAGTCACATTAGCACATGATGAAATGTTCCTTTCTGGAATAAGAAGAACATGCTTTCATTTATCTTTAACTTAAAGCCTATAAAATCCGAAAGGCGCCGCTCGAACAGTGACACTACGGACATCAGAAACAACATCTGCGCGCAAAACTACCATCGTAATCCCTGATTTAGCTCATTTTATTTCATGATGGCTCATATTTTGCCCTCCAGAGCACCTGTGATAATCGCGCTCCCGCGAAAGATTTCAGATCATGTCTTGGTGATTTCACATCGTGCTGTCTCGCAACTCACAAACCTACTAGATAATATGAGTTGCCATCGTGTCTATTCTGGGATTTGCAAAATATAAATTAGTGACAAAGCTTTCGCTCCATGACGTAATTTATCATGATCTGATCAGAGATCCTATGATCTGTTAGGTCACAACCTAGCCATAGGGAAATTATTGACACCAAATGTAGTACTGTAACTATATTTTTATGTCGATATAACTTTATTTTGTGGCTTCCGAAGCTGAAATCAGACTCGGATCCCGAATTCAGCACATTTAATCACGCTGGACTCGCTTTCCTGGTGAACAACGGTCCTACGAGTTGAAACAATGTCACTGACGTTTGATGACATGAATTTGATTTCCCCCTCTGATTATAGATTACCTATGGTGATGCTCACAGACTACAATATAAATTTATCGCAAAAATAAATACCGTCAAGAATGTGTGTGTGGTCAAGAATGTGTGTCAAGAATGGTCCTTAGTGTTTGGTCCTGAGTGCTGAGAGCCTGCCTAGTACACGGTGACACTCTGGCGGCTGGGATATGGTGACGCGGGAACCCGGCATGCCGGGGCTCGGTGACACTGGCGGCTGGGGTATGGCGACGCGGGAACCCGGCATGCCGGGGCTCGGTGACACTGGCGGCTGGGATATGACGACGCGGGAACCCGGCAGGCCGGGGCTCGTTGACACTCTGGCGGCTGGGATATGACGACGCAGGGAACCCGGCAGGCCGGGGCTCGGTGACACTGGCGGCTGGGATATGATGACGCGGGAACCCGGCAGGCCGGGGCTCGGTGACACTGGCGGCTGGGATATGGTGACGCGGGAACCCGGCAGGCCGGAGCTCGGTGACACTGGCGGCTGGGATATGACGACGCGGGAACCCGGCAGGCCGGGGCTCGGTGACACTGGCGGCTGGGGTATGGTGACGCGGGAACCCGGCATGCCGGGGCTCGGTGACACTGGCGGCTGGGATATGACGACGCGGGAACCCGGCATGCCGGGGCTCGGTGACACTGGCGGCTGGGATATGACGACGCGGGAACCTGGCATGCCGGGGCTCGGTGACACTGGCGGCTGGGATATGACGACGCGGGAACCCGGCAGGCCGGAGCTCGGTGACACTGGCGGCTGGGATATGATGACGCAGGAACCCGGCAGGCCGGGGCTCGGTGACACTGGCGGCTGGGATATGGTGACGCGGGAACCCGGCAGGCCGGGGCTCGTTGGCACTCGGCGGCTGGGATATGACGACGCGGGAACCCGGCAGGCCGGTGCTCGTTGGCACTCTGGCGGCTGGGATATGATGACGCAGGAACCCGGCAGGCCGGGGCTCGATGATACTTTGTCTGCTGGGATATGGTGATGAGGATAGCTACCAGGCGTAGCCGGGACACTATCAAACACTAACAGCTCAAAAGTGGCTAGCTTATTGACCCTGGTCTACTGACATTTGGTGCACACCATCCCTACCCTCGTATCACACCATCCCTACCCTCGTATCACACCATCCCTACGCTCGTATGACACCATCCCTACCCTCGCATCCTCACATGCGTATTGGTGGTGACATGTTCTCTTTCAAAGTATCTCGAACGCTTGTGGTGTTTGGAAGGGATTATCTCATAATTAGATGTTTTATTTGCCTGCGTGATATCATTTCATCTCCAATCAAAATATCGCTTTGTTCTGAATTCCCTTCTTATAATAAACTTTCCTTTCGCATGCCTGTCATCATTCGAAGCACCGAACGATTTATTTGCGGTGACAAGGACTAAACGTGGATGTATAATTATAAATCACTCGAAAAACGACCCAACAACGTCCCAAACGTCATCTCAGTCAGCCGAGATCAAGTAGCGTCAATGACCTTACATGACCATGAATAGGTCAGTTTCATCATTCGTTCGTTTTTTGGCGCCCTACTTAGATCCCAATAAGGAAATAAGATGTCAGGATTCCTAAATCATCTATCTTAATATCCCAGCTCGAAAAAAAAACATATTTGTTGACAGTGTGATGAAGTTGCATAACCTTCGCCTGTTCTGTCTTGAAATGTTTGTATTTAAATACCTCACTTTCGGGTACTTAAGGATGTTCATGGTGACCAATTATTACGATGAATTTTGATAGCATGGAATACAAAAGAAATGGCCACTGGGTAACCTTGAAAGTTGTCTGAGGTCAAGCATTATAGGTGTGCTATCCATGTCCCTTCAAGACCTGTTCGGTGATGATTTGCTTTTCCGTAGATCTCACAATTCCTGAGATCATGAGGGGAAGTAATCTTCCGTCGGCCCGGCGAAGGTGAGGCCAGAGGTCTGCCCAGAGCTGGTTATGTCATATGATGTTCCACGTCCTCCAACTTGTCTCGTTTGTCCCATCCCCTGTCACAGTTCTTCCATGCGTGTCACTTCGGGATATCGCACAAAAGTGCAATGAAAAAGTGCAAATCAGAACCACGACGATCTTTATAAGTGCACGAACAATGAAACAAACATCTATTCTGAACAACAAAGCTAGGTTGTGTGTGGTAGTTGTTCCAGTATTCTATTTTCAGCATGGTTTCTCTCAGATGCTGCTCAATATGTTAATTATCGCCGAGCCTTGTGTTGAAGACTCAAATAGTGTCTCACTTCTTCTCACCCTACAAAACTAGACGCCAAGTAGCTTTAATTATCATAGCCTTCTTATATGTTCATATAAAGACGTCGTCTTATATAAATTTGCAGAGTTATGATCCACAAATATTGTCTAACAACCAATGCCTTCCAGATTTAATATAGGACCCTATGAAGTTTTCAAACTCTGCCTGGGAATGCGGTATATACCTACGTCCCCGATTGACTTAATAAAGCTTCAGGGATAGCATAATGAATATCGCATTCAGGGGGGGCTGACTGTTTTCCCTCCCTCCAGGCCAAATATTCTCCGCTGCCCATTGGTTGCTGTCCAGCGCCACAGCGCCCCTCCTTCGCCACAGATAATTTAAACATAGATCCCTCCAGAATTGCTGCATGCGCTCCTGTGCATGCTTTGCTGTCAGCATGAGCAAAGTACAAGGGCATTTGGATTCCAACGTGACTATTCTGAAATAGGGACATCGGAGCGACAGGAAAAGTGGCAGTTTCAGGAGGGTGCCACGTCTCCGGAGGGACGCCACTGACTGATAACATGCCAAGAAGGACGGAGGGAGGGTGAACTCGAGTGCTCTTAGGGGGCATCTGTTGTGCTCAGAGTGATGCCTTCGTCTGAAAATCATCGGCGGACATCCCGAACACAAATAACAAGAAACAAGGCATGTACGAAATGCCACCAAACAGAATTAGGCACAAGGAACGCATATAGACAATTTTTCGTTAAAGTTGGAGGTATTTGCAACACATAGTTGACATACCTGCTGATGGCAGACAGTTGCAATTGGTCGTTGGGAAAGTGCGCTCAGTATATTTGGGGATCCACATTGGTCGTCAGTGTTTGCTCCAAATCAAAGAACACATGTAATAATGGGGCGACTTTATTGTGATAGCGAGAGGCGTAATGAACAAGGGCATAATAAACACAGGGAACCCGTTCACAAAATAATCCTTAGCCCATTTGTTAGCATGCTAGCTATGCTAAAAGAAAATCCTTTCGCACGATTCAACAGTGATTTCTGATGAATGGTTGGTAGTTGGTCTGGAATCGTACGAATGTGTTCCTTGAGTAGAGCTAATATACGCTATCCGGCGGGATAAAACATCCGTTTTCTCCACAGGTATCATGTATTCAACTTTCTCCGCCGAAGAGTATGCCTTACTCCACAACGTGACTGCTGATGTTGCTGCCACTGAAACGGAATTACGATGTTTACGATGCAAGTCTCGGTTCCGTACGGTACCGAACCGAGATAAGGCGATGCTAGTATCATTTAGAAAGGGGTAGTGTTTTATTTTAACATTTCATCGAAATGTTCGTCTAAGGTGATATAGATGCCAATTTGCAGATTGCAATATCTCAGGGAACTAAAAATTGGGAAAATATTGTCCCATTAAGCTTTCGAGACAATTATTTTATCCTGAATTACCTACACTTATTTCCGCAACCGCCTATGCCGCCATCTTTTTGGTAGATTTCCTGACAGAATTTCTGTCCTGGTTGCCCACCGGGGCCGAGATGAAGCAGGCGGTACACTCATGGGCTTAATGGTATGTTTCCATACTCCAGCATTGCACAGCTGCAATTCCCGGTAAGCAACGTAGGTTACATTCACCTAGCAAATTATTCTCACTATAGCTTGGCTGGCGTGGCAGCACGAGCGATTGATCGTAAAAGTATGCATAGCTTACGTTTAGATTGTGTCGGATACCCCCACCCCAAGTTGATCTGAACCGAGGTAATACGAAATTAACCAATCTGCATTAACCTAGCATAACCCAACAAAACCCAACCCAACCCAACCTAACCCAACCCAACACAACCCAAAACAACTAAACCTAACCTAACCTAACAGGACCAGACCTGACGTGACCTAAGCAGACCTCATTTGTTCTGATCTGCCCTGCCATTTTCCAACTTAATTTCTATATTCCCTATAACGCAACTGCAATACCCTTCATACACCATAAGTAAAGTTCTCCTATATGAAATCCTTCCCACGGTAGATTGGCTCGCGTGGTACTACATGCGACCTGCATAATTTTCGACCGATGAAGTTCGCCCCAGCAAACCCACAGATCCATCGATGCAATGGCTGAGTAGGCCGAAAATAAAGTCTGGAATTGCTTCAGGTTTGCACGTGAGTAGTTTCGATGAAGAAAATCTACAGATATCGTTCAAATCACAACAGTTGGGGTTATGCGTGCATACCACTTCTTATCCAAAACAGTGGCCTGCCAGAGACGCTGATGGGGTGGGAAGCAGAGCCTGTTTATGGGTCACGACACTTGCCACTCTCGTCGCGGTGGCTGACCTCTGGCACACGGCAGGTGCCGGTGGTCAATGGGAAAAGTGTAACCGGTACGTGCACCTCAGTAATGGAAGCAAGGGCGTACCATCACTTTTATCCGTTTTCCAGCATCAGACCCAATCGTGAAAAACGATGAAAACGGACGCCTTTTCTTTACACTCCTCCTCCTGGTGCACGTGCCACGTGCGGCAGAAATGTTTGCGTTGTCGAGCTTGTATGTTGTTTTGGCTACACCATTCTGTCAGTTTGGTTTCTATCGGTCCATTGGTTTGCGAGCTATTCCGGTTGAAACCGAGCCGATACGTCGCACTAAAATTGATCAAATTCCGACGTAAAAATCCACGTTTTACATCCTAAACCAATTGACGACAGAGGATTTCAGCGCAACGCGTTCTCACATCATGTCGGTGTCGCTCACGTGCAGCACATTGACTCGATCGCAACCAAAATTGTGCAAGGGGTAGCCAACACTGTGGGTTTCACGTGGTGTGACACTTCCCTCGTTCCCTGCAATGTGAGCCGCGCCTGGCGCCAACATGTGGCGGTCGCGTTTTTCGTCTGAAAGAGCCGCATATTAAACAGGAGTGGATGTGTCGCTCGAACCTGAGCGCATGGCACGCGCTACGCTTCGCCCACCCATACAAATTGTACATTGCCGGATAGCCCATGCGACGGGCTATCCGTCCATTAAATTTGATAGCTCTAGTACGTGCCACTATCAGCTTGGAGGTGCCCAACTCAAAACAAATGCAGGCGCCTGACGGCCGCACGGTACGGTGCACCCGACCACCGAGCACAAAAGCACGCGGGTCCCTATGGGGCGCGTGTTTCCACAAAGTTTCATATTTGTGCGACCTGTGGTATATGCTGTGGCCCTGGCTAGCTGATGTCGACATGACCCCAGTTGACGGCACGTGGCACGTGCCCACGTGACCCGCGCAACCCAGAACCACAGCCATGATTTGTCCCTCGAACCGGCGCATCACGTGTCAAAATTTGAGCGAAATCCTCCCGGCCGTTTTCGCACAACATGCGTTCAAGCGGCACATACACACACATACACACACACACACACAGACAGACGAAGGTTTCTGGACAACTTTGCAAAGCCGACCGCCATGTATTAAATATCCGATGGAAATTTCTCGTGACATAGTCACTCGAAATTCTATCTACGATTTTGAGATAAAAATTTTATTTTCGTGCAAATAAGGACCATCCTAATACGTATGCATAGAGACAGGAGAAAGGGAACATTCTTACGCCGTCGTGCTAGGGCCTCAATTACATGTACTTGGTCATGTCGATATGCTACATGTCTATGGTCATGTCGATATTTAAATATGGTAGATACTGGGACTCTGATGATGTGCAAAGCCCTGTCGTGAAATTAATAGACGGCCTGACGCATAAAGTATGTGGTAGAAATCGTGTGCATAAGATGTATCAGTCTGTATACTCTGTCTCCGAAGAACAGTCAGCCCGAATATATCAGACCGGTTTGTGATTTTGTTTTCAGTTAATATGAGCTTTTGTATACATTTCATAATCATGTTCCGTCTAGCAACGCTCAGTACATCTCTCAGCAACATTACAAATTGTTCTGCACTTGTCACTAGACGGCTATATCATGGATATTTTTTAAATATTTGTTATTTGTTTTTGTTTTTGTTTTTGTTATTTGACAGTTGTTGCCTAACGTCCTCAGTGGTGCTTCATGTGGTACACGCGAAAGACGGAGCGAAGGATGCTCTCTGAATGTGCAGCCGAACCACATCAGTTGTGAGCAGGCTTGGGCTGGAAATTGACCTTTATTCATCCACCGTGAATGAGAATTGGAGCCAGATCAGATATTGTGAAGGGATATGAAACTGTGGTTGCCTAGCTGAGAAGATCAGTGCTAGTCAGTGCTTCATCATTTGAGCCAATGCAATGGCGCGGTATGTATGTGGATCAAATGGCTCGACATGGTGGGCTGCTGTTTCCCTTCAAAGTCGTCGAAAAAAGGTTGAACAACCTCGGTGTTGTACCGTACATTGCAACAAACGTCCACAAGCACCTCGCTGCTGGCTGTGTGGTGATTAAGCCCGTCCAGTCTTTCCGCACCGCTCGACCAAGAAGTGTGCGATTTCTATTCCCGAATCAACGCATCAGCTTTCACTTATCTCGTCATGCGTCCCAGCCATCTGATACCGGCCGTCCTCCTCCCTTCACATTTCTGCGCGCGAACGGTGGAGACGATTCCAAACGGCGACTCCCTCGGGAGATGATCGCGGAGTGTCGCCAAGTGGTCCATATCGCAGACGAATCCCAGCAGCTCAAGATCAGACAGCGCCACGCCGCTCCCGGCCGACTATGCTTTACCTTCTGAGAGCAAGTGTCTCGTCCTGCCGGAAGCGTGCGACGTGACGTCACGCCTCCTGCCCCGGCTCACTCTGTCCACAGAAGAAGTAATTCTGTTATCAGCTTCACAGCCGGAGATATCATTGTGCGGCTGGAATTGGAAATGCCACCTCCGCCGGGCCGCGGCAGCGATAGCCCCGCCGTAATATTGCATCATAAATCTGTCCGAATTTGCATTCCGTTTCCACGCATAAAGTCGTCTGGCAGCATTCAAATGGAAATAGTGTCTCACGCCAAGGCGGGCAGGTCACTCCGCGTACGGTGCATTGGCACCGTCTTCGGTCGGTGGACGTGGGGATCAATCTGATCAGCATTTCCTGATCATTAACACGTCATAGGCAGGGTCAGAACCCGTCAGGTCGGATCACGCACGTGGACGGCCGATGTCAGCTTGTGTCTGCGACATGCTGATCCGTGACGTCGGATGAAACGTCACGGCCGCTTATGTGATGCATTGGCCATCAGTGTCCTTGCTGGATCGTCACGTCTGCTGCCGGGTGCAGGTGCCGGCTGATGTCTGGTGGGTACCGGGTGTCTCTCCGGCCCCGCTAGTACCGGTAGCCACCGAGCACCGGCCGATAAGTACCGGGTGTCTCTCGGGTCCCGTTGGTCTCATACCACCGGTACCAGAATGCATGTCGGATCCCAGTTGTCATAGTCAGAGGTGAAAAGCCTGCTACTCGGCCACGAGCGTAGGTGACAGATATTTGGAAAAATATGTCCAGTTATGGTGACAAATTACGGTACAGTATTATCACTCCGGGAAATTATCCACTCTTTAAAAAAGAAGATGAATTGAGTTTGACAATGACTGCCATCGCCTTGCTGTTCGGTCATGATCATGGGAACATGGAAATACGGTCATGACCGTGCACAGCACAAAATGGGTTTATGATGACAGGAACAACTCAAACTATTCTCCGACTTGGAATGCTACGTAGTTTTCCTCTCATAAGCCAGGATTCAGATTCAAAGAATAGTCCTAAAAATCCTCTGCTACATATCAACCTGTAATGACACGTAATTTTCCTCTCCAATTCAAGAATTCCAAGACATAAATCCATCCCTGGCCATACCTAACTGAAGTGACACTTGCAAGAAACCTTAGTGCAGTACATACCCAAGGTGTGGGTGTTAATATGGCACTGCCATCATGAGAAAAGGTGCTTTGTGGGTATCCTGGCTGCAAATTCAATGGTGAGTCAAGATTGTTGAAAATACATATGAAGGCAAAGCATACTGGTCTACCTATCCGGCTACAAAACACTGCCTTTGGACAAGGAGGTTGATGGGAGTCATCATGCAGTGTCGCGGGAGGTGCAGGTAAGAGTTAATATATTTATATTAACCAACATCATGTCTGCAAGATATGACAATCTTGAGATTGTTTTGCTCATGTGGAAGCAAAAATACTATGACAACTTGCGAAATTTTTTATGCTTATTTTTATTTGGAAGGGAGGGGGGGGGTCAATTATCCAGGTGTATAAATTTGTTTGGTGCAGTATTTTATGCACAATATTTATCAGTCTAACATATGAGCTCAGAAATTTTGCAGACACACTGCAGGCACACCGCAGACATATGGAATCCTTATCATGAAAAATGCGTTGTTTTTCCAATATGAACCTTTGCTATTTTAATAACTTCATTTTGTCACTTCCATGGGTTTTATTTTTTGGGTCAGGGTATTTACCATAAGCAGAAATTGTTGCAGTGACCAAAAATATGATAAATTCCTTGAACCTAATGCAACATATGACCTATGACACTCTGCCCGTGATATTGGTGCTATAGTATGAGGGAATCCAATTTATATTGGTAAATTTCATTTTCAACAAGTCATTATATTTTGAGAACAAGATGTTTCAATACCATGTTGACAAGCATGATTAAGATGGTGTAACCACTGATTTCAACAAATTTGTGGTTTAATGGATTGTATGATGCCTTGAAATTTATCTTTCTTTATGGGTTCATGAATGTAACACAGGTTTGGCGTCTCGTAAGTCAGCACCGAGGTTGATAGAATAGTGCAGGCTAGGTTATATAGACGGCCAGGGGACGTGCCCAACGTGGCAGTGATCCGTGCCTACACTGAGAAAAAGGTGAGAACCTTATTCGTTCTCAGAGAACATCTATCGTTCTCATTTTCCCTATTCAAATCAGACCACTCAAAATGAGAACTCTGTTCGGGTGAATCAGAGAACACCCGTTCTCACACCGAAAAACGTTCTCATGTGAGAACCCTTTTTAGGCTAACATTGAGAGCGATAAACCTTCTCATTTGAAACTAAAAATCGAGATCGCACGATGCCGATTTGAACCCTCAAAATAGAGCACGTATATTTAAAATGTACTCTTGCGAGAATGGGTTATGGTCTCGGATCGCAACCTCCCTTCTCAGCTGAGAATGAAATAAAGTCTCAATTTGTATCGAAACAGCTTTTCTGAGAACGACCTTTCTTCTCACAAAATCCATTCCAAAAAATTCACGCCAGCTCTTTAAATCCGACGCGAATTTCATCAGTCATCGCCTCTGCTTCCAATAATTAACCCTCCAAACAGAAAACTGCTCCGGGGAAAAACACTTTTATTCAGAACAGACTTCCAGTCCAGCCACATCCAACAGCGCAACTGCCACGGCTGACGTTCAACAGGATTGTCAACAAACAAAGACAAGAACGCCGTCGACTGAGAGATGGGCACAAGCACAAACGAGTGATTCTTGCCACACCGCATGCACCACAACTGCATCTACCACAACACGTAACCCTTGCGCCTACGTCATGATCGCAATATGAGACCGCAATAATTTTTTTGCAATATGAGAAAGCTACAGCACCCATTACAAAAACATAACTTGAGACATAACTAAAGTGTTTGAAGGCATAAAATGGTTGGAAACCCAACCTATCATAATTAGAATATTGTTTATTATCTTATTCCATTCACTCAAACCTTAAATTTAGTCCACGGATCAATAAATATGGTGGCCAAAGGCTGCCATTTTATTGATCCCTGGGCCACCATATTTATTGATCCCTGGGCTAAATCTAATGTTTAGGTGAATGGAATAAGAAAATAAAATAATACACTAATTATGTTAGGTTATGTACCACGAATTTTCCAGGGTCGAATAACCTCGGTTAGGTTAAATTGTATGTTTTTGTACCAATCAGCTTTCTAGTATTGCAAAACAAACTATCACGGCCAGGGTATAGATATACCCAGGGAGATACTTGACCTGGCTATAGGCACTTCCAATATACATATCCAATACAATGCGATGGCTTACCATTCAGAGGTCGCTCCATTCCATACACTGCAGTGCCCAACAGTCGCAAAGCAAGCGGCGGACAAAAACGCAATGGCCGCCAGCACGCAGTCTCTCTCTAGTTACCGTGCACGCAGCCTGAAAATGATCGGTGGCGCGCATGCGCAGACTCGTTTCGCCGCGATCGGGATCAACGACCTTCCGCTGAAACCAGTCAGAAGAATCATCTGACACCAACAAAGATTCTCGAAATATCCTTTGAAAACTGAGACTTTCTACATGACTCAAGAGAGTATGACGATGAAGTGCTCTATCATGAAACTGCATTTGAGTCTCAAACTAGCATCCCTTCTCCATTGATCATAAACTCTGGTTTTTTGCGAGGGCTTTTCGCATATATTCTCAAACTGTTTTTTCAGTGTACCCATGGACACATAGGCCTGGTTGCACGTCTACGGCGAATAAGGCCCAGGGCGGCATCGTCTATCTTAAGGTTAGGTAGGACGGTCAAAGACAACAGAGCACCTGTATAAGCCCTCGGAGCCAGTACGATGAGCCCCGCTCGTTGCATTAACCCTCGCACGGCTGGGGGTCTGAGCCACCTTCGCCAGGCTGGGGGGGGGGTAGATACATACCCCCCCCCAGGTATCTCACGAACCAAGCAAGATAGAACGAATCTGAAAATTGCATCGGATAGCTCGAACAAATTCCAGTCGAAAGTACTTCAGTAGTTTTTACGCTAGGATTTGAACTTAACCCTCGCACAGCTGAGGGGTGTAGATACCTACCCCACCAAAGTTTTCCCGCGACAGCGGGAAAACGGCGCGCGGCAGGACGCTGAAATTTGGCATACCTTACAATTAGCTATTTTACAATTACAATTAGCCAAAAACTCGAAATAAAATGTTTTCACAATTTTGGATTTTAAAAATTTTGGATTTTAAAACTTTTGGAATTTTGAATTTTTCCTTTTTTAAATAGGTATACGAACCAAAAATATGACGTTCTAAGTCAACTTAGCATTATACAAAAGTCGATAGTTTGTCTGCAATGTTGATGTTAATTTAGATAAAACTACAAAGTGCAAAAAATGACGTCATCAAAAAATCAAAATTCGAAAATTCTGAAATTGCACGTTTTGGCGCTCAGTCAAGATAAGTAAAGCCTGAAAGTGTCATTGTAATATCTTTATTATTGAAGGCGTGGCGACTGCTTAAATATTTTTGGAGGTGACCTCACTTGACCCGCGATAACTCGGTGACCTTTGATGACCCGACAGTATTTTTTTTTAAGAACATGTAAAAATAGCTAATGGTGAGGTATACCAAATTTCAGCGCGCTGCCGCGCGCCGTTTTCCCGCTAGCGCAGGAAAACCTTAGGGGGGGGTAGGTATCTACCCCCCCCCCAGCCGTGCGAGGGTTAAGACTTTATCGAGGCGAGGAACGCTGCCAGTAATGGCGATGCCAGCTATGATTGGCAGTGAATGGTTTACATATTCGGCCAACATACAATCAAAAATAGAGCAATGGTCTGTCGATGTATGTGTTTGTGTACCACTGAGGGGAGGGGGGACGGGAGCCAAATTTTGGGACTAAGCAATTAATTAATGAATAAGGATAGAATGAATGGGGCGAGCGAATGTCAACTGAATGAGGAGAATAAATGTGTGTAGGTAGCTTTCAGGACCAGCGGAAGCCGCGTGGGGTTAAACACAGGCACCTATTTCGTGCGGTACATTGCGCAAAATTATAGTACTATTGGCATCCAAAAGGTCCCAATTCTGGACAAGTCATTCAAACCACGGACAAATTACGTTCTCTTTTATTTTATAATACAACGTATTAATTCTAATTTGGCTGGAGACACTCACCTACCTATATGGTGTGCGAAATCCCCAAATGTTGGCTATCCACTGGACAAAATTTCGTCACGATCAGGTCAACATGCTGCGCGTGAGCGTCACAGGGTTCTGAGAGAACAGGTCGTCGGCCGCCCATAGGAATAGCATGTAAAACCCGGATTATTTTTCTCACACTAGCGCTCCCGATTGACCCGATTCAGAGCGCCATATCTCGACAACCAATGAACCGATCGACACCTTAGTGTTGCCACAACAATTGCCAACATCGCCACGGCAGCCGTTTACGGGTCACCCCTCACGCGCACGCGAGGGGGGTGTGAAAATCGGAAGTGACATTTTTCAGCGTTTTTCACGATTTGGTCTAGTTCCCCGAAACAGCTCAACTTGGCGACTTGCCGTCATTTTCACCACCTGGGTGGATGTACCGGCTATTCTTTTCCTATTGACTATCATGGGCTGCAATGTGTGCGCGCGCCGTCATCGTCATACGGGCTGCACGTGTTTCGGTCCGTGAAAAAGCTTCCGCTTTACACTGTCCCCACACCACTGTCCAATGACATTTAACGGAGAAAGTTGTCTCTTCTTCTCTTCTCTTCTCTATTATACTATTTGAGTACAAAACTTTGTCTGTCTGTTTGTCTGTCGTCTTTCGTCCTCGCGTCGATTGCTATCGTATGCAGGTTGGACTATGGGTCGCACGGGCTTGAAATTTTCACACCCGACAGACAATCGATGTGTGATGGGTTGTGCCGAGTTCCGTTGTCGTGGAGTGCATGCGGGGCACGTGGCACGTGCTCAAAGTTGGCACTCCCCACCCCCTCATTAGTTTAACATGTGATTTCGGAAATCGCATGCGGCTGACCAGACGTGCGCATATTGGCACCTGGGAAGGCTCACAACAAAGCTACGGAAATATGGCTGGCGTCACCTGAAAGCCCCAAATGTTGGCTATGCACTGGACAAAATTTCGTCACGATCAGGTCAACGTGCTGCGCGTGAGGGTCACCAGGGTCCTGAGAGAACGGGTCGTAGACCGCCCATAGGAATAGCACGTAAAACCGGGATTTTTCACCAATTTTAGCGCTCCCGATCGATCTGATTCACAAAGCCATATCTCGACAACCAATGGACTGATCGACACTAAACAAGCACCTTAGTGTTGCCACGGTTGGTTGGTTGGTTATTGGTTGTACGACACGTCGACCGTTGAGTCATATAGCGTCGCCAATCTCTCACGCCGATTGGTCGCGGGCGAAGAGTAGCGACAGGTGAGACTCGAACCCATAACCTTTCGATTGTGAGACGAGCATCTTACCCCTAGACCACTTGTCCCCACGACGAAATTTTGTCACGATCGGATCAACGTACTGCGCATGAGCGTCACGGAGGTCCTGAGAGGACGGGTCATCGGCCGCCGATAGGAATAACATAACAACGGGGATTTTCCCACAAATTTTAGCGCTCCCGATCGACCCGATTCCCACCGCCATATCTCGACAACCAATGAACCGATCGACATCAAACAAACACCTTAGTATTGCCACGACAATTGCCAACATCGCCACGGCAACCATTCACGGGTCACCCCTCACGTGCACGCGAAGGGGGTTTAAAAAGCGGACGTGACGTTTGTAAGCGTTTTTCACGATTGGGTCTGGTTCTCGGAAACGGCTCAACGTGGCGACATGCCGTCACCTTCACCACCTGGGGTATGTACCGGCTACAATTTTCCCATAGACTATCATGGGCTGCAGTGTGCGCGCGCGCCGTCATCGTAAAACGGGGTGCATGTGTTTCGGTCCGTGAAAAAGCTTCCGTTTTACACTGTCCCCACACCACTGTCCGATGCCATTTCGCGGAGAAAGTTGCATGCGCAGACAGCCCCAAGCATGGGGCATTGTGGGCGCCGTGGGCATTGTGATGCCCACGGTTCCTTCGGATTTTCCCCATCGCAAATAGTTTGGTTGCAATCGTCGATGCCCGCAACCCTTACCAGACGACATTTTTCGCCGGCAATTTGCGCTTCAAGCCGTGAACCACGCTGAGCGCAGATTCCTACGAATTTCGCTAACCGTCGAGAAAACAATGGGCGCTTTCTCGGGAGCTACACCTCCGCGGGAGACATTCTGTAAAGACATATTCGGGAGCAGGGAAATTAATTCCACTAAACTTGGCTTAGCGGCCGAACCATTAGAGTTACACGTCGTGTCTGTCTTATCTGCGCCACGTTCGTCGCGTCTGCGCCGATCATGTCACGTCTACGCCACGTCTGTCGTGTCCGCGCCCCGTATGTCGCGTGTGCGACGCGTCTGCCGCGTCTCCGCCGTATATGTGGCGTGTACGCCGTGTCGCGTCCGCGACACGTCTGTCGCATCTGCGCTGAGTCCGTCGCGTCTGTCTCATCTTCGCCGCATATGACGTGTCGGCGCCGTATCTGTCGCGTCTGCACCGTGTCTGTCGCGTCTGCGCCACGTCTGTCGCGTCCGTACCGAGTCCATCGCGTCTGTCGCTTTCGCGCCTCATCACTCTCATCTGCGCCGCGTACGTCGCGTCCCCGTCGCACATGACGCGTCTGCGGCACGTCTGTCGCATCTGCACAACGTCTGTCGCATCTGCGCCGGATCCGTCGCGTCTGTCGCGTCTGCGTCGCATCTGTCTTATCGGCGCCGCGTTTATCGCATCTGCACGGCGCATGTAGCGTCTGCGCCGCGTCTGTCGCGTCGGCGCCGTGTCTGTCGCAACCGCGGGACATCTGTCGCACCGGCGCCGAGTCCGTCGCACCTTTTGCGCTTGCGCCGGGTCTGTCTCATCTGTGTCGCGTTCGTCGCGTCTGCGCCGCGTATGTCCCGTCTTCGCCGTGTCTGCGCCGCAACAGTCACGTCCCCGTCGCATGTGACAAGTCTGCGCCGTGTCTGTCGCGTCGGCGCCACGTCTGTCGTATCTGCGCCAGTTCTATCCCGTCTGTCCCGTTCGCACCGCGTCAGTCGCATCTGCGCCGCGTTTGTCGCGTCTACGCTGCGCGGATCCTTCGCATATGTCGCTTCTGCGCCGTGTCTGTCGCGTCTGCGCCGTGTCTGTCGCGTCCGCTGGACATCTGTCGCACCTGCGCCGAGTCCGTCGCATCTCTTGCGCTTGCGCCGCGTCTGTCTCATCTGCGTTGCGTTCGTCACGTCTGCGCCGCGTATGTCGCGTCTGCGCCGTGTCTGCGCCGCGGTAGTCACATCCCCGTCGCATGTGACGAGTCTGCGCCGTTTCTGTCGCGTCTGCGCCGGGTCCATCGCGTCTGTCTCATCTGCGCCGCATATGACGTGTCGGCGCCGTGTCTGTCGCGTCTGCACCGTGTCTGTCGCGTCTGCGCCGGGTCCGTCGCGTCTGTCTCATCTGCGCCGCATATGACATGTCGGCGCCGTGTCTGTCGCGTCTGCACCGTGTCTGTCGCGTCTGCGCCACGTCTGTCGCATCTGTGCCGAGTCCATCGGGTCTGTCGCTTTCGCGCCGCGTCACTCTCATCTGCGCCGCGTTCGTCGCGTCCCCGTCGCACATGACGCGTCTGCGGCACGTCTGTCGCGTCTGCACAACGTCTGTCGCATCTGCGCCGGAACCATCGCGTCTGTCGCGTCTGCGCCGCATATGTCTTATCGGCGCCGCGTTTATCGCGTCTGCACGGCGCATGTAGCGTCTGCGCCGCGTCTGCCGCGTCTGCGCCGTGTCTTTCGCAACCGCGGGACGTCTGTCGTATCTGCGCCGGATCCGTCGCGTCTGTTGCGTCTGCGCCGCATCTGTCTTATCGGTGCCGCGTTTATCGCGTCTGCACGGCGCATGTAGCGCCTGCGCCGCGTCCGTCGCGTCTGCGCCGTGTCTGTCGCAACCGCGGGACATCTGTCGCATCTGCGCCGAGTCCGTCGCACCTTTTGCGCTGGCGCCGGGTCTGTCTTTGCGTCGCGTTCGCCGCGTCTGGGCCGCATGTGTCGCGTCTGCGCCGTGTCTGCGCCGCAGCAGTCACGTCCCCGTCGCATGTGACGAGTCTGCGCCGTGTCTATCGCGTCTGCGCCGTGTCTGTCGCGTCTGCGCCGTGTCTGTCGCGTCTGCACCACGTCTGTCGCATCTGCGCCAGATCCATCGCGTCTGTCGCGTTCGCACCGCGTCAGTCTCATCTGCGCCGCGTTTGTCGCGTCTACGCCGCGTCTGTCGCGTCTGCGGCGCGTCCGTCGCGTCTGCTCCGCGTCTGACGCGTGGCTCGATTTAAACCGGAATAGCGGCCGAACTAATGGACCGATCGACTTCAAACCAACAACACTTTGTAGCGAAAAATATTGCCGTCTTTCGCTCAGCGAAGCGAGCGGGACTTCGCTTGATGTATGAATGAATGATGACAATAGAACCAATGTTACACCAAAATTGGCATAGCAACTGTACCATTAGACCGGAATTTGTCTTACCGCAGCGGAGCAAGGGCCGAAGGCGCTTGTCTACAATATACTATTTGCGTTCAAAACTTTGTATGTTTGTTTTGTTTATCTGTCTGTCGTCTTTTGTCCTTTTGTGGATTGTCATCGTGTGTAGGTTCGACTATTGGCTGCACGTGCTTGAAAACTTCACACGCGATAGACAATCGATGGGTGACGTGCGGTGCCGAGTTTCGTTGTCGTGGGGTGCATGTCGGGCACGTGGCACGTGCGCAAAATTGGCACTACCCCCTCATTGGCTTAACATGTGATTTGGGAAATCGCATGCGGCGGACGAGACCAACGCATATTGGCGCCTGGGACGGCGCACAGCAGAGCTACGGAAATATGGCTGACATCACGTGAAAGCCCCAAATGTTGGCTATCCATGGGGCAAATTTCGTCACGATCGGGTCAACGTGCTGCGCGTGAGCGTCACGGAGGTCCTGAGAGAACGGGTCGTCGGCCGCCCATAGGAATAGCATGTAAAACCGGGATTTTTTTCACCAATTTTAACGCTCACGATCGACTGGATGCACACCGCCATATCTCGACAACCAATGGACCGATCGACACCAAACAAGCACGCTAGTGTTCCCACAACAATTCCCAACATCGCCACGGAAGCCATTAACTGGTCACCCCTCACGCCCACGCGAGGGGGATTTGAAAACCGGAAGTGACGTTTTTAAGCGTTTTTCACGATTGGGTCTGGTTCTCGGAAAAGGCTCAACGTGGCGACATGCAGTCACCTTCACCACCTGGGGCGATGTACCGGCTACCATTTTCTCATAGACTATCATGGGCTGCAGTGTGTGCGCGTGACGTCATCGTCACCCGGACTGCACGTGCTTCGGTCCGTGAAAAATATTCCGCTTTACACTGTCCCCACGCCACTGCCCGATGACATTTCGCGGAGAAATTTGCATGCGCAGATAGCCCCAAGCTTTGTGATGCCCACGGTTCCTTCGGATTTTCACATCGCAAGTAGTTTGGTTGCAATCGTCGAAACCCGCAACCATTACCAGGCCACATTTTTCGCCGGCAATTTGCGCTTCAAGCTGATCACCCGTTCCCACGAAATCGCCAGCCGTCGATAAAACGATGGCGGCGCGCGCTTTCTTGGCGGCGGCACCTCAGTGGGACAGATTCTATCAATAACAATATTCGGGAGGAGATAAATGAATCAACGTAACGTTCAAATGGGCATAGCCGCCGAACCATGTGACCGATTCACATGAAACCAACGCCAAATTTTAGCCGCAGCGGAGCAAGGGCCGAAGGCGCTTGTCTACTATACTATTTGCGTAAAAACTTTGTCTGTCTGTCTGTCTGTCTGTCTGTCGTCTTTTGTCCTTTTGTCGAGTGCCATCGTGTGTAGGTTCGACTATTTGCCGCTGTGCTTGAAATTTTCGCACGCGACAGACAATCGATGTGTGACGTGCTGTGACGAGTTTCGTTGTCGTGGCGTGCATGCCTCGCACGTGGCAAGTGCTCAAAGTTGGCACTACCCCGTCGTTGGCTTAACGTGTGATTTGGGAAATCGCATGCGGCGAAACATATTGGCGCCTGGGACGGCTCACAACAAAGCTACTGGAATATGGCTGACATCACCTGAAAGCCCCAAATGTTGGCTATCCATGGGATGACATTTCGTCACGATCGGGTCAACGTGCTGCGCGTGAGCGTCACGGGGGTCCTGAGAGGACGGGTCGTCGGCCGCCCATAGGAATAGCACGTAAAACCGGGATTTTTTTCTTCACCAATTTGAGCGCTCCCGATCGACCGGATTCACACCGCCATATCTCGACACCAATGGACCGATCCACACCAAACGAACACCTTAGTGTTGCCACGACAATTGCCAACATCGCCACGGCAACTATTAACGGGTCACCCCTCACGCGCAAGCGAGGGAGGTTTGAAAAGCGGACGTGACGTTTTTCAGCGTTTTTCACAATTGGGTCTGGTTCTCGGAAACGGCTCAACGTGGCGACATGCCGTCACTTTCATCACCTGGGCGGATGTACCGGCTACCATTTTCCCATAGACTATCATGGGCTGCAGTGTGTGCGCGCGCCATCATCGTCACACGGGCTGCACGTGTTTCGGTCCGTGAAAAAGCTTCCGCTTTACACTGTCCCTACACCACTGTCCGATGACATTTCGCGGAGAAAGTTGCATGCGCAGATAGCCCCAAGTTGTGTGATGCCCACGGTTCCTTCGGATTTTCCACATCGCAAGTAGTTTGGTAGCAATCGTCGATGCCCGCAACCCTTACCAGACGACATTTTTCGCCGACAATTTGCGCTTCAAGCTGGGAGCCGGGCTGACCACCCGTTCCCACGAAATCACCAGCCGTCGATAAAACGATGGCGGCGCGCGCTTTCTAGGCGGCGGCACCTCCGCGGGACAGATTTCGTAAACATAAATATTATGGAGCAGGGAAATTAATTCCACTTAAATTGGCACAGCGGGCGAACCATTAGGTCGATTCACATGAAACCAACGCCAAATGTTTAGCCGCAGCCGAGCAAGGGCCGAAGGCGCTTGTCTAATATACTATTTGAGTAAAATAGTTTGTTTGTTTGTTTGTCTGTCGTCTTTTGTTCTTTTGTGGATTGCCATCGTGTGTAGTTCAAACTATGGGTTGCACGTACTTGAAATTTTCACAGCAGACAGACAATCGATGTATGATGTGCTGTGCCGAGTTTCATTGTCGTGGGATGTATGCAGGACACGTGGCACGTGCTCAAAGTTGGCACTACCCCCTCATTGGTTTAACAAGTGGTTTTGTAAATTGCATGCGGCTGACGAGACGTGTGCATGTTGGCGCCTGGCACGACTCACAACGAAGCTAACGAAATAAGACTTACATCACGTGAAAGCCCCAAATATTGGCTATCCACTGGACAAAAGTTTGTTATGATCGGGTCAACGTGCTGCGCGTGAGCGTCATGGGGGTCCTGAGAGGATGGGTCGTCGGCCGCCAATAGGAATAGCATGTAAAACTGGGATTTTTTCCACTAATTTTAGCGCTCCCGATCGACCCAGTTCACACCGCCATATATCGAAAACCAATGGTCCGATCGACATCAGATGAAACCCTTTGTGTTGCCACGACAATTGCCAACATCTCCATGGCAACCGTTTCCGGGTCACGTGTCACGCGCACGCGAGGGCGGTGTGAAAAGCGGAAGTGACGTTTTTCAGCGTTTTTGACGATTTGGTATGGTTCTCGGAAACGGCTCCACTTGGCGACTTGCCGTCACTTTCACCACCTGGGTGGATGTACCGCCTACCATTTGCTCATTGACTATCATGGGCTGCAGTGTGTGCGCGCGCCGTCATCGTCACACGGGCTGCACGTGTTTCGGTCCATGAAAAAGCTTCCGCTTTACACTGTCCCCACACCACTGTCCGATGACGTTTCGCGGAGAAAGTTATCTGCACAGATATCTCCAATATTTGTGATGCCCACGGTTCCTTCGGATTTACCCATCGCAAATAATTTGGTTGTAATCGTCGATGTCCTCCACCCTTACCAGACGACATTTTTCGCCGGCAATTTGCGCTTCAAGCCGTGAGCCAATCTGACCATAGATTCCCACGAATTTTGTCAGCCGTCGAAAAAATGGATGCCGGCGCGCGCTCTCTCGGCGGCGACACCTCTGCCGGACAGATTCTGTAAATATAAATATTGGGGAGTAGGGAAATTAATTCCACTAGAATTGAAATAGCGGCTGAACCATTAGTGTTCCACATTGCGTCTGTCTTATCTGCGCTACGTTCCTCGCGTCCGCGCCGATCATGTCACGTCTGCGCCGCGTTTGTCGTGTCTGCGCCGCGTTTGTCGTGTCTGCGCCGCGTATGTCGCGTGTGCAACGCGTCTGCCGCGTCTCCGCCGCATATGCGGCGTCTACGCCGTGTCGCGTCCGCGACACGTCTGTCGCATTTCCGCCGAGTTCATCGCGTCCGTCTCATCTGCGCCGCATATGACGTGTCTGCGCCGTGTCTGTTACGTCTGCACCGTGTCTGTCCCGTCTGCGCCACGTCTGTCGCATCTGTGCCGAGTCCATCGCGTCTGTCGCTTTCGCGCCGCGTCACTCTCATCTGCGCCGCGTTCGTCACGTCCCCGTCGCATATGACGCGTCTGCGGCACGTCTGTCGCGTCTGCACAACGTCTGTCGCATCTGCGCCCGATCCGTCGCGTCTGCGCGTCTGCGCCGAATCTGTCTTATCGGCGCCACGTTTATCGCATCTGCACGGCGCATGTAGCGTCTGCGCCGCGACTGTCGCGTCTGCGCCGTGTCTGCGCGGGACATCTGTCGCACCTGCACGAAGTCTGTCGCACCTTTTGCGCTTGCGCCGGGTCTGTCTCATCTGCGTCGCGTTCGTCGCGTCTGCGCCGCGTATGTCGTGTTTGCGCCGTGTCTGCGCCGCAGCAGTCACGTCCCCGTCGCATGTGACGAGTCTGCGCCTTGTCTGTCGCGTCTGCGCCACGTCTGTCGCATCTGTGCGATATCCATCGCGTCTGTCGCGTTCGCGCCGCGTTAGTCTCATCTGCGCCGCGTTTGTCGCGCTTACGCCGCGTCTGTCGCATCTGCGCCGCGTCTGTCGCTTCTGCTCCGCGTCTGACGCGTGGCTCGATTTAAACCGGAATAGCGGCCGAACTAATGGACCGATCGACATGAAACCAACAACACTTTGTATCGAAAAAATTGCAGTTCTTCGCTCAGCGAAGCGAGCGGGACTTCGCTTGATGTATGAATGAATGATGAGAAAAGAACCAATGTTACTCTAAATTAGGCATAGCGGTCGAACCATTAGCCCGATTCACATGAAGCCAATATGAAATGAATCGCAACGAAAACTTTTCGAAACAAAATTTGTCTTAACGCAGCGGAGCAAGTGCCGAAGGCGTTTGTCTCTTCTCTACTATACTATTTGCGCTAACAAGTTTGTTCGTTTATCGGTTTGTCTGTCGTCTTTTGTCCTTTTGTCGAGTGCCATCGTGTGTAGGCTCGACTATGGGTCGCATGAGCTTGACATTTTCACACGCGACAGACAATCGATGTGTGATGTGTTGTGCCGAGTTTCGTTGTCGTGGGGTGTATGCCGGGAACGTGGCACGTGCTCAAAGTTGACATGACCCCCTCATTGGCTTAACGTGTGATTTGGGAAATTGCATGCGGCGGACGAGACGTGCGCACATTGGCACCTGGGACGGCTGACAACAGAGGTACGGAAATATGGCTGAGATCACGTGAAAGCCCGAAATGTTGGCTATCCACTGGACAAAATTTCGTCACGAACGGGTCAACGTGCTGTGCGTGAGTGTCACCGGGGTCCTGAGAGGACGGGTCATCGGCCGCCCATAGGAAAAGCATGTAAAACTGGGATTTTTTTCAACAATTTTAGCGCTCTCGATCGACCGGATTCACACCGCCATATCTCGACAACCAATGGTCCGATTGACATCAGACGAACGCCTTATTGTTTCCACGACAATTGCCAACTTCTTCATAGGAACCGTTTTCGGGTCACGTGTCACACACACGCGATGGCGGTGTGAAAAGCGGAAGTGACGTCTTTCAGCGTTTTTTCACGATTGGGTCTGGTTCTCGGAAACGGTTCAACTTGGCGACTTGCCGTCACTTCACCATCTGGATGGATGTACCGGCTACCCTTTTCCCATTGACTATCATGGGTTGCAGTGTGTGCGCGCGCCGTCATCGTCACACGGTCTGCACGTGTTTCGGTCCGTGAAAAACCTCTGTTTTACCCTGTCGCACACCACTGTCCGATAACATTTCGCGGAGAAACGTTTATGCACAGGTAGCCCAAATCTGTGTGATGTCCACGGTTCCTTCGGATTTTCCCCATCGCAAATAGTTTGGTTGTAATCGTCGATACCCGCCACCCTTACCAGACGACATTTTTCGCCGCAATTAGCGCTTCACAATGTGAGCCAATCTGCCCACAGATTCCCACGAATTTTGGCAGCCGTCGAAAAAAGGATGCCGGCGCGCGCTTTCTCGGCGGCGATACATCCGCGGGACAGATTCTGTAAATATAAATATTCGGGAGCAGGGAAATGAATTCCACTAAAATTGGCATAGCGACGGAACCGTGTGACCGATTCCCATGAAACCAACATCATTTTTTTGTCTTAACGCAGCGGAGCAAGTGCCGAAGGCGCTTGTATACTATACTATTTGCGATAAAAAGTGTGTTTGTTTGTTTGTTTGACTGTCTGTCTGTCTGTCTGTCTGTCGTCTTTTGTCCTTTTGTCGAGTGCCATTGTGTGTAGGTTCGACTATGGGTCGCACGTGCTTGAAATTTTCCCACGCGACAGATAATCGATGTGTGATGTTCTGTGCCGAGTTTCGTTGTCGTGTGGTGTATGCCGGGCACGTGGCACGTGCTCAAAGTTGATACGACCCCCTCATTGGCTTAACGTGTGATTTGGGAACTGCCATGCGGCTGCCGAGACGGGCGCATATTGGCGACTGGCACGGTTCACAACACAGATAACGAAATATGGCTGACATCACGCGAAAGCCCGAAATGTTGGCTATACACTGGACAAAATGTCGTCACGATCGGGTCAACGTGCTGTGCGTGAGCGTCACGGGGGTCCTGAGAGAACGGGTCGTTGGCCGCCCATAGGAATAGCGTGTAAAACAGGATTTTGTTCACCAATTTTAGCGCTCCCGATCGACCCGATTCACACCGCCATATCTCGACAAACAATTGCCGATCGACACCAAACGAACACGTTAGTGTTGCCACGACAATTGCCAACATCGCCATGGCAAACGTTTTCGGGTCACGCGTCACGCGCACGCGGGGGCGGTGTGAAAACGGAAGTGACGTTTTTCACGATTGGGTCTGGTTCTCCGAAACGGCTGAACTTGGCGACTTGCCGTCACTTTCACCACCTGGGTGGATGTACCGGCTATCCTTTTCCCATTCACTATCATGGGCTGCAGTGTGTGCGCGCGCCGTCATCGCCACACAGGCTGCACGTGTTTCGGTCCGTGAAAAAGTTTCCGATTTACACTGTCCCCATACCACTGTCCGATGACATTTCGCGGAGAAAGTTGCATGCGCAGATAGCCCCAATGTTTGTGATGCCCACGGTTCCTTCGGATTTTTCCCATCGCAAATAGTTTGGTTGCAATCGTCGATGCCCGCAACCATTACCAGGCGACATTTTTCGCCGGCAATTTGCGATTCAACACGTGAGCCACCCTGACAACGCCACCCCATCATCGGAGTCCCACGCTAGGGCCTGAACAATGAAAACAAATACCAAGCGGCACTTCCGCCGGAGAGATTAGTTTTTAAATACAAATATTCGGGAGCATGGAAATGTATCAACGTTAGGTTAAAATTAGCATAGCCGCCGAACCATTAGACCGATGCACATGAAACCAACATCAATTTTTCGCTTAACGCAGCGGAGCAAGTGCCGAAGGCGCTTGTGTACAGCTATTTGGCTACCTAAATTAAAGCAAAAACTACCGCCGGAAGCTAACTTCTACGAAAATGTTTGAGCTCAATGAGCTTAGATATTATTTCACTTGACATTGAGAAAACGTTGTTTTCATTGTCAGCGAGACATTGTGATTATGAAAAACACGTTAATTTTTGCTAAAAGCAAGATGGCATCAATGCCACTGATCAGTGATCACCTACAGATCTGATATGTTCAACACGACGATGATGGCTGACCACAATCGATGAGTGTATGGTGCTTCAGATGAACATTGACGATGAGCTGACGCGGCTGCAGTTGACTGTTGCGTTGCTTGCAACCGCAAATAAGATATCTCCTCGATGTTTCATTCAGTCTTGGAGAAAATCATGAGTTGAGCCTGCCTGCTCAATATCTACCTTCTGCTTCAGTTCCACTAAATGATGTGATTATCGGCAAACGTGGCTCACTCTACTACAGCACTGATGCAGTATTTCACCCACGATGGCTTCACCACTTAACCAAGTTCTGTGTTTGCTGTTTGGTGTAGCTGGTGCTCGAATTTTAACTATATTTTAGATTATTGTCGACTTGTATGGATTTCCGCCTCTCATAACTGTACTAATTTGTTGGTTACACTGGCGTTGACATATATTTGAACCAAACGGATTGCGCTGGACAGGCATTGTGGACGAGAATGAAATAATATGAATGTAATATGATTAATGTAATTGATGATGCATTAATGAGTAAATAATGATGACCTTAAATTAAATATGAGGATTGCGTGTCGAGATTCCATGGCTCATTGGCTAGATGAGCTGGAGACCAACAGTCTGGCTTCCCAGCTGCACGTTTTGTTCAGGGCCACCAGGCGGCCTGTTTCAAAGACGCCACGCAGGCATTCGAGAGGTTGGGTCCAAACAACGGTGTTTTGCTCTGCCAAGTTGAGTACCTGTTGAGGGGCCCGGTCGTTTTGCCTTCGAGATCGGCAACGGCCGAGAGCAGATTCGGCGCCCTCCACCAGCTGAAGGTATGGCTCAGGCCCACCATGCAGTGTCACCATCAGCCAGAGAGTTCTCAGCAGTGTCACCATCAGCCAGAGGGTCCTCAGCAGTGTCACAGTTCTCCATGTATATCGGAATAGTGCGAGGAATGTTGGGCCGAGGATGTGATGATCGGCTTCGTGCCCCTCAATAGTGGCTGTCGCTCGACCTTTATAAAGTTCTGAACTGGTCTAAAAGTTCTGGTGACTAGTTCACAGCCAAGTTTGACTGTGCTCATTGTGCGTATTTATCTATACACAGGGCACTTATATTTTGATAATTATATGCCCTTGAGCTCAGGCTGGCGGTGACATCTCTGCGATCCCTGACCGTGTTTATGTATAACGATGTCATGATGCCGGAGCTTAGGGCAGTTATTTCCTGTACCAGTCTGAGTTTGCCGAACGTGTTTATTGTTTCAGTGCCTTTTGTTTTCATACAAACAGAACATATTCCAGGAATGCCTCATTTATATGTCGTTTTTAAGGTGCACCAATTGCACTATGCTTAATAATCTGATGAATAAAGGATTTCCTTAGTTTGCTTTTCCTATGGGCAGAGAAGAACGGACCACACGAATAGCTTGTATATTCGCAATTTCAATGTCGAAGTTCGTCTCAGCCCTCCCGAGTGCTGTGCCGAAAGGGCTGTATTCGCTGGCGTACCATGAATTGTAATGACTCACTATTATCTTTCGTGTGCTGTCTACCAACTCCCACTAAAACATACGCTATGGCTGGTTTTCCTGCTCGTGACGTGGCTTGAATAATATACCACCCTACCCTGCTTGCGCATCAAAGCGGCTTCGGCATGGGCCGCCGTGATGCAGTTTGAACTAAAATATATGTGACAACGAAACCATCTAACAAAAAGGATACGGTTCATGTTCTCATCGCTCGGTCAACCACCATCCAACCCAGGGGTAAATCCAAAGTGGAATGGAACCATCACCTCTGGCAAAACGGCCCATTACGCAGAGGTCATGGGACTGTGAGAAAGCCTTCCAAGACATAAATGGTCCTGGGTTGTTCGGAACGTGAGACCAAAGCAACTATCTGGGATGGAACCATAAGTACTCCACAGAAGCTCGGAGACCTGGAACACGATAGTTTTGTGTGAAACTGCGCCCTTGGACTGAAATGGACCTGCGACGGAAATATCAGCAGGGCTCCGACAAGCAATTGCATGAGATTTAATATGCATATAATTTATATAATATAATTAATATATATAATTAATATAATTTATATATAATTAATATAAGTTATATATAATTTATACATTGATATATAATGTGTATGTAATTTATATTCGGGTAGAATTGTACAGTCGGTTACCGAATATGTTCCAGGGCCGGGCTTGACAAAGTCGGTCGTTCTGTGCATAGATTGCGCCGTTTAACAGTCATGGTAGGTATACTGCGCCGCTTCGCTTTTAGATCCTCCATCACGGAACACGAGGATGATGACCACGGGCTAGTGTTCAAGGGCAGGAAGTCCCTTTTGCGGTCGTCATGTGACACTTAGCCCCGCAGCCATGAAGGGAGATACGGATCTATGGTGTTCCTGCCTTGCGTGTCTCAGTCGTCACAACATTAACCGTTCAGTCAGCGGGCTGCACTAGCCTCCTGTCGACAGGCAACAATTGATCACTATGAATATTGGACTTCGATAGCACAGAAAGTGTAGGAGAGGTTTACGGTATCAATGCAGCCTTTCCTTCTTCTGCCGAGGCTGTTATCAGGTCCTGAGAACATCTACCGGTCATCTACAGTTCCTGGTCATCTACCGGGTCACCATAGCGAAGATAGAAAGGTTAACGGCAATTGTTTTATGGGGCTGTTGTCGCACACTTAGCAACGTCTATTACCCCTTACGAACGTTAACGCGAACGCGCCCTCACAAACTACGACTTCGAACGCGAACTACGAACGCGCCCTCACAAACGTCTACGGGTGCTTGCAGACTTCGGGTCCTTACGAATGTGTGTGGGCCCGTACAAACGTCCAAGGGCCTTGCAGACGTCTACAGCTTCCTACGAATGTTCACTGGCCCCTACGAACTTCTACAGGCTATTACGAATATCTACGAGCCTTTGCAAATGTAACGGGCCCTTACAAACGTATACGGGCCATTGCGAACGTCTGCAGGCCATTACGAACGTGTGTGGGCCCTTGCGAATGCCTGCAAGCCATTACGAGAGTCTAGGGCCCCTTACAATCGATTACTTACCCCTTGTCGGGTGCGAAATCGATGTATTTTCCACTGAAGTGCTGCATCTGAAATCCTGCACCTAGATGTATGCTTAGGCGGTCTGCACTCCTAGTTGATATCAGTGCCATGTTTAGATACAATATGAGGAGGGAGCAGATCCGACCATCCAGGCTCCCAACCAGGACTACACAAATTAAAATTACAAAACTTTATGTTCCTAGGGAAAACGACCCCTTCTCAAAATAATGTGGCTTAAACCCAAGAACTTTAAAATTGTTCGGGTAGTCAGGGTCCGTGACCCATTTACAAAATCCGTCCCTAATTGGACAATTTATCCAACATACTTGCCTACAATGATACAATTTCTATGTTTTACGATTGTTTCATTACTTCAGATTGATCGACTACTTCATTAGTCAGTTGATCTATCTATCTATCTATCTATATATATATATATATATATATATATATATATATATATATATATATATATATATATATATATATATATATATATATATATATGTACATGACACGTGACCGCAAACACGACTTTCTGCCATTGAAGCCCGTGGTCATCATCCTGGCGTCCCGTGATGGAAGATATAAGTGAAGTGGCGCAGTATGCCTCCCAGTAATAGCTGTCAAGCGGCACAGTCTATGCTCGCAATGGTCGATTACGCAAGCCCTGTCCTGGGGAATGTTTCGGTGGCATATTGTATGTGCATACAACGCAGCTGACTCACTATCTATTAACGTAAATATACATCGCCATTCATACCGCTCGACTCCTGTGCTTAATATCATTTGGCCAGCAGAGCATATCGACGCTAGACTCAGGATTCAGATAAGTTCTTCTTTTTCATCCCATCTGACGTCTGCTGAGGCTGTCAAGAATGGCGTACTTCGTTTCTTAATATATAGATGGTGATATCCACATAATCCCACAGACACAAAAAATGGCGTTTGCCCAATGGGCCCATGGCCCCAATGATTCAAAGACTTACTTGCAAACCACATCCGGAATACCGTTATTACATCAATCATGATCCGATTGCAGAAAATAAGATAGATGTGTCCCATGCTGGTTGGCTATGTGCTGTATCGGCGAAAACCCTCACCCTGTCTGCGCTGCTCCAACGTGCTCACTCTGTGCCGTGCTCGGGCCTGTTTCCATGACACCGAAGCTTCGGTGTGAGCACACTGTGATAACTCGAGGGAAAAACTGGCGATAAATCATTGTGGACAAAGTATGCTAGTTACTGGGACGATTTTGACCTTAATCGAAAGAACTTCAAATTTTGAACATATGGAGAAGCTCTATAGTCTTAAGGATTGCGTAACCCGGGAACATCAAAGCTCTTACCTGCTAGAGGGAAGGAAACATTCCGCTCCCCTCATTTTGCTTCCGCGAAATATCTCGGGAACCAATTGAGGTAGACAGCTCAAATTGTGCACACACCTACATGAGTACCTATTGTACCTTGTTTTAAAAAGATCGACGTCCGGCCATGCATGGTGACATTATAATGACGTCATAAGCGAAGTCCATGGGCCCTCATATATTGGATACTTATTGGTCAGCATTTGCTATGCGAGCATTCTGCACTGTAAATGTGACCTAATATTAACTACGCAGAATAGATCCAAGATCACCTTGTCCTAAGTGGCTGAAATTATGCCAAAATATATATCTAAGACATGACAAACAGATAGAATCTGGGTTTCTGAAAGCATGTCGAGCCGTGTTCCCGTCGTTAGACGTACCCGAATAATCTGCACGTGGCTGATCCACGACAAGATCCAGTCTTTCCCGAACTGCTGCTGCAATAAATTATTCCTTTCTTTCACACACATCTTGTTGTATTCGCCAGACACCCACACTTTGACCTCCAGGCGGCAAGAAATATAGAGAAGGCACTCAATGCATCGAATCCAGGCATGCATAGTTGAGAGCCCGAGCTGGCATGTACCCTCGCGGGCAGGTCGAGCCGCGGCAGCAGACAGGTAATTCATCTGACAAGGTGTACACCCACAGATGTTGCATGTCATGCTGCTGCAGGTGTTGGTCAGAGCGTTCGCCACCTTGCCGTCAATCATGGTGCGTTGGAGATTGTACGCCACTCTGAGACTGGTACCGTCTGTTGCGGTGACGTAGGTCGGCGTCAGTAGACGTATCTCGGATTCAACACTTTCTCGTTCTTTCCGGGAGGCTTCTGCTGTCTTGCGCTCGTATTGGATCCGCAACGGCCTGCAGAAGCGGGTTGAATACGGGGTTGTGTTGGTCCAGACGCAGGTGCCACCCACCGTCAGTTGCAAAGGCATCAAAGTGGTACAGAACAGATTTTGTTCTGCAGCTTCATCGCGTCTCCCATCTGTTTGTGCACATATTGCCCTGCAGCTCCTCAAATCCTAATTTGACATGAAGCACGACCGAAGTGTAGGTGCTGGATGACGTAGACGGCTAGTTGGCAGGTGAAGCTGATTCTGTACGGGCGATAGACGGTAGACATGCCACCAGCCGCTGCGTCGTATGATCCAGGAGAGCCTGCATGCACCTCAGCTGAGGTATCGGTGAATTGCATGCTGCTGACTGCCGGATAGCACTCTACCTTGGCCTCATGCACCTTTCCATAGGCGGGCAGAATGTCTGTCTTCACCGCATCATTCGTCACTCGGCGGACCATACTGTAGTCGTGTACAGATAAGTCAGCTGACACACATTGCCAGCGCCCGGTCTCCTGACACGCACTCGGGTTGGCTCACTTTAGACCTTCTGATGGCCCGGGGAAGCTTGCTGGGCCGATTCGGCGATGCCCCCACCTGCCCCAGCACGAAACCCGCTTCCTCCATGCCCTCAGCACGAGCACTTTGCCTGGCAGCCTCCACGAGCTGCAGAGAAATGTGCTGTTGAGCAACACTTGAGGACGCCCGACGCTGAGAACGGACGCTGAGCTGATCGCAGCTTCTAGATGGTCGCCCTCGCGCTCCCTCCACGGCCTCGTCATCAAGGCGGGTCTTGGCTTCATCATCACTTACAACGTGGTTACCACGCTTCAGGAACACGGAGAACATCTCGTCTCCTGAAAGATAATTCGCAAACTGACTTCGGAATTTATCCTGGGATCGCTTACATTTAACCCATTTTCCTTTTAAGTTCTTGGAGACCAAGTCGGTCGCCTTTTGCAAGTCCACAATCGACGACTCACTCGGGAGATAGCCCTGAGAGATTTGCTCCATAACCAATTGCAAACTATAATTAAACACATGAGCATAATAGTTTCCACGCCCAAACGCTTTCGCACTGATTAACAAGTCCACTAATTCATATCTGCTGACGTGCACCTCCATGTTCACTGTACGCAAAATCCAACCACAATGACCCGACCCTTGCAGGCAAAGACAGTTCTCCGGCCCTGGGAAACGCTGTACGTGACCTATCTCGAATCAGTCGCCTCGTCTGTTAGGGAAGTTTTTTTGGCATAGAGACCGTTGGATCAGGTCACCCGGTCAAAACACCCCGCTAGCCGGCGCGTCGCGGCGTCCGGCTCGGGCTTCCCAGTGCCGCCCGGGCTGGCCACCGCAACTCACCGCGGCCTGCCGGGATACAACCGGTGTTGGAGCAGCTAGATGCAGCTGAAACGTACGGTACATATATTCAAAGGATCGCTAATTTCATTGGGATTGATCTCTGGTTGTGCGCTGTTGTGTTTTTGTAAAACCTTATTCGAACTTGGAGGTACTAAACAGTTGAACGACTATTGCAATGACCCATTGCCTGAATAAATATAGCATATTGTGTATCGTTCTATGCCTTTTTGAATTGCTTAACGCATTGATAATGTTCCTAGCTATCATTTCATATCTCACTTATCCAGGTTATTATAATGCATCTCACCTTTATCAGTCGTCAAACACGGACAACATTTGTGCACATGTGCATAGTTGTTTTTCCACACGTAATGTTGTCCATGTTCATGGATTTGTCATTATATCAAATCTCGTTAACAATTTTCATGAAAACTGTGACCTGGTGCGCTTCAAGCATTTGCTGATGCAATGGCGCCACAAATATGACATAAAAATAGTCGAGAAATGCATTACCGACCAGTTTTTTCCTTGAGTTATCACACTGTGCGGAGGAGTGTCCACCAGATCGACATTGAAGTGGCTGTGAGCTCCCCATTGGTTGACGAGCGGCCTCACGCCGCTAGCCGGGCCGGCCGACCCCCGGAGGATCGCATTACCTGGGCAGCGGCCGTTTACATATTGAACACGACCGGCCGTCCGGCAAAAGGAAGAGAGTGTCGCGCCTCTGGAAGCCGCGCTGCTCGGGCGGGCAGAGACTGGCTTGGTGTGGACTTATAGCTGCCGCGCTGCTCGGGCGGGCAGAGACTGGCTCGGTGTGGACTGCCAACTGCCGCGCTGCTCGGGCGGGCAGAGACTGGCTCGGTGTGGACTTATGGCTGCCAGCTGAGGGTTGTGCATCTGTGCGGGAACAGTTCTAGTTAAGCCACCACGCGACTCTGAAGTGTACGCTAACTTAGTTCACTTGCATGCCATTGGCATTGTCTTTATTCTATGTCGAAGCACGCGAAGCTGGATATGCGATAAACCACGAGCTGTTTTCGTTTCTGGTGCTGATGTCTACATGTCAGCAGGTCCGCAGATATGGGGCACGACATGGTGGAGACCATTCAAGTATCAATCTGGTAACGAAGCCTACCATTTTGATCCGAATTATTTCCCCAGTAACTGGATTGTCTTCTTATTTCTTGCCTTCTTGTCCAAACATTACCACATTAGTGATGTTCGTACCATTGGCTTTCGCATTGTGAATTGACCACGGTAGGCTTAATCCTCACACGGTGAGAGGAGGTAGGACATAAAGACATCAATACAAGGATTAATAGCTTAATATGAACCACACGGCCCCTCTGAGTTAAGCCTATGCAATGAGAAACTATATGAAGGGAAGATGAGCCTGAAGCCCTCCAATCGACGGTATATCCTGCGTTCGAGAGAAACAATTGGTCTCCTTGTGCTACCGTGACAAATTTCATCAGCATCGCATAACCGAAGGTCGGTGCTGAATCCACCGTCAACTACAATTTAAACTTTACAAGCATGATCCAAGACACAAAAGTTCCCAGGTCCAACAAGATGCAGAGGGACTATTGTAAAGCTACCTTCACAGTGCACACCTACCAGCTTTATGCCACCGCCAATTCCCATCCCACTTCTGCGCAAGCTAAAGCTGAAAAAAAACAGAGTATTGGACCTAAATACTTCATTCCCCATATTAGAAATACATTTAATGGTCGATTCCTTATAACATCAGCTGACACCCTATCCAATTGATCAACTACCTTTGACTGAAAACCAGTTGGCTGAATTGATGACCCTTATGTGATCCCCTAAATTGAAGAGCATTGTTCAGATTAACACGTGCACGTCCGGGGGGAGGCAGATATCTGCCCCCCCCTGCGGCTTTTCCTAATTTGCCGCCATACTAATCGGGTTAGCAAAGCCAAACCTCGTAAGGCTGTTCATTAGTCTTTTCCGCATATCCTCAGAAATTTTTGACCCTGGGTCATCTCAAGTCAGGTCACCAGGTCAGGCGAAGTGACCCAACATCCCCCGGAGTCTAGGTGGCATCACTTCCACAATAATTGGGCGATTGATTTCAAACTTATAACACGTCATTATTTCATCAGGGACTATAATATATATATCTTTTTTTTTCGTAGCATTGACCTGAGGTCAGGTCGCGGCCATGGCTTCCCCCATTATAGGCCTATGGTAAAATATACAAATGTGGTTTGGTCCGTCGTGGTCCGTCGTGGTCGTCAACATCGCTTGAGAAGGGCCTTCCGATTCCGGTCGATAAGGTGACCAAGCAGAGAAGTTGCCCGCCGCCCCATCTCCATTCCATTTCCCGCCCGCGCAATTGAATATTGCCACAATATTCAATTGCCGCGTGGTCCTTGCCCATCCCAGCTTTTTTTCTTTTTTTCCCTAAATCTTTAGCGGAGGCAAAGTGCCATCTGCTAGAGATTGCTACGTTAAAGAAGAAATTACGTTAATCCGGCTTATGTGACATCCGGTTATATCAACTAGTCAAGAAAGGAGAGACGCCGTCAAACAAGAAACATGGCGTAGAGACGATACACGCATGGCATACAGGTACATATACATACATACAGACACTCATGACAATGGAAGGACCTTTGGAGGGTGGGCAGCATCGTAACCTCCGGAGAGGCTCCACTGCCCACCTGCGACCTGGCTGGCGAAGCGGAGGCCTGTCACCCAGAGCGAGTCGTGGGATTCAGGCCCGACCTTGTATGCGTAGGTGTATGTTTTAAGTTAAAGCTTGGAAACCCCTAAAAGGGGAAAACCAAGCTGCTTGGAAAACCCGTAGGTAAAAAACCAAGCGCAATTTAAAAGGAAGTCCGTCTGTATTAGCCAAATTGGATCGGATCCTGTCTACCTAGTGTGAGATAACCTATATGTATGTGTTTTGCGACGTCGGTGAGGAAGAGATGTGGAGCGGAGTCATACAGCCAGTACGAAGTGTGGCACGTGTCATATAACTTTCATCAGGTTAGCTTGAATCAGGAAATGTAACGGAGGCATTATATCTGTTCGGAGAGTTTGGTGTCCTGGAGGAAACGGAAAAGTAACTCGAGGAGTTCCGGTTGGTCATTCCCGAGGAGAGCGCGGAGCGAAAGTTGTGAATGGATCTTGGCGAAATATTGGGTGATATAGCGACGGTGAGGAGCATATGTTGGACAGTCAAGTAAGATATGGGTGACGGTAAGGCGCACATCCCAGCTCTCTCGTAGGTGTCCTTATTAGGGCATCTACGGGAAGCTCCGCCCCCCGGGTGACGTCAGTTGCCCGGACCACTAGCTGGTTGTGTGCCGGAATAGCCGGTCGACGCCACTAGTTGGTTGCTCGTCGGATTAGCCGACGCAGCTCCCCTCCCACTTCCCTTCGGCCCTGCGGCGCTTTCCAGTGCCGTTGGGAAACCGACTTGTATCGGCGGACGACTTTGGCTGTTTTTTTCCCCATCCCACCCAATAGATTAGAGCCGACAGAGGTACCTTACTGGTTCAAAGGATCGGGCTAGCGGTCACCAGACCGTGACTGCCCCCGCCTCTACCGGCTACTCCCAACCCTCCAAACTACTGTGTCTTTCTCCACCTTTTCACTACAGGTCTTTTCACATCTTTCCTTATAGCATCCCTTCAGGGTGCCTTTCTTGGTCGCACCCCTTCCGGGTGCCCTTATCCACACGTGGACTCCACCCACTCCCCTTGGTGTAAGCGCACCCGCCCTACCCCGGTATGCCTGGGGACACCCCGCCCCCCTCGGAGGACGGAGGACGCCGCCCCCGGCCTGGAGCCCGCCTGCCCCCTCCCCGCGACCCCCCGGAGGGTGAATCGTTCGTCCTTCTGACGGAAACGGAGGGCTCCTGGACGCGGACCTCCCCGTTCGCGATCGCGAGGGAGCTGGACGGCTGGACCGGTGGCGTGATCTCCGCCAAGGTCCTCCGCTCCGGCTCCCTCCTGGTCCGCGTGCGGGAGGCTGCCCATGCCCGCGCCCTACTAAACCAGGGGAGTTTCTTGGGCTTTCCTACGGAAGTTGAGATGGCCGATCGGCTCAACATTTCGTTTTCCACGGCGTATGCGCCCGAGCTCGCGGAGCTCTCTGAAGAGGAGCTCCTCGCGGAGCTCGGGCCGCAGGGGGTGTGTGAGGTGACGCGTCTGGGCCGCCGACCCAGACCGGGGCCAGTGCTGAAGCTGGGGTTCCGCTCCCTCACCCCTCCCACCCACGTCATGGCGGGCTACTTAAGGGTAGCACTCCGCCCGTGGACCCCGCCACCCTCGCGCTGTGCGCTGTGCCAACGGTACGGTCATCTGAGCCGGGCGTGCCGCGCGAAGGCGCCAGTGTGCGGCCGCTGCGCCGAAAACCACCCCACCGAGGCGTGCGGCTCCGATGAGCTGCGGTGTGCGGCATGTGACGGCCCACACCCCGCGTCGTTCCCTCAGTGCCCCGCGTGGGTATATGCCAAAGAGAAGCAGGCGAGACGGCTCGCTGCACAGCGCAGCCCTCCATCCTCTCCCCCAGCCGGGTGGTCCAGCCCCAGGTTGGCCCCACTGTGGCCGACCCCAGCGGAGGCGGCTCAACGCCCCTCACCCCTGCTGCCTGAGCCAAATGAGACCGCCCATCCCCCTCCGTCACCACCTCGCCCGCGGCCGGCCACGCGTCCAGCCCCAGAGCCGACCAGCCTGTCTCCCGGCCCATGCTTCGCCAGCAGACTGCCCCGCTACCGACCACGTGCCCCCTCCCGTGGAGTACCCCGCTGGCGCTGGGCTCCCCTTTCACCACAGGGTAGCACCACTGCCGGCTGCACGCCCCGCTCCCGTCGCGGGTAGCTCGTCTTCCCGGCCACCCATCCGTCCACAGAACGCTCAGCCCAACAGGGCTAGAGCGTCCTCCACTCCGCCCCCTCTGGGTCGCCCTCCCTCCCTGTCCCCCGAGACCGATCACCGCTCCCGTTTCCCGAGCCCGGACCCCCTGGGGATCCGGAGCATACATCCACCTCACCAGGGTCGTCCGATTCTTACACGTCGGACGATACATTCACGCCCTCACCACCACACACACGCTTGCGAGGGCGTGATCACACAACACAACACTAATGCAGACACCCACCACTGAATTCTTGCTCCAATGGAATACGAGGTCACTCATATCCCATTGGGCAGAATTCAAGGAATATATCATCAGAAATAAACCATTGATCGCCGCCGTTCAGGAGACTAGATGGCGCGACAATGACCCCTATAATTTTAACATCTTCGGTTATACTGTTTATTCCCAAAACAGAAACACTACATCCCGCGGCGGCGGGGTAGCCTTATTCGTCTCGAACACCCTTCTCCATCGCCCTATTTCCATCCCCAATGACCTAAATTGTATTGCCGTATCCGTTCAAATTGCCCAACTAGAACTTACTGTACTCTCCCTCTATCTTCCTCCTACGCATACACTATCTCTAGCTTCTGTATCCAATCTCTTCGGTCTTCTCCCACACCCCTGTCTGGTGCTGGGTGATCTCAACGCCCACCACCAGGCATGGGGTTGTCACAACACATCCCAGCGCGGACGCCACATTGAAACACTCCTCAACACCCACAACATGGTCTTTTTAAACGACCAAACACCCACACACAACACAGACATCGCCCCGTTCCGCCCGTCAGCCATTGACCTCTCCCTAGCCTCAGCTTCCATCTCACCCCTCTTCTCCTGGCATGTTCAACCCGACCCCCTTTTTAGTGATCACTTTCCCATCCACGTCACCCTCGAACGCTCAGCCCAGCCTAGAGACCGTTTTTTCATGTCCAACTGGAATGTTCGCAAAGCGAAATGGCCATCCTTCTCCCAGGAAATTGATAATCTTATCCCACCCCAGTCTCACCCCCCCCCCCAATTTCGGCATTGCTCAATACCATACTACTCGCGGCAGAAAAGCACGTACCCAAAACTCGTCGCCCACCCGACCGTAAATCCGTGCCGTGGTGGAACGACGAGTGCAAACGAGCCGTCGCCTCACGGCGGCGGGCTGAGCGCAAATTTCGGAAAAACCTCACCTTCCAAAACATGGTAGAAGCCCGCGAGGCAAAACTACGTTGTCAGTAAACTATCCTTTCGGCCAAAAACCACAGCTGGCAACTCTATTCGAACACCTTCAACCGTTACACCCCCATCTCCCAAATCTGGACCCAACTCCGCTCCTTTTCGAATGGCAGAGCCCCACACCGCGCATTCCCACAACTGACGATTAACCAGCAGCGCATAGCCGAGCCCACAGCCGTCGCGGAACACTTCGCCACCTATTACTCTGACATATCTTCCAACACTCAATACTCACAGCACACCACCGTATTTCTTCGCGACACTCTTGCTACTTGCCACTTCGACTCAGACAACACCGAACCCTACAACGCACACTTTACCCCCTATGAATTAAAATTATCCCTCTCCAAGGTATCCAGTAGGGCACCTGGACCTGATCACCTAACATATCTCTTCTTTCAAAATCTCTCTGACTCGGGTAAAGATAACCTCCTCTCGGCGCTAAATCAATTATGGACTGACGGCACTTTTCCACCTTCTTGGTCTACTAGTATCATCATTCCTATACCTAAGCCTTCTAAACCTCGACATCTCCCCTCTAGCTATCGTCCTATCTCTCTCACTAGTTGTGCTTGCAAAATTTTTGAGCGCATGGTCAATGGACGAATCAGAGTCTTTCTAGAAAACAACAAAATTATATCCCCCTTTCAGAGCGGCTTCCGACCAAGACGAAGCACCACCGACAACCTCATCGAAATTGTGGACTCAATCCAGCGTGGTTTCGGGAAAAAATCCGAAACCATCGCCCTTTTTTAGACCTAACTTCCGCGTTTAACAAAGTACACAGTTCTGCCCTTCGAATTAAATTACACCGAATTGGTATCAGGGGCAGAATGGCCACCTTTATCACCAACTTTCTAGAAAATCGCTCCTTCGTCGTCCGCTGCGGCAACATTCATTCCCGGTCCCACACTCTTGACCAAGGCGTCCCGCAAGGCAGCGTCCTATCTCCAACCCTCTTCCTTATTATGATCAACGACGTCTTAGAACAACTTCCCCAAATTTCTCCCCTTCTAAAATATTCTCTTTATGCCGATGATTTGGCTATTTGGTGCACACACCCGTCGGCAGATTGGGCTAACCACTTCGTACAACTCGCCATGAATCGCATTGATTCATGGTGCTCCCTATGGGGGCTACAGATCTCCCCCACCAAATCGGTCACTATGCTCTTTTCTCGGCTTCCCAGACACATCCCGCCTACGAAACCGCTCCGCTTTCGCGATCAAATTATCTCCCTCCAAACCTCTTTCAAGTATCTCGGAATTATCCTCGACAAAGGACTTTATTTTAGCCCCCACATCACCTATATTAAACAGCGCTGCGCTGTTCGACTCAATCTCCTGCGCTGCATCTCCGGTCGCGACTGGGGTGCAGACAGGGCGACTCTTACCAAAATATACATTGCACTGATTCGTTCAATCCTGGAATACAATGCGTTTATCTTCGATAATATATCTCCAACACTCACCAAGTCACTGGAACGCACACAAAACCACGCACTCCGCCTCATCACCGGAGCACACCGCACCACACCTATCACTAGCCTCCGGGGTGACACCAACCTCCCTAGCTTACAACAACGCAGAACACTACAACTTGTCAGATACCACTTCAGGACAACAGCACAGCTAAATCACCCCTCCAATGTGGCATGGACTAAACCCTCGGTTCGGCGTTCCAAAAACAAAAATAAATACAGCATTGCCCTTCACTTGAAGCAGGTTCTCACATCCACACTGAAATTCCCAGAGGTTACCCCTGACCGGGTTCCTCCCCTTCTCCCATTTTGGGCACATGAAACACCCCAAACTCGAGTACCTCTTTCGGCAAAATAAAACCCTGCTCACACCCATCGAAGTCCAAATTAAGTTTTTTGAATATCAAGAGGCCCACCCACAACACACCTTCTTTTACACTGACGGCTCGCGTACCAGCAATGGTACGGGAGCCGCCTGGTGCGGTGGGTCAGACACTGGTCAAACAAAATTAACACTTCACCATTCGGTATACACATCAGAACTAGTCGCCATATTCACCTGCCTCCAACACATCACTGCGCAACACATCACTACCCCTATTACAATATGCACTGACTCACGATCCTCCGTGGACGCTCTCGCGGCACTACACAACACCACGCACCCCACGCTCCACGCCATCCGACACCTATACAATGACAACCACGCACACCTTCAGCTCACCCTGCTCTGGATCCCCGGACATAGGGGTATCCCGGGAAACGAAAGGGTTGACGGTCTCGCCCGCGCGGCGATCGACCTCCCCGCCAACCCTAGAGCTCTGGTGCCCCCAGGGGATCTTCTATCCCTCACTAATAATTTATTTAACACATATATTCAGGACTGCTGGTCACATAACACCACACACCTACACGACATCAAGCCCACACTCTCCAGCTGGCCCTCCTCCAACCAGCACACACGTCTGAACGAGGTGACACTGGCCAGACTCCGCCTGGGACACACCAAACTGACCCACGATTATATTTTTTCATAGACCTCACCGCCATCCACTTTGCAACACATGTCACATGCGCCTTACCGTCACCCATATCTTACTTGACTGTCCAACATATGCTCCTCACCGTCGCTATATCACCCAATATTTCGCCAAGATCCATTCACAACTTTCGCTCCGCGCTCTCCTCGGGAATGACCACCCGGAACTCCTCGAGGTACTTTTCCGTTTCCTCCAGGACACCAAACTCTCCGAACAGATATAAAGCCTCCGTTACATTTCCTGATTCAAGCTAACCTGATGAAAGTTATATGACACGTGCCACACTTCGTACTGGCTGTATGACTCCGCTCCACATCTCTTCCTCACCGACGTCGCAAAACACATACATATAGGTTATCTCACACTAGGTAGACAGGATCCGATCCAATTTGGCTAATACGGACGGACTTCCTTTTAAATTGCGCTTGGTTTTTTACCTACGGGTTTTCCAAGCAGCTTGGTTTTCCCCTTTTAGGGGTTTCCAAGCTTTAACTTAAAACATACACCTACACATACAAGGTCGGGCCTGAATCCCACGACTCGCTCTGGGTGACAGGCCTCCGCTTCGCCAGCCAGGTCGCAGGTGGGCAGTGGAGCCTCTCCGGAGGTTACGATGCTGCCCACCCTCAAAATGTCCTTCCATTGTCATGAGTGTCTGTATGTATGTATATGTACATGTATGCCATGCGTATATCGTCTCTACACCATGTTTCTTGTTTGACGGCGTCTCTCCTTTCTTGACTAGTTGATATAACCGGATGTCACATAAGCCGGATTAACGTAATTTCTTCTTTAACGTAGCAATCTCTAGCAGATGGCACTTTGCCTCCGCTAAAGATTTAGGGGGAAAAAAAATATACAAATGTTTCCTGGTTACATATTTGCTCTCGGAATGACCTCACAACGGTTATGACTTGTAGTTGGAAGCTATTCTCAATGTTACCGCTTACATTTTTGCTCAGTGACCTCACCAAGGTCATCTGAGGTCACCTGAGATCACTAGCACATTTATGCGCATTATATCGCACTGCATCGAGCTAGAAGGCTGAAATTACCGTCATTGTGCTTGTATCGCCAAGACGTGTCGACGGATACATTACATGACCTCCCTAGGCTACCTCTTGACCTTGACCTGAGGTCATAGTTTCGGAGTTGACCTGACCTTAAATCACACAGCGTATTGTCGATAGCACATTTCAAGGGCTGTCGAATAGTATTCGCCGTTTGTTTCTATCTGCTACAGGTCCTGAGACATGTGTCAATATCTGAGGGTCCCACCCGATCTGGTCGAATTGGACCTACGATGACCCAGTGACCTAAATATTGACCTGAGCGAAGAAATGACCGAAATACTTTCGATAGAGCTTGTCACCAGCTATCCAACCCCGTTTCCCGTTTGTCGCTACCTAGCATAGTTCTGGAGATCTTAGTGAGGGGGCAGACATCTGCCCCCCCCCCCCCCGGACATGCGAAGTTGGCGCGGACCGCCGGACGTGCGAGTGTTAACATTATCTAACACGTTGGCTGTCTTATGAATCCCAATCATATCCCCAGTTGATCTCCTATACTTGAGTGAGTATATATGCATTAAGCCCGTCCCCATACTATAAATTCATTTTTCCGCAGAAGAGCCTAGTTGTTTTGTAGCATATCTATGAATCTTCCTAAAGAAAGAATCCATGCCTTCGGACAATATTTAAAGTGGAGTCGCACATGGACCAAGTACATTTTGTTCCCAACTTTCTTGTTATTATATTGAACACTGATGTTAATGATCTTCAACATTTTAATCGTCCTGATTCTAGCTGAGCGATATTGTTTTCCGGTATGACGCCCATGTAAAGTAAGTCTGATAATGCTTTCTCCTCTTGAATGAAATTTACTTAACTATCCCCATTGCATATAAAAATACCTCACCTCCAGACATAACCCTGCACTTGTGGCCAGCTGCCACCCAGCCAGTTTTTACAGCTGCCACCTATCCACCCAGTTTTTAGGTCATCTAGGTCTATTTCAATATTCATGGATTTATCTCTGTTGCCACCCATTTCTACCAGCTTGGTGTCGCCAGCAGATTTATACACACGATTTATCATGCCTACCTCATTTCACACGCCTACGAAGCCCTGTGCCACCCCACTGATAGCATCGTTTTATTTAGATTTATTTAGATGACGAATTATTACGTTTACGGGCAAGCAGATGTCTTTTACTTCCATGACGTCATTGTCCAGGACCAGGTTTTCCTTGGTTCAGACAGGTGATTTAGTAAGGTTGACCGCGCCACAATTGTCACACACGAGACAGCTCGCTGCTGTCTCATCGACATATCGCCGACGTCTATGGGAATTTAGCATTGGCCACCACCTACGCTGCTGTTTTTTTTTTCAGCCGGTAGCTGACTCATAGGGACGTCACCACTATATAAAATGTGTCGTCTGCTAATGTAAACTAGCCTAGAAAAGAACCTTGCCATGATTAATACCTCCAAAAATATGTTTTAAAAAACTTGGGAAGAGAAGGCCAGTCAGTCCTTGGCTGTCTCATTAGAGCCTTCCGTGCCTCTTTAGCTGACACCGACGTGCGTCGGCGCGTTGCTGGCTTTTTCACCTCTGCGCGGACCATTATCTGAATGTTAATGTGGGCCCCAACGCCAAAGTTACAGGCAGAATGTCATATTTGAAACGATAGGCGATGTGCCTGGCATGAGTTTCGCCACCATTGCAGTTGAGGCCGACAGATTTGCTTGATATTGTTTCAGAACATTACGCTTATGGACGTTGAACGGAAAGAATGCATCTACAACCGTGAACTTCTCCTACACCATTTTGGCGTGGCAGAACCGATGTTGCTTAGTATTGTTGAAGGGTGAAATTTTAATTTTAGTCATGCCACCGCTCGGCTCGGATCCTCTGGGCAGCAACCGTCGGTGCTTGACGTGCATCGAGCCATGACATAACCTCAATAATGCCAGAGAGCTTCATGTCAAAAGACAAAAATGACATTTTATGTCGGCTTATTTGATACCATTGGAAATGAATTCGCTAATGTAGAACATCTGATATACAATTTAAACGAATACAATGTGATAATTCGAGACACAAATCCTGGAATTGAGTGCAAAAATGACAGGGTTAGATATGTATAAAAGTAGTCGAGTATGGCATCAGAAGGCAGCTGATTTCATACCGGTTTATTTGAGACCATTGGAAATTATTTCGGAAATGTAGAACATCTGATATATAATTTAACGGAACACAATGTGATAATCTGGGAGACAAATTCTGAAATTGAGTGCAAAAGTGACAGGGTTAAACCTTCATCGAGGTTATTAAAGATGATATAAAAACGTAGCACGTTTGATTTTTGTTTAGTTAAGAACATTGGAAATTGTCAGCATATCACACAGGAGACGGTCTGCTGATTTACTGAGCTGTATTTCCTGCCAGTGGTGATCCACAGCTCACAGGTCCTGCGACGAGTGCCCTGTAACAATGTTAGATATAATCATACCATTCGGCCCTCATCGTTCGAGAATGCGCCGTTGTATAACGCCGGGTGACGCGTGAATCATGCCACCACTGTCGACGGCCGGCCGGACACGTCTTAATGCATGTTATGACTTCGGCCGATAACTGAGCCACCGACAACGGCTCTGCATCCTGGCTACATAGCTTCGGAATGCCACTGTCGACTGCAGGCAGGAAATGCTTATCAAATGTTGTGGGTTATGTTTGCGATCCGAGCCGACCAGAGAACGACTCTGAGCAGACGTGATATGTCTGATGTCGGAGAGACGGCGCGGAGTTCAGAGCGAGCCTTTGTTCTCTAGCGGGGATGAGTAACCCCACTGGTCTGTGGCGCAGTCAGTCATGTGGCTATGACGTATTTGCGGGCTGGTCACGTGGTACGGCGTTGCCTGAGGTTACTTAGTGACTGAGCCGGGGATGAACTCGCTCACTCACTCTCACTCTCTGGTCGACGAACGTACGACGCGGGCGGCCTGGCCCGCCGCCTGGCCCGCCGCCTAGCCCGCCCTGGCTCACCACTGGAGGTATGTCTGATACGTCTGTTGAGATGTAGATCGACATAGAAGTTGTTGCACCTGTCTGACGAGATGAAAAGCTGTTGTATCATCGCCTATATCTCGCTGCGCCACTAATGACTGATCTTCATGGTCGCTGACTAATAGCACAATAAAAGTGCTGGCTTTGGAAGTGCGTGTCAAGAGGTGTACAGATCAGAGCTCTGAGATGAGTCAGAGCCATTATTGAAAACAAAACCGGGGTTTTAAATATCGCAAACGCTGAGGTACCCTAGACTATTCTACGAGCCGAAAATGAAGGTTTGCCCCCTTCAGGGATGACCAGAAAAACCTTCACGACAGCTCCCATCATGAAAATTCCTGGATTCGCCCATGAATGTGGTGTATCACAATTACTGACCTGATGTACTTCCCAATGGGGAATCAATGGAATTAGAATACCTTTATTGGAAATACAATACGAAAAATGATGAAGGTTAAGATAAAGTAATATAACCATGGTGAAGCCTAAAAAGCTCCTGTGATCTGCAAAGCTTCAGTACAAATTAAAATCTACATCAACCACCATGAATATCTCACCACCATAGCTTTTTTGCTATATCTGGTGAGTGATCTGCAAATGCCTAGTGAAATATTCGGCACCTTATGCCATATCAATTTCGAACATACCCTGGAGTTTTCATGGTAAGGTCTTCTTAGGTAAATAACTTAGTGGTTTCTGGCAAAGCATGCATGAAAAAGATCGTCGCTTAATTTTGACTCTATTGTGTACCCATCTCGTGATGGATTGTGTCAGTGATAATTCTATGTACGTATGTCAGTGATAGCTGACGGTGTTTCTCTGATCTGCAAGCGACATTTCGAGCTTATCGTGGGTCATAGTTCGGCATAGGTCACTGACCTTCGATGACTTTGCAATGCTATTTTTCTGCTTATTTCGCAGTGCTCTTGCTTTGCCTATATATATTTATTTCCCTTTCACTTAGTTTGCACTTCATAGCCAGGAAATGGAAACATTTCCAAATGTTCTGCATATTTTGGCAATACTACAGCCCAGGATGCCAACCCAAGGTGTTCTTTGGATCTTGCAACCTTAACGATAGATCGAAACACGCCTTTGGGTACACAGGGAAGGTGCTAGGCCCAGGCAAATACATGACCCTATTTTCGAATTATCGGAAAACGTACTGAACATGTCTTATCTTCCGTTAACCATGATACAAATTGGCGCTGAATTCGAATTACCGACCAATAATACCGTGTAGTAGTCCCAAATAAGTCATAGTCATCCGAGATTATCTTCGATCACTGACCTTGGTTGAGCTTGAACACTTAGGTTTTGTTCTTATCGGGTAAATTTTGATGCTGAATTCAAATTTAGTGACAAAGTGGATCTCAGAATATTGCCGGATGCTTGCAATACTTCAGGCTAGGGACACCTACTTTTGATGTGCACATTGTTCCCTCTCTTATTCTCATTCTCACTACACACACACACACACACACACACACACACATACTTGGGAATCGGGTTTGTGGGGACATGTGAATCTATCCGGGTATGTGGGGACACAAAATGTAAGTGGAGGTTTCAGTGTCTTCCGATTGGAGTTAAGCTACAAAACATGCCTGTGGGCATACGGAGGCACTGATGCGTGCCATAACATCCCAAAGAGGCATTTACCACCGTTCTTCATCATGATATCGCAATTGCGTATATTACCGGGTTTGTGGGGACTTTAAATGGGCGGAGCTTATCTATTGTCTCCACCCACATCATGACCCCACAAACCAATGTTCCGAGAAATGCAATGGCCGCTCATACATACTTCTACGGGTGCATACTTCTAGTGGTGAGGATGCCGTACTCTGACATGTATTCGGGCTGGAGGAAATCTATCGATGCAGTGGCCGCGTGCGGATCGATTGGGGTGTTTCATTGTGCCTCATAATAAATGCTGAAATTATTGGTGGTCTAAACGATCATTTGGTGATGACGGGGATGTGTTCCTGGGGTCACAGTTTCGTAGACAAATGCACGAAGAACGTGAATACATTTTCATTATCTAGGATTACATCACGAAAATCGAGAAGCGCTTTGTGAATTCAAGTACAGTCAAGTCTTGGCTGCAACGTGGTATGCACCATTAGACTGAGAAATGCAGGTTGTCCCCGCCAATTTGCAGCACAGTTGCTGATGTAGGCCAACTCTAACATTGGAGTCTGGAAAACATCAGGGACTTCTTACCTTTCTCGTTATCGGTGGAATGACGTTTAAAGACCGCCGTGTGTATTCGCATACAGTAAAGTAAGGGGAATCAGACCGTGCAATGAATGATGACGCAATATTTCAACTGAGTCCGCCAAAGTGCATCATATATGTAACATTTCGCGACAAATAGTGAATGCACTCTCGAGCAATTGCTTTGTGCACAAAGATGACCCGCTCGATTACCATCACTACAGAGAGACTGCAAGTACAGCCGAAGCAGGTTCACTATGGGATATTTGCGAAGAAAACATGTACTGTTGTGCTGCAATGCAAGCAAAATATTGCATGCATGAAACCTGATTAGTTTTTCGAAAATGGTGTTAAATATTTGACATTATGCGCTTATTGGCCTATCCAATGCGAAGCTGTCCGGGTATCGATACACTCGCGAAGCTTTTGTATTAGATATTATAATTGCTGCAACGGATTGCAATGCACATTAGTTCTTCTATCCTCCGATGTCTCTTGAAATAAAATCACTTCTGGGGATTGTCCGTAGCTTGAAATCATAGGTATGAGTAAATAATGTGAGGTTTTTCAAATGTTTGCAACATGTCGAATTAATGAACCTTGCGACATATCCAACAATTCGCACAAGCCATCCGGCCTGGAAAATATATGCTCTATTACTATCCACCCACTAGATGACTGTGAAAATCATGCGCTTTGTGCGCAGTTAGTGGGCGAGTGATAGTGATATTGAGTGAGCTATTATATGAGGCAGCGAAGGTGGCTACAGGCGAACAAATTAGCTGGTATAAAAGTGCTTCGGGATTGCACAAATTGTCTTTTACTTACAGTGTGGTCATTTGATGCATCCGTTTTGCAACATTTTTGAGTGATTGACAACAACTAATTAATATTTAACTTAACTCTGGTGCGGGATGGCTCCGCTTGCCGGCAAAGCACTTTCAAAGGGAGCACTTTCAAACCCCCTGACAACTCGGACAGTAATCGACCGATGTTATCGCAGAAGATGGTAATTAATTTCTTGTGACTTGATATGATTCTTGTGACTTGTGACTTTTGCAACATACAATAACGACAATTTTGGTACAGGCGAATACAGCAGTTCCCCCATAAAATACAACTGATGGAATTGGGGATATTTTCCAAACACCACGGCTTCTAAATTCCGCAACCGGTTTCGTCAATTATTGCTTAATTATATAGCCAATGAAATTACCTTTCTTCTCACGTGACAACAGTCAATTTTCCAAAATGCACGCCCATTCACTTCGCTTCACTTCTATATTGTAGGATGTTTCCTTCATATATGATACCTCTAATTTTGAACTTAATGTTGTATTAAGCAAAAGTAATGACAACAGAGGCGCTTGACACGCGAATAGCATGCTTTCGCTATGGTGGAAACAAGTAATCGAAAAGGGAGGCAATTTGGTGCACATAATGGTGGTAAGTATCGTTGTTATCGATGTTATCGAACGTCTCATGATGCATACATCCATGCCAGAATTAGAACCTTTCTAGAAGACCACTTCAATTTCACCATTGACAGACTCGGGGACATCAATAATATGGATTATCCTGGCAGTTCGATATAATCGCTGACTGAACTAGCCATGTCATCAAATGAAAATCAAAGCAAAACGTTCCTCTCAGAAGCATTCCCCTGGCACCTGTATTCTAGGTTCTCCGGGAACCCCTGGAGGAGTAGGAGCCGGCGGATCTTCTGTGGATCGCTGGCGCGATCACAGTATTCTCCACTCACGGTGCTGGAGAGACTGCTGCCAGACTTAACTCGCTTAGTACTGTTTTTTAGTAGATAAACTAAATTTCACTAATTACATGCACCTGTAAAATCAGACCTAGCCTCCAGCTCACCACACTCTGCATCCGCCCTTGGTATGGATGTAAGTTATAACCTTTCATAATATTTCCACAGTAGGCTTATTATAGGTGCTACAAAGTTGTTGGTAGTTTTTCAAGGCAACCGAAGTGATCAGAAGGAAGCCAATAATTGTATTTCTTCCCTTTGCAATCCTCTCCCCAAAAATCACTTGGAGCCGCTTGTGACCAAAGCATACTTTCGAAATAATTCAAGACTTTCTCGAATCTCCCATAATCGTTCATGCAGTTCGATAGTTCTTCGGTATGACGAATTGTATGAGCTTCGGCAATGCAACTTTTACTCCATTTCTTATGTACATTGACGCGCCTCTGGTAAGCATAAGTACGCTTAAGCTCTTCAATTTATATAGACTTATCTTTCAAAATTGGCTGCTAAGCGAGTGAGGAATGTTTCAATGCTTTTGAAATTATAGACCTAAGAAACCATGGATGTCATCCCGCCAGTCATCCTAGAACCGTTCGTCAGCAAAGTAGAAAGGTCGGAAGTTCGAATCCTATGTAGAAAATATAATTACTGAAATTCGCCAGGTCTGAGGATAATCTCTCGAAGCGTTCAGGAGTTTCATACAATAAACCTCTGGATGAAAGTAACTTTGTGACCACTCCCGTAATAGGGTTATCAAGAGACGAAGTAGCGTGAAAATCTATCCTAGACTGGCATTTACTCCCGGAAGCTTTTAAAATGACACATACAATTATCCTCACACATTTGAACCACCCTGATTGTGCCTGATATAGAAACAAGATTAATAAAAAGATGCACACTCCATAATAAACCATGTCACAGTGTGAGCGTATTGTCTTTGCTATCTTGCCACTAGTATTGGTCACCTAGATCCGCCTATGATGAAATTGCATCTTTAAGACAGGCTGTCATCGTACAAAGCCGACAATTCGGTATATCTGGTCATATTAATGTGATATATAGCAGCAACATCCCTCAAAATCACTTTCATGGCAAATCCCTTTTCTAATGTCCCTGGCAATGTCAATGCGAACCTTTCACATGAATTCTTACTATTTATACTTTCAAGCTATGTTATGATCAATGGAAACTGAAAAAGATGATCCCATAAAACATGGAAACACACTTTCAAAAAATCGTAGCCTGGTTTTGGAAGCACCTGTAAGTGCTTATAAATTTCAAAATTATAAGTGTAGGCATTTGATGAACGCCCTATCGATTGGCTATAGATTCATGTCAGCTAGATTAAAATCGATCACAAAATGTTGGAGCGATAGCCATGGGCGTCACCACCGCTGGGACCCTGGGGTCCGGACCCCACCTCACTGCTTGATGGGTTTCGACCTCACCTTGAAAACTGACAAGCTTTGGGAAAAGACGACAGCTATCTAAAGTTTCCCAATTTCTGTATCAGGTGACATCTGAATCAGGTGGATGTATTCGACCGACGGACCCACCAGGGGCACCGGGTGCGTCTCCGTCGCAGTCATTGTCACCATGTCCTGCGACGTGTCAGACGAGTGGGCCCGCCTGTCTGTCTGACGTATGCTTTAAGAGAAAGAGTTGTGCAGCTAATGCATAGTATTGTGTATTACAGAACAGCAAACATTATTTTTCCTTCCTGTATGCTGGTGATCGAACGCTCATCTCCATTGCGGCTTTGGGTTCCAGCTGCTGAATGAAATGATTTCTCAATAGCAATAGGCACCAATTGCAATAGCCATTGGTACGGCAGGGAGGCCAATCTGCAAAGGGCTAACAGTAATAACGTAATAAAAAATAATGCAAAGACCCGCGTAATAACCTGTGATTTCATGACGACGAAAAACGCTTTTCTGTCTCTATGACGGGAGGTGAGGGGGTTAGCTGCTCGTGTCTGGTTAAACAGGAACAGAGGGACTCTGGAAGAGCAGAGGCTGAGCTTTCGAGCAACTGAACTGAATATTTGGATATTTTTTAACGTCGGGGCTCCAGAACTGAAGTTGACCAAGTGCGAGTTCTTTTGCGTTACGTGAGGGACGGGATGGAGGATGATGATGGGACAAGAGACAGCCACGGCATTGCCTCTTTAGCTTGAAAATTGTTACTGCGCCCCTGGGATTGAACTACACGTGGAAATTGAGCGTGATGACGCTATTGGCAATAGCAACACGAAGGTGTGATCCGTGACTCGCTTGCAACGCAAAACCTTTTGAAGTGTAAGTCACACATGCGCCATTTCCGTCGCAATTAGATTAAGATGCATCGGACGAAACTGGCACAATACTGCTATATTACGTTATTGCTCAATACTGCTATATACTGCTATATACTGCTATATATTGCTCAATACTGCTATTGCTCAAAATATCAACATCAGGGGAAAGAACTCGTCCATGCTTCAGATGGATGCATTTTCTACGGAGCTAAGACGCTCAACTCTCGGAATGGTTGCACAATGTTTCGATCCCATGTCTAGCCGGCGGATTTTCAAGTCATTGAGCGCAGGCGTATCCTAGTCACGGGAACCACGCGATGGACTTCTTTTTTTAGAACCAAGTGCCAACAGTTTTTATGTTGGTCATTTGTCAAATGTGGACTAAGTAAACGAAGTTATATCAGTACTGCAGATGTAGCTAAATACTTAATGTTAATCAGATACAGTGCTAACGAATCATTAGGAGCCAAATTGGAGTGAATGAATTTGATATCTGGCCCTAAACTGCTGTCTGGTTTTCATTGATCTGCATCTACACCGGCATATTAGTGCCGGATATATGACACTTAATTGTGGAAAACCACCGTCAGAAACCGGGGGCGCAGCAGCTGGAAAATAAGTTCGAGAGGCGTGCAATAACAATGCAGTAGGTACGATCGAATGTACTATGAGGCTATGAGAGGATGTTGACCGTTTCCTTTCAGGAAAAGGACATAGCAAGAAGACATTCCCCTGTGAGAGTGGGGTGGAGAGACTTTTTCGGTCCACTCAAGATCACGAAAACTACCGATCCAATTTACCCGCGGAAAGCAGCATTCGATTCTCCGTGGTGTGCAGTATCTTGTATGATAGTTCTAAGATAGGTCTTTTCACAGTAAGTTCTATTTTTCTGCAAATGAAATGAGATCTCGAAAATACTGGCATGGACGGCTGAAAATGGGAAAACAACATTCCGGTTTCCTTTTGGCTCGAACATGTCCGTATTTTTTAAAATCTTTATATGGCATGCAACATGCATCAGCACGTTTAGAGTCTTGAAATCAATTGGTGCTGACATCCATCCAAAATGGGAAACAATTATGTGAATTGTTCACACCTATTTTACACGGCATCGATCTCTGCAGCATGTACAGGTCATAATATAGCGAATGTACAAGTTCATCATAGGGTTCGAAAATAGAACGAACTGAACTGAGTATGGTAGATTGGTAACACTGTGGGAATGGTCTGGAATAGCGTACCTCAGACGAGATCTCCCTGTGAAATACCTTACAATCATCGCGACCGCTTCCATTTCATGTTGTGAACGTCACTGCTGCATTCGGTCGTGCATGTATGCTCGAGATAAGCTGCTGCCGTTAGTGGGCCAGTAACGTATCGTAGGCACACACCATGCGTGGGTTGCTTGCCAGGGACAAAGTCAGTGTTGAACACGTTCGCAGTGGAGTGAAGCGAAAAGCTGCATACACCAGTGCATTATCTCTACATAATATAAGTGCATAGTATTTGGTAGCATAGTACATATGAATACGATGAACACATACATAGGCGTATGGTTAGTAAACAGAAATCGCAGGGGCTTTCAAGAGTTCTTTTGTCCTCCACCTTTCCACACGCGCATTCTGTGGAGTGTGAAGCTAGCCGTTGAGTGTCAACAATGCGTAGATTCAGGGAAAAACAACGCCTAGTTACACGCATCAGAGGCTAGCATCCAAAGATGCGTTGGATAATTGCACAGTACATGTCGGTTGTTCCTCAGTATTTTCAAACGATAGCACTATAAATAATTTTACTTTTGTTCAGTCTTGCAGAACAATGGCGTTCACAGTGCATCTGGACTATCCGGTTTTTGGCATCTTCTCATTGGAGAGATTGCGGCCGAAGGGCCGAGTGCATTCTTTTTCTGAGTACTTGCAAGCAGTGTTAGTCATTCACTTCCAAGTGTTTGATTTGAAGTGCATGATCCTTACGTTTACGCAATAGAGTCCAAATGTCTGGTGGGAATAAGTAATAGGGTGAGCACATTTTTCAAAGACGAAGAAGTTAAAAGTCTTGTTACATGCAAGAATATAATTACTTCCAAAGTTTGATTTGGATTTGACCAAACTTTGGCATCTAAAGCTTGGTCTGTGAACAATATATTTTTATATATTTGGATGAACAATATGCAGCATCCTGGTGGGTTCTATTGACAGTTTGTTACACTTCGCCGTAGATTGGCTACAATCTTCATATGGTGTGTACGATATGCACCATGGTGCATTGTGTTGTGTATCATATGTTTTAACTTCAGCAGCCTATGCATGGGTGGTAGATGTTAAGAAAGGTTAGGGAACTCGTTATTTTCTATATGGAATGCTGAATGCTTGGGATGCCTGAAATGAATGGAAAGATTATATTTGTATGGCTGCAACTATGCTTGTTTTACCGCAATATACCTGGAAGATGAAAAAGTCAGCATGAAGTTTAACATTATTTGCCTGCTGCACTTCTTGTTGAAGCCTAGCTTGTGCAAGGAAGGACACAACTTGAAGGTCACGTTTGCATGCTTCATCACTAGGCGACGTTAGGTAAATACAAGTAGAGGATCTGGAGTGGTGTGGCAAAATATACGTTAAGTGCGTTATTTGGAGTGGTTTTCGAAAACTCCGTGACCCAAATTCTTTGGTCCGAAATGGAATCTGGGGTCGTGGGCCATCATGAATGGTAAAAATTTTCGGAAAATTTATAAACATTTTTTAGTTGTCAAAATGGTATTTTTGCGAAGCAGATGAAATAGAATGGCTTGACGCTATTTTCTGAAGCTTGCAGTGAGTGCGCAACGTTTTTTAGGGGACCAAATCGAACAACCAAAGTGGGGTATTTGGAGTGGTCGGCCACGGAAGCAGCTGTTTGACGTTGCACGTTGCACATTCTTGCGGCTTATAAATGATGCATGAACACGTATGCATTTTGCAACGAAAATGTTATAACTTACATACATCAAAAATCATTTTCTGTTGCACAAGTAATCGGTGCGTAACATGTGATAGAAACTGTCTAAGAAAAATGGATTTAAATGGTCAAAGTTCTGTGTAAAAATAATATTTATATTCCTCGAACTTTTCGCAGACATTACATAGCCCGATATTACGGTATAATGTAGTCCACATTAATTGTACATGAAACTGCTATCTCATATTTCTCCTGAAAGGAACAAACTTTGACGTAGGAAGTGTCATATACGCCCATCTTTTGGGATATATCGCAAATATACATTGCTTATTTATACACCAGCTGTACATTAATGTGTATGCATGATAGGCCAAAATGTTGCATCTGACTGGATGTACAATTAAAGGACGCATGTTTCACTGGTGTGTCTTCCGTCAGATAAATAACCGCTTTGTAAATTATTCCAAAAAATGAGCTATGTTTTTGTCTCAATTCTGGGCGGAAATATTCATTTTTGACATAGGACTCAGACGTAAATGTGTTTGGAATTGTTGTTTGATAACAACATCTAGATTTCAGAGACCTCTTGTCGAAAAAGTTTCGTTCAGAGTCTATATATATTTTTTTATTATTTGGACTTGAAATAGTCCTTTCACAATGTTGATCGATTTTTTCCCTTTCTACGGTCATCCTGAACACGGGTACGCTAAATTTGTTGACGTGCAAGAACAATTCAGGCGTCCACAGCCGAATTTACGAAGGGGTTTCATTAATCACACAAAAATGAAAAGCAACGTTTCTAAATTTTACATCATTCATGTTCCTTCGAATCAGATAAGCTTATATTTTTAGACGTAGGATGTTTTCCTGAGCACGAATAACCCCTCTGTTTACATTTTTGCCCGTAATCTTTTGAGGTATCCACGTTGCAGTGACGGGGTATAGCTGAAATAAAACGCGCATAGACTCGAGGCACACTAAATTATGTAATCATTAGTGAATAATAATAAAAATGCTTCATTAGATAGATCTGCATCGTAGTTGTCTGCTCAACATCACAAGCATCGAAGTACTATTTCAGACAGTCCACAAAAATGACTAGCCCTTTCTACTACATATTCGGGAGAATTTTGCTAAGGTAATTAATATCCGAAATCGATGTGTGGGATACAATTTACCACTGCGAAAGATGGAATAAATATTGTGTTCGGAAGATAAAATTGCATAGTCCAAATGTAGTGTGGAAAATATGTGTTCTTAGAAACATTTTTGAAAACTTTTCTGAAGTAATATAACGGTATAAAAGATGCACATCAATGCACATGAATCTGCTATCTCGGGGTTTTCCTGCAAGAAACACCTCTTCACCTAGGAAGGGTTATATATACCCATATTTGGCCAATGTCGCAAAAAACATTTCTATATACACAAGCTTCACCTTTGTGTAAACATGCTAGGGCAACATGTGGCATATGGCTGGAAGCACAATTGATTGGCGCATTCCTTAGTAATGCATCGTGCGTTTCAGAACATTGAAAATTATCACCCCCAAAACTAAGATATCTGAGTCCGAATTTTTTGGGGAAATATTATTTTTTGGCATGTGACATAGAAATAAATGTGTTCAGAATCACTGGATTATTATTGTTGTAGGATCTCAGAGAATTGTGTTCGAAGAAAATTCGTCCAGCGTCAAGAATTGTACTCAAAATGTTGGATACCAACTGCATATTTGATTTTTGGGGGTATTTGTGCATCCTTCCTCTCTTCAAGATAAATACAAGCACATCAAGTTTCTGCATCTCCGACACGAATTCAACCGTCCAGAACCAAATGTGTACCAAGGACCACAGTGAGGAAAAAATTGACGGATGATATTTAAAAAAATAAGAATAATATTTTGTTCGGAATATTTTTCGATTTAAAGTTTATTTTCCTAGACGTAATATGATGCGTTGAGTTCATAAAGCGTATGCATTTCGATCCAGCTCTGCAACTTATAGAGATATTGTATTTTAAGTTTTACTCTATCCAATATTTTCCTGATATTTATACATGAGTAGCGAGAAAACGTGCAAAGATAGAAGCTTGTTTAATACAACGAAGAATGGTTCTTAGATGCTCCTGGGTTTTAGACATTGCGTGTAATGAAAATATACGACCTTCAATAACCAGGTGCTGAGTTGATATTAGAAGTAACGGTAAAGGTTATATTTTATTACTCAACGTTTCGGCCAGGGGCCATCGTCAGGAGTGATGAAAAAAGCTCAAGCTTAAAAAAATTGAAAAAGGCACGCGGGAAAAAAACGTGCAAAAAGACACATGGAATGCAGAAAAGCCTCCTCAGTGCTGCAGACCCTCACAGAAACTCCAAACCAGAAACAAACTATGTCAAGAAGGAATCCTCTGAGGAAGCCCGAGCCGATGGTCCATATACATATCGATACATACACTCACGCACATATATAGACATATATCCAATATAACGCGTAATGCATACTATATATAATTTATGTTTATGTAATTTTATGTGATATACCAAGACGTCGTTTGCGTGTTTAGTTGCGGCCGTAGATTACTTATATGTAGAGATTCGAGGACCTTCAGATCAGCGTTGTCCCTGGCTGTTGCTAGAATTTCTACTTTGAAGTTTGTGTTAGTGTCGCTGTGTTCCATGTTAGAATGTTTGTCGATGATGTGTTCGCCTAAAGGTGTGTATGTTCTCCGAAGTCTGGCATCTCTCCAGTGCTCATTGTACCTATCCCTGATGCTACGTTTGGTTTCACCGCTTCGAAGTGCTAGTAATCGATCCGGAGGATCACGGAAAGTCGACTGGTGAAATATTTTTTGAAATCTAACAATTAGGGCGCCCTTTAGGACCGAAAACCTATATATCGTAAAGCTGAGAAAATATTTTATCGCTTGACGCCTTTGGAATGGAACACAGCGACACTAACACAAACTTCAAAGTAGAAATTCTAGCAACAGCCAGGGACAACGCTGATCTGAAGGTCCTCGAATCTCTACATATACGTAATCTATGGCCGCAACTAAACACGCAAACGACGTCTTGGTATATCACATAAAATTACATAAACATAAATTATATATAGTATGTATTAAACGTTATATTGGATATATATATATATATATATAGGGGCGTGAGTGTATGCATCGATATGTATATGGACCATCGGCTCGGGCTTCCTCAGAGGATTCCTGCTTGACATAGTTTGTTTCTGGTTTGGAGTTTCTGTGAGTGTTTGCACCACTGAGGAGGCTTTTCTGCATTCCACGTGTCTTTTTGCACGCTTTTTTCCCGCGTGCTTTTTTCAATTTTTAAGCTTGAGCTTTTTTCATCACTCCTGACGATGGCCCCTGGCCGAAACGTTGAGTAATAAAGTATAATCTTTATCGTTACTTTTGATGTCAACTCAGCACCTCCTGGTATATTGAAGGTCGTATATTTTCTTTACACGCAATGTATGTATATATATATATATATATATATATATATATATATATATATATATATATATATATATATATATGTGTGTGTGTGTGTGTGTGTGTGTGTGTGTGTCTTAGAAAGAGTGCAGCGCAAAGCAACTATAATCATCAGTGGAATAGGTAACTTAGAAAATGGAGAAAGGCTTGTGGCATTATATATGTACTCACTCGAGTATAGGAGATCAATGGGGGACATGATTGAAATGTTCAAAGTTGTTGTTCAAACAACTTTGACTATGAACAACTATGATTGAAATGTTCAAAGGACTAGATCAGGTCAATTTGAATGACGCTCTTCAGTTTAGAGTATCACATAGGGGTCATCAATTCAGGTTAGACAAGTTGAAGGACAACAGGTCTTCAGTCAAAGGGTTGCTGATCAGTGGAATAGGCTGCCTGCTGATGTTGTGGGGAGTTCCTCATTGAATGTATTTAAAAGTAGGCTGGACAAATTTTTCAGACAGGAAAATCTTGTTTTTGAGTTCTGGTTTGTGGTGAATGGGTTGAGAATTATGCTAGGTGGATGTGCACGTCACAGACCCCTTTAAGCGGGCATGGATGCGGTTTGAAAATTTTTGGTAGGGCATTCAATCCACATGTGTTGAAGGGGATCAGGGGAATAGGGCTGGATAGCTAGGATAGATATGCATTGATAAGTATGTGAGATGTTGGTGGATGGTTCTTTTAGGATTTGGTGATGGTTGGGGTGGGTCTTTTTACCGGGATTATTGTATCTTCCATGTAAAGACTTAATTGGATGGGTCCTTCTGGCTCTTATTAAGTCTAAACTCTTTATGACTTTATGACTTTACTGCGGGAGAACTGACTTGCCCAGAACTACCCTTAAATTGGCTGACGTACCCGATTCGGAAGCTTTTTTTAACCCGACTTTTCTCCCAACTTTGACCGCGCCACAAAATCAGATGTCATAGGTAGGTGAAAACGGACGACATTCGATTCAGCGGTCCTTTGTACTCCTGGGCTATAAGCTAGGCAAATGAAAGAGAGCTATTCGGCGTTTACTTGGAGAATCAGCTTGATCTGCGCTTTTCGGAGTGGTTTTGCGAAAATCGCCAAATCGAAAATTGTTGGCGAATTTGAAATCGGTGGTCGTGGCCCACTTCGCAATTGTCAATATTTGTTGAAAATTTTGAAAAAAATGGGATTTTTTTCTCTCCAAAATTAGTATTTTTGCGCAGTCGGTGAAGCTGGGTCATTTGACGGTGTTTTCTGACATCCTGGGAGGGGGCGTGGGACTTTTTAACGCCAGAGCAGTTAATGCAAGTGGGCGATTCGAAGTGGTTTTCCTCGGAAACAGCTTTTTCACTTAGTAAATATTGAGATAATCATCATCCAAGAACACCGGTGGAAAGAGCTCGCCACGGCGCATCTTTTCCGTGACTTTTGTAAATTTTGGTTGAAAACTTTTATGAAATTATACTTAATTATATTATATTTAATAATAATTTAATAATATTATATTTAATTTTCGTATGTAAGTTTCGGCGAGTGTAGAGCTTTCAGGATGAGATATACCCAAGTGTTGCAATGTATGCTTTTCAACTTAACACAATGTTGTAGAGGTGTCCATTGGCTACGTGATGCGATATACGAACTTTTGTTTTCTTCGCAATCTTTAATTTTTAAGTCAACTTAAATTTTTTTTTATCCGCCATTTTCAAATGCCCATATTACTTTGCCTATATAAGATAGAGCATTGTATGGCAATGGTGAATTGCAGACCATCCCATTGCGGTTCCGCTGGCGTTTCATATCTTGCAAATGACCGGTAACTTAGTATCGTACGAGATTTATAAGGGTGCACTGTTTCCCGTTGTCTTAGCATTGGAAGGTAACATGTTGCAAACTGAATAACTCCTAAAGTTACTGATGGATTTTTTAGATCCAAAAAACAAATGATAGGCTTTGACGGCCGGAAATTTGCTTTTCCAAACAAAATGGAAAATTTTCAAAAACATTTGGGAGGGGAATGTTCAAAACTTCTATGGTGTGAGTTATTTTTTATTTTTTCCCAAATTCACGTACCGTAAAAACATGTTTGTGATAAAAAAATTACATTAAAACTCAAAATCCAGAGTGCCAGGGGTGATATATGAAAATTACGAAAAACCGATTTTTTGCCAAATTCACGCGCCCCTCACGCCTTGTACATGGGACATGGAAGACTGTTCTCTAATGTGCCTAATTGCGGCTTTCAAGCTCTTTCGAACACCGTGTCGTGGATGTCGATTTGAAGTACGCTTAAGTCGCTATGGGCCATGCCGTAAGAGGCTTTTTCCAACTTTCGATGTTTTGGGGAATGAACATCAGGTTTTTTGCTGATGACTTCTAAAGACGGATCTTCAATTTTCGACAACCATTGGATCCGCCATGAAAAATGGGTCCTTTTACATTCTACTAGACAAATTAGAAACAAACATTGAACGTCTTTTTTCCAAAAAATGTTTTCCCTAGGTTTAACATGGGAAATTTTGACGGCTTCTGGTGAGCAATGTTATCGGACGAAATTTTTTGGATTTTTTTTCCCTGAAGGGCACCGGGGGCGCACATGTGAAAAAAAGCAAGAAAAACAAATTTGATATTTTTTTTCACGGAGTGGGAGGTGATTTAATTTTCAAAATCGCACCGATATTCCCCCCTACGGCCGAAGTGAAAATGAAGGAATTTGTGATTCACAGGAGAGCACAAGATAGCTCTCTCCATGCTGCATCGATCGCCGTTCTAACATTGGAAATCGGTCGGTAACTTTGGCCGTGAGAGGTCATTATATGTACACATGAATGTTGCAATGTAAAAAAATGTTGATTTTTTATAATATCCATTTGATGTTTTTGAAACCGCTTTCGGACGTAGTTTGATACGCTGATCACGAATCTGTGAGTTGTTTTTGGCTGAGATGAAAAACGAAAATGTTATGGCCCAAAAAGTTTGGTTTTTCCCCTCCTTTTACGAAATAGTGTAATAACTCGCAAAATTGAAGACTTCCCGCTTCAAACTTTTAGCACAACAAGAATCCCGCCATGGCCGATGTGATGCAAAAAACTAGAATGTTCGAAGTCTTTTTTTGAAAAAGTGAATTTTAAAATTTTGAAAACTTTTCTCTTTCTTTTTTAATTTAATTATTTTTATAAAGACCTCCGTGCATTTACCTGAAGTTGTGAACCCTGCCCCTGAACTCTTAAAACTCAGGCGGCTACGGCCAGTTGAATATTGACAAAGTGCAAAAAAGTACCCTACTTTTGCACCCCCTATAACTCAAAACGTTGCAACTTGCCGAGCATGCTTTGGATCAGGTCGGATAGTACGGGAGGGCTTTTATACGATGCAACAAACGCAGCGGCCCTATCTCTCTTAGTTTGCAGTGTAGAGGACACCAAAGTTGACATGCATCACTTTTTGCCACTTTTTGGGTGTCTGGAAATTTGGAAACTAGTTTGAGTCAAAAAGTTACCGACAATTTTGGACTTTCCGATGTTCCCAAGATGTCAAATTGATCACGACATCTTTCTGTGTTGCATTTGTTCTTACAATTTCCCATAGCTAAGGTGCTAGGCGAAAATTACGTTTTCCCATAGCGTTACACCATTTCGTTTTTTGCCCCTAGGGGCGCCCTAATTATCCGATTTAAAAATTCGTTCACCAGCGGACGCACCGTAACATTTACGTCGACGTATGCCACTTCCAAGCAGTTCCATCCAGTAGTACACTCAGAGTGCAAAAGTGGATTTACAGGATTTGGATGTCAAATTCTGTAATCTGAACGTCAAGCTGTAGGTTCTGTTAGTGTATTATCCCTTGACCCTAATTTCAGACCCAGTTTTTGGCCATTTTTGCCCCGATAAGGGGAGTACCCTTTTAAAACATCTGCCATCCGAATCAGCGTAAAAGATGGAACTGATAACCTGACCAAACCTGACCGAAAAAAGTTTAACCTCCACTTCGATTGAATTTTTTCTCTCAAAAGGTCGATTATTTAC
>JAOTOM010004818.1:460000-489959 GCA_034440615.1 Ashinkailepas kermadecensis | reverse complement strand
CGTCGTGCACTTTTTGGTATATTGGAATCTTTTGGTATCTCTATCTACCGACCGGCAGAATATGATCCCTGGATATATTTGAAGAAGTCCTGATGATCTGCAGCCACTGCGATTGTTTCATGGTGGTTTCACGATGTCCTAACGTATACATAATGTGACTTAACCTTCCGTTTCACTTTCTGCCGTCATGCACTTTTCGTGATTCCCATATGGGAATACCTTCGGAATATGATCCCTGGATCTATTGGAACATGTCCTGATGACTTGGACCTACTGCGATGGTTTCATGGTGGTTTCTTGCTGCGGTAACGTATACATAATGTGGTATAACCTTCTGTTTTACTTTCTGCCGTCATGCACTTTTTGATATCCCCATGTGGAAATACCTTCAGAATTTGATCACTGGATATATTGGAAGAAGTCCTGATGATTTGGACCCACTGCGATGGTTTCATGGTGGTTTTTCGCTGCGGTAACGTATACATAGTGTGGTATAACCTTCTGTTTTACTTTCTGCCGTCATGCACTTTTTGATATCCCCATGTGGAAATACCTTCAGAATATGATCACTGAATATATTGGAAGAGGTCCTGATGATTTGGACACTCTGCGATGGTTTCATGGTGGTTTCTCGCTGCGGTAACGTATGCATAATGTGATATAACCGTCTCTTTTATTTGCTGCCGTCATGCACTTTTCGTGATCCCCATGTGGAAATACCGCCAGAATATGATCCTTGGATCTATTGGAAGAGGTCCTGATGATTTGGACCCACTGCGATGGTTTCATGGTGGTTTCTCGCTACGGTGACGTATACATTGTGTGGTATAACCTTCTGTTTTACTTTCTGCCGTCATGCACTTTTTGGTATCCCCATGTGGAAATACCGCCAGAATATGTTCCCTGGATCTATTTGAAAAGGTCCTGATGATCTGAAGCCACTGCGACGGTTTCATGGCAGTTTCACGCTGCACTGAGTCATATGTAATGTTGCAACACCTTCCGGTTTCCCGATGGGTGAATAAATTGAATCACTGTGACTATTTGTGACGTCACCAAAACGTTGCATCCATATCCAGTTGTATATTTCAACAATGCGACATTTCCTGCCGATATGCGGCACATTCGGTTACATATCTGGTGTAAACAACGCTACGGCAGAAAGTAAAAGAATACCAAAAGGTTCACACACATTTTACCTCCATGAAGCATACAAAGGGATTAGGTTTGGTTAGACTTTTGTTGCAATTTAGAGGAAAAAATCGTTTTTTTGGAAATAATTTTTATTCCAGAACAGTTCAGGCTAGCTTAGGTTCTTTTAACTTGAAAATACTTGAGATAAATATTGTTTAGAAATTTTCCATTGCAAAAAAAATATTTTCTTTCTTCAATGTAAGGTTAGACTAAGTGGCAGAGTGGGAAACTTACTGGTATTTTTTTCTTAAAAGGTGTTTTGGGAATTTTAGGATTTTTTCTCGGAATACCTACTATGTTTATGAACGTGATTCGGAAGATGCGATCACTCGTTTTCTCTGGAAATGCTTACTTCTCGGCTAATCTTAGCGATAATTTCTATAATGCCCCATATATGCCACACCACTGTTCATTGTTCAATAATTTATCCATCCCTCACCTGGCACTTCTTAGACGTGATTAAGGGGGGCATTCAAACTTCACGCAGTTGATTATTCAACGGGGGCATATCAGAACCTCTAATGCCCAAAACCGATAATGCTTCAGAACTTATAATACTCAAAACCTATAATGCTTCAGAAGACCTAAATCGTCGTCTTGGGGGGGAATGTTCAATACCTATAACACTCAAAACCTATAATGCCTCAAACCACATAATGCTCGGAACATATAGTTGTTCAGAACATATAATACCCAAATCCTATAATGCTTCAAGGCCTCTAATACTACGTCCTGTGGGAACATCCAAAACGGGTCTATATCAGAACTTCTAATGCCCAAAACCGATAATGCTTCAGAACCTATAATACTCAAAACCTATAGTGCTTCAGAGCCTCTAAATAGTCGTCTTGGGGAAATTTTCAATACCTATAATACTCAAAACCTATAATGCCTCAAACCACATAATGCTTGGAACATATAGTTGTTCAGAGCATATAATACCCAAATCCTATAATGCTTCAAAGCCTCTAATACTACGTCCTGTGGGAACATTCAAAACATATAATGCTCAAAAACTATAATGCTTCGAACCCTATAATGCTCAATTCCTATAATGCTTCGTTGCAACTAATATTCAGAAAGCATAACTCTGGAAACAGCTAGTGCTTCAAAACCGCTAAAGCTCAAAGCCTATAATGCACAGAATCTATAATGCTCAGAGCCTATAATGTTCAAAACCTCTAATATCAGCTGACAACTGCATGCCATTATCATCCTTATCTGTTTACTTCACATCTCCACCGTACTCTACCAATACTCGCGCCAGGTACAGGGCTGTAATACAGGTCCTTCAAGACGGAAATCGGTGGAAGGTGAACTCGTGGGCCAATCACAAGTATGAATTTCAGAGGAATGCGGCGGCTTCAATGTCCCGTATGTTTCCAGCGCGGCGCTAATATCAGCATGTTCCCCCCGCGGTTTCTCATTCCTAGCTGGTGTGTGGTGGTGTGGGATTCCTCCCTCAAGGCATCTGATGATATGTTCGGTGCTCCAGAGCCATTTTCCTGACCCGGACATTTATTTTTTTAATCCCTCCATATTTTGGAGGGCTCCGGCTTGATTTTTTTCGGATGCCAATGCGATTTTTGGGGTCACACTGTGCTTATGTGGGGCCCTAGACGCCATTGGGGAGCTGCAACTTTTGGGTGCCCGGCGCGATCTTTTGGGCCCCCAGTGCTATTTTGAAGGGCTGAGACCCGACTCTTTTTAGTCCAATGTAATCTTTTGTATCCCAACGTCATGTGATTGGATCCCTAGCGCTAGTTTTAGCGACCTCGACACTTTTTTGGGGTCCAATACGTTTTGGAGGCTTTTGGCGCCATTGTTGGGGTCCCAGAGTGATTATCCATGTCCGTCTCCGTGTCCGTGTCCGTCTCCGTCTCCGTGTCCGTGTCCGTCTCTGTCTCTGTCTGTCTCCCGCTCCCTCTCCGTCTCTGTCTGTCTCTGTCTCTCCATCTGTCTGTCTATCTGTCTCTCCATCTCTCCATCTGTCTGTCTATCTGTCTCTCTCTCCATCTGTCTGTCTCTGTCTGTCTCTGTCTGTCTCTGTCTGTCTCTGTCTGTCTGTCTCTCTGTCTCTCTGTCTGTCTGTCTCTCTGTCTGTCTGCCTCTCTGCCTGTCTGTCTATTTGTATCTGTCTGTCTGTCTGTCTGTCTGTCTCCATTTAGGTACTGTCCCTAGATACCATGCTTCTTAAAATAAAATATAAGTATCAAATGTTAAGCGCTACATCCTGACAGGTTATGTAGTCCATGTCCTGGGCAAGATGGCGACTTTGGCAATAGGCGCGCTATTGGTCCAATACATAATCTCTGCCATCGCCTAAGGAAGCAGGACCTCGGGTTGCATGTTAGCTGGGTGGGCAAGTGTCCGTCCAGTAGAATCAGCTTGAACCCTATCGGTTGAGTGTATCCACTCAGCTAAAATCAGTAAAATAATAAGGCAGCTGGAAGACAAAGGTAGTCCGTGAGATCAGGCGCCTATCTCGCCAATACCGTTGCTATTCCGAACAGCTGTGTGGCTTCAGAATGTAGGCATCCTTTTGGGCCATTCGGGCAACGTTCTTCGTAATATGCGGAAAATTACTGGCTATATATGCTCCTCTACTGAGATGAAAAGCATCTTTCTAGGCACTTAGGTGCTTTGAGAATGCAAGCGTCATCCTGGGTCAATTCGTGCTTTCATCTCGGGGACATTTCGGATCTGAGATTGAACCTCACTAGTTCACTTTAGCACTTAGGGGTCTTGTTCTTCCGTCACGGGCACTTTCAAATCGAAAGATCATCCCAGCCCTCTCTGACCATCAGGCACCCTGTTTATTCCTCAGCTGTTAGAGGTCCGCTTCCGCTGATATTCCTCTTTCCAGCTGGCATAGGCATTTCACAGGGACACGGAGCACATAAAACAGCACCCCTGAGCATGGGTGTTGTTTTATGTATTTCGTTATTTTTGGGAAAAGATCTCTGTTTCATGACATTTTTTTCCGTCACCCCCCCCCCCCCACATTCAGAAACTTCTGGCTGCGCCACTTCCTAATTATGCCACTGAAACGTAGCATGATGAGTATTACTGGACAAACCTGGGCATCCTCAAAATCTCCCCCCCCCAGATACAAATTCTAGGTACGTCATTGGTCTTCAGCGTACGCATACCTATTCCATGCAAGGGAACATGAGCGCCAGGTCTCCTCTACTTCAGCCCGGCAGCGGTCAAAGAGGAATAATCGGCCACAGCACCTATTAAAGCTGGATCCGCCCCTGTGGTACTTAGACACTGAAATTGCCTATTCGTAAAACCAGTGACTCAGCTTAGAAATCACCGACAAGTAATTGCCTATTCGTAAAACCAGTGACTCAGCTTATAAATCAACGACAAGTAATTTAATTCAGGGAGCATTCACTATCCTGCTCTTCACAAGCCAAATGCATGAACGCGGCCAATGCGGCGAGCAATTCATGTCCTACACTCACATGTGTCGCCGCTCTGGCGGATACACCTGGAAGCTTTCGGGCGGTGTCTCCCATTGGTAGACTACGGTGGAGGCTCGGAGTGAACCGTACGGCCGACTATAGCATGCGGTCGTCAGCTGATATCATAGGTTTTAAGCATTATAGGCTCCGAGCATTATAGATTCTGTGCATTATAGGCTTTGAGCTTTAGCGGCTTTGAAGCACTAGCTGTTTCCAGAGTTATGCTTTCTGAATATTAGTTGAAACGAAGCATTATAGGAATTGAGCATTATAGGTTTCGAAGCATTATAGGTTTTGAGCATTATATGTTTTGAATGTTCCCACAGGACGTAGTATTAGAGGCTGTGAAGCATTATAGGATTTGGGTATTATATGTTCTGAACAACTATATGTTCCAAGCATTATGTGGTTTGAGGCATTATAGGTTTTGAGTATTATAGGTATTGAAAATTCCCCCAAGACGACTATTTAGAGGCTCTGAAGCACTATAGGTTTTGAGTATTATAGGTTCTGAAGCATTATAGGTTTCGGGTATTAGAGGTTCTGATATGTCCCCTTCAAAACATATAGTGCTCAAAACCTATAATGCTTCGAAACCTATAATGCTCAATTCCTATGATGCTTCGTTTCAACTAATATTCAGAAAGCATAACTCTGGAAACAGCTAGTGCTTCAAAACCGCTAAAGCTCAAAGCCTATAATGCACAGAATCTATAATGCTCGGAGCCTATAATGCTCAAAACCTATAATATCAGCTGACGACCGCATGCTATAATCGGCCGTACGGTTCACTCCACGCCTCCACCGTAGTCTACCAATGGGAGACACCGCACGAAAGCTTCCAGGTGCATCCGCCAGAGCGGCGACACATGTGAGTGTAGGACATGAATTGCTCGCCGCGTTGGCCGCATTCATGCATTTGGCTTGTGAATAGCAGGATATTGGAGTAAATGCTCCCTGAATTAAATTACTTGTCGGTGATTTCTAAGCTGAGTCACTGGTTTGAGGAATAAACGGTTCCATCTCAGATCCGAATTGTCCCCGAGATGAGAGCACGGGTTGACCCAGGATGACGCTTGCATTCTCAAAGCACCTAACTGCCTATGAAGATACTTTTCATCTCAGTAGAGGAGCATATATATATAGCCAATAATTGCCCGCATATCACGAAGAACGGTGCCCGAATGGCCCAGAAGGGTGCCTACATTCTGAAGCCACACAGCTGTCCGGAATAGCAACTGTATTGGCGATAGGCGCCTGATCGCACGGACTACCTTTGTCTTCCAGCTGCCTTATTATTTTACTGATTTTAGCTGGATGGTACACTCAACCGGTTGGGTTCAAGCTGATTCTACTGGAAGGACACTTGCCCACCCAGCTAACATGCTACCCGAGGTCCTCTTCCTTAGACGATGGCAGAGATTATGTATTGGACCAATAGCGCGCCTATTGCCAAAGTCGCCATGTTGCCCAGGACATGGACTACATAACCTGTTAGGATGTAGCGCTTAACATTGGATACTTATATTTCATTTTAAGAAGCATGGTATCTAGGGACAGTACCTAAATGGTTTTAGCGAGCTTACCAAAGGGGTGTGACTCACCCCCCCCCCACACACACACTGGCTCGCACAAAGGGGAAGCGGCGTCCCGTGCATTCCGCCGTCCCTACTGTGCACAGCTAGCAGTGGAGAATATTTCTTGGCATTTATTGATACGTCCAATATTATGGTGCACAACAGGTGACTGCTCATCACATACTTCTGTTCATGTGGAAGGTATTTTCCCCTCCCCATTACTACCATAAATTAGCACATGTGAGTACTGACTGCATATTCCAATGGAAACATGAAAGGCAGCCGGTAGTCTGGCGTGGGACCGCGTCTTTGTTTCAAATTCCCTCAGCCCACCTTTGAACCATCCGCGGTGCACACAAATTTCCGCCCCCCACCCCCCAGCGACTGGCGGTCTGCTAATGTCGGCGGCCGCCGCCGCTAATCCCGGGATTCGCCATGAAAGCTCACCACTGGACCCTACAGACTTATGGCCACCCACCGAGGGGACCGAACACTGTCGCCACGACTGCACAGCAGGGTGCCACTTTGTGGTAACCGTGTCCATGTCTGCCCATATCGGTTAGTCTAGCGACAGTTTGATGCAGTAGATAGTAGCATTTTCATACAATATCACCAATACTTGGCCATCAGACTCAGAAACCTAAAACATTCACCTGGCATATAAACCCTTGGACTTGGCCAATTTGTTTCAAAATCCTGGATATCTTCTGTATTTTAAGACCCGGTCCATTGGAAGGTCGGGGAATGCTCAAAGAGGCGAAACACATACTATTCGCGAACTGAGCATATCCTAAGAGTGAATATGTCATTTATGCTAAATATATGAGAGCTGATGCTCGAAAAACATACTGTTGTTTGACTTTGCAAAAGGACAGACCCTGGTTTGGTGCATTTTCTATCTACCAGAGGTCCCACAAAGCTATGATTCCCCATGCCTGTTGGGATGGAACGGGATGCTATATTACTGCTGGCCAGGTCCCCTGTTCTGCACAGGATGCTCTTACAAGACAAGGAATCCTCTACAATTACTGGAATTGTATTCCCTTCGGGATGCCCAAACAACTGCTGCGTGCCTCTAAATATCATGGGGTGTCCCTATAACAGCTGAAGTATTCGCTCTGCACATTTCATGGATGTCCCACTGTAGCGGATGCGCATCCGCAGAGGTGAAAAAAACCGGCTACTCGGCCACGAGCGTGGGTGACAGATATTTGAAAAATATATCCGGTTATGGTGACAACTTACGGTACCGTATTATCATTGAGTATGGATTGTATTTATCATCAGGCCGTTTTGCCTCTTAACATACCCAGTCAATTTGTATTTCCTAACCATCCAGACATATACGTACTCATCTTGTTTCAGTAAATGTATCAGAAGCGCACCGAAACAATTTAGTAGCTATGATCGAGGGGACAGGGGGGCTGAAAAAACTCTACCACTCGTGGTAAAGTCCATAGGTTTTAACATTGCCGTGGTAAGCCTGTCACCTACGAACTGTCCCGTCCCAGTCTAGAGATTGAGCCCGACGTAACAGTTCCGCTTTCCGGCGCAGTTTGTGGCGTGTGGCACGGCTCACATCACAGGTAACGAGATATGGCTGACATCACGTGAAAGCCCCAAATGTTGGCTATCCGTCGGGCACAATTTCGTTGCGGTCGGGTCAACGTGTTGCGCGTGCGCGTCACGGGGGTCCTGAGAGAACGGGTGTCCGGTGAATGACCGGTCGCCCATAGGAATAGCATGTTAAACTGAGATTTTGCGTTCGGAAAATCACCAATTTTAGCGCTCCCCATCGACCAGATTCAGACCACCATATCTCGACAACCAATGGACCGATCGACACCAAACCAACACCTCAGTGTTGCCACGACAATTTTCAACATCGCCGTGGCAACCGTTTCCGAGTCACGCACCACGCGCACGCGAGACGGGTGTGGAAAGCGAAAGCGACGTTTTTGAGCGTTTTTCACGATTGGGTCTTGTTCTCGGAAACGGCTAATCTCGGCGACTTGCCGTCACTTTCACATCATGGCCCCATGTACCGGCTACAATTTTCCAATTGACGATCAGTGGCTGCAGAGTGTGCGGGCGCAGTCATCGTGACACGGGCTGCACGTGTTTCAGTCCTTGAAAAAGGCTCCGCTTTCCACTTTCTCCACACCACCGTCGAATGACATTTTGCGGAGGAAGTTGCATACGCGGATAGCCCCACTCTTTGTGATGCTTACAGTTCCTTCGGATTTCACCCATCACAAATACTTTTGTAGCAATTGTCGATGCCCTCAACCGTTACCAGACGTCACTTTCGGCAATCTTGGCAGACGGGGACGGGACAGTGTCCTGTCACCGCCCAGAGATTGAATCCGACGCAACCATAAAGTCATAAAGTCATAAAGTATTAAGGCTTAATAAGAGCCACAGGGGCCCATCTGGGTTAAGCCTATCTAGAAAAGGTACTAGAATGTACATACTCCCACCCCAATCAATCCCTTATCCCAAGTTCCGAGGAAGCTATATATCCCAGCCCATCTAACACCACTCACTTGCTACCGCCTAACACCCTCAATAATCACAAGCTCCTCCCATCACACCCATCGTGCCACCATAGACAACCTCATCAGCATCACATCCCGAAGGAAGGTGCCGAATCCACTGCTAGGCACATCCCACAGAAATTCATAAAGCGTTCAGACTTAATAAGAGACTCACGTGCTATTGCATAATACACTCAACAATTACAAACTCCTCCCATCATACACATTGTGCTACCATAGACAATCTCATCAGTATCACATCCCGAAGGAAGGTGCTGAATCCACTGCTAGGTACACCCTATATAAAGTTATAAAGCATTTAGACTTAATAAGAGACTCACTTGCTATTCCATAACACAGTCAACAATTACAAACTCCTCCCAACTCCCACTCCTCCCTGTCGATCAACCTTCCCTGGAATACAGAAAAACAATCCCCCTATTCTTATAATGATTGTCTATGCCGTTTTTAAAGATGTTCAGTGTGTTGCTACTGACAATGGTTCCTGGCAGCTGGTTCCAGTGTTCTACTACCCTGTTGGTGAAGAAAGACTGTCTTAACCTTGTCCTGCTGTGATTAACTTTAATTTTGAATTGATGACCTCTAATTGCATCATTTCTGTTAAATTCAAACATTTCCCTGAGATATCCCTGTTCCTGACCATGAACAAATTTAAAAACCTCGATGAGATCTCCTCTCAGCCTTCTATATCTAAGTGAAAACATGTTCAATTTCTTCAGTCTTTCCTCATATTCCAGGTTGCCTATACCATTAACCATTTTTGTTGCCCTCTTTTGTACTCTCTCTAAAAGCCAACAATCTTTCTCATAACTAGGGGACCAAGCTTGGACACAGTATTCCAAATGTGGCCTGACATATGCACAGTAAAGCTTCCTGATGACCTCCTCACTTTTGTATGACACATTCCTCTGTATTGCCCCAAGCATTCTTAGTGCCTTCTTCCTGGCTTCTTTGGTCTGTTCTGATGCCCCCAATTTTGTGTTCAAAATAACACCTAAGTCCTTCTCCTGCTCAGTCACAGATAGTACTTGGCCACCCATCAAGTATGGAGCCTTCATATGCTGCCTACCTACATGCATGACTTTGCACTTATCAAAATTAAACTTCATTTGCCATTTTTCGGACCACTTCACTAGCTCGTCTAAGTCTTTCTGCAGCAAAACCTGCTCATTTTGCCCTGTTATTGCCCTAAAGATCTTCAAATCATCCGCAAATTTCAAAACCTTACTGCTTAGGCCACATTCAATGCTATTCACATATATAATGAACAATAGTGGCCCCAGTACCGACCCCTGGGGGACTCCACTAAGAACATTTTGCCATGATGACTTTGTACCATTTAGCATCACTCTCTGCTGTCTATCTGAAAGCCACAACTCTATCCATTTTAGGATGCTACCTGCAATACCATGGACCTGAAGCTGCATCATTAACCGTTTATGGGGTACCTTGTCAAAGGCCTTACTAAAGTCAAGATATGCTACATCAACCTGATTTCCTGATCAAATTGTTCTGTAGCAAAATTCAAAAAGTCCAAGAGATTTGTGAGGCACGATCGCCCTTTTCTAAACCCATGTTGAGTATCTTGAATCAATTTGTTTCCTTCCAGAAAACTAACTATTCTATCCTTGATAATTGATTCGAGTACCTTGCAGACTAGGGATGTGAGGCTTACTGGCCTATAGTTTTCAACTTTCCCTCTTTCTCCTTTCTTGAAAATAGGAACTACATTTGCCCTTTTCCAATCTGTTGGAATTTCATTTTGCGAAACTGATCTACAAAATATTATACTAAGTGGAATTGCCACTTCCTTTTCAGCTTCCCGCAATACCCTAGCATAAATTCCATCGGGTCCTGCTGCCTTGTTTGTCTTTATTTTTCTGATATAATTGAAAACAATATCACTATCAATGAAATCAACATCGTGTATCTGATCACCTGTCACTGAACTGTGGTTCACGGTTGGCAGATTAGTCACATCCTCCACTGTAAACACTGATTTAAACTGCTTGCTCAGCTCCTCAACCATCTCGCTATCCTCACTCAATATAGTCCCATTTACATCCAGTGGACCAATTGTGCTTGAAACTTTACTTAGCTTGTAGAAACTAAAGAACTTTTTACTGTCCCCATTACAGTTCCTAGCCAAATCCAATTCTTTTGCTCGCTTTGCTGCTCTGATTTTCTGCTTCACAGCATCTCTAGATTTTTGATACGACCTTAGATTTACGATATTTGAAGCCTCCTTAAATACTCTAAATGCTCCTTTCTTAGCCTTAATTGCTTTCATCACATCTGGTGTAAGCCATGCTGGCTTTCCTACCCTTCTTTTGCGCCTTTGCTTTTGGGGGACATGTCTAATCTGAATTTCCCTCAAGTAGGATTTGAACTTTTCCCACATTTCACAGGCATTTAAATCAAAGAATTCTTCTTCCCATTTTATGGCACTTAAAGCCTCTCTCATGCAGGCAAAGTCTGCCCTGTTAAAATTTGGAATCTTTGCCAAATTATCCTTGATTGTCCCTGATACCTGTGCCTTGAATCTCACTATGTTATGGTCACTTCTTCCCAGAGTTTCTCCTACAGTCAAGTCTTGAACTAAATCACTTAAATCTGAGAAGACAAGGTCCAAGAATGAGCCCTGCCTGGTTGGTTCCATTACAAACTGGTGTAAGAACAAGTCCTCTTCAAGGCATTTCCTAAACAGTTTACATGATGGGGAGCCAACACCAACATTTTCATATCCTTTTAGATTAAAGTCACCAAGAATAAGGCATTTCCTCTGAAAGTTTCTACTGATTTCCTCACAAATCACCTTATCAAGCTCCAGTTGCTGAGAATGTGGCAAGGTTCCTGATCGATACAAAGCTCCTATCCTCAGTTTATTGTTGTTGCCTTTTCCCACAGCAACATCAAGCCAAATGGACTCCACAGACACATTTTTCACCCCATCTACTACTTTTTGAGAACTGTATAAGCTATTCACATAGAGCATTACACCACCCCCTTTCACTGCTGGACCCCTATTGCATGAAAACATATTGTATCCCTGGATCTCATAGTCCTGCAAGTTATCCCCAAAATATCCCTCACTGACCCATGCCTCAGTAATGCAAACAAAATCTGGTTTCTCCTCAGCAACATAACACTTGAACTCATCAAATTTGGATCGAATGCTCTGAGCATTAAGCATCATACACTTAACAAAAGTTCCATGACCATCTTTGGCTTTTTTATGTTGAGTAGCTCTATCATCTCTGGATGAGCCACCACTCTGCCCCCTTGATCTACTGCTACCCCTATTTGCTGACTGTGAGGTTCTATTGCCTATGCTGTCACTATTGACATATCCCTGAGATGGCAATGCCAATTCTTCCCTCCCCACCCCATTATCTAGTTTCCCTGAAGGACATGTTCGTATACTTTGCCTAACACTTGCACCCCTCCTCAGAGAAGTGCAAGCCATCCCTCTGATAGAGGTCAGATGAGCCATAAAACCTGCACCACTTGTCAACAAAAGTCAAACCTAACTCATTGCAAAGCCTACCTACCCTGGCATTGGCTGCCAGTGCCCTAGAGCTCCACTCAGGGGAGACTCCAGCCCTAGGCAGAATAGCTGTCACAATAACTCTGCTATTGCTTTGCTTCAGGGTGGCCAGAAGGGCCCTGTAGTCCTGCATCAGCTCCTCACTCCTAGCAGGACCTATGTTGTTCACTCCTACCTGCACTATAACTGTACTGAACTGGTTTTCGCTGGTGGCCTGTGCGACCACTTGGACCAGGTCTCTAACTTTGGCGCCAGGCCTGGTGATGCACCTCCTACCTTTCCGACCTTTACAGAATACCCTATCCAAATGCCGCACACGAGAGTCTCCTACGACTAGCACTTTCTCCTTGCTGCTATCACTATCACTATCACTATCCTGGGGGCAGTCCTCCAATGCCTGGAACCTGTTGGATGTTGTTACTACTCCTGCCTGTTGAGCTGCTTCGCTAGGTTTTTTCCCACTCCTACCACCTACCACCTGCCACTCACTGCCCCCTTGCTTAGGCTCACGCCTCCAAATCCTCCACCCCTTGACTTTAAACCACTGCCCCTCCTGTGAGCTACTAGAAGTATTCTGTTCACTAGGAACACTTATGTCTTCAGATCTCCCTGCCACCTCCACAGCAGGGGAAGCTACAGTTACCTGGTGGCCAGACCACCTGGGCATAGGATGCCCCTGCTACAGACTGCCCCTTACGTTCTGGCCTGCCCTTTGAAGCAAGGGAAGCTTTGAGCTTGGAAAGCTCTGCCTTAAGGGCCCTAACCTCATCCTCTAGTGCCTGCATCCTGGTGTTAACCATCCTAAAGGCTGCAGCTTATTCTAGATTGAAATTGAAAAATACCTTGCTCCAAAATTATTTACCAAATAACAGAGCAGATCAAAATAACCGACAAAGCTTAGATATATGCTAGTTCCTAACTATGCAGCACTTACAAGGTAATCACTGTGCAGAAAGTTGACAGTGGTTTTAAAGAAAGAAGAAATCACTCGCTGAATAACTGCCAAAAATTATATAAGTAGCTGAAAGCACTGACACACTAGACAAAGACAGACAGAATGGACAAAATGGCGCTGGGCAGCGTCTCTAGATATAAATATTATAATCAGCTTGCCAAAAAAGAAACTTATGAGATAAAGCTATGCAAATATATGCACAGAAGTAATTGCTAAATACCAATCCACAGTTAAGCCTGGTATACTGGTAACGACTTATCTAGAAAAGCAGGAGCTCCACAGCGATGTGTTTCCACCTTGACAACTGGCGATCCAGCACTTCACAGGTGTTAATTGGCAACAATACCTCCCTGGCTCTATTATAGCCAGCCTAACCATTACCACTACGCCTCTACTCCCTGGTGGCCTTCCCAGATCCTTCAAGCCTATCCATATATCCACACGCTCCTAGGCGCTACACCACAATGTCTGGGGTGTCCCTCTGCAGGCTCTTGTGGCACATACATTGTGCTCTTGTGACACATAAATTTTACTTCCCGGTCTTCTCCCAGATTCAATTTCGTACAACATATCCAAATGTAAAAGCGAGATACAAATTACAATAACTTTCAACTCCGCAGCGCGCAAAGTGGAATTCCACAACACCACACACCAGCTAGGAATGAGAAGCCGCGAGGGGAACATGCTGATATTAGCGCCCCCTGGAAACATACGGGACATTGAAGCCGCCGCATTCCTCTGAAATTCCGACTAGTGATTGGCCCACGAGTTGACCTTCCACCGATTTCCGTCTTGAAGGACCTGTATTACAACCCTGTACCTGGCGCGAGTATTGGTAGAGTACGGTGGAGATATGAAGTAAACTGATTAGGGCGATAATGGCATGCAGTTGTCAGCTGATATTAGAGGTTTTGAGCATTATAGGCTCCGAGCATTATAGATTCTGTGCATTATAGGCTTTGAGCTTTAGCGGTTTTGAAGCACTAGCTGTTTCCAGAGTTATGCTTTCTGAATATTAGTTGAAACGAAGCATTATAGGAATTGAGCATTATAGGTTTCGAAGCATTATAGGTTTTGAGCATTACATGTTTTGAATGTTCCCACAGGACGTAGTATTAGAGGCTTTGAAACATTATAGGATTTGGGTATTATATGTTCTGAACAACTATATGTTCCGAGCATTATGTGGTTTGAGGCATTATAGGTTTTGAGTGTTATAGGTATTGAACATTCCCCCAAGACGACGATTTAGGTCCTCTGAAGCATTATAGGTTTTGAGTATTACAGGTTCTGAAGCATTATTGGTTTTGGGCATTAGAGGTTCTGATATAGACCCGTTTTTATTAGTTTAGATAAGAGTAGATTGTATTACGCTAGGTTAGGTTAGGTTAGGTTTTCCTATTTAATTATGAATTATCATACTATTTGTTAGAAGTCGTGAGGCAAGACGAGACCGAGCAGAAGTCGACTGTGCGCCGTGCTGTCTGTTTAGTTTAGTCATCTATGTGGCAAAGAGGTAGAAATTAAGCATTTTCGACATGAAAAAGTGTTGAATCAACTGCGTGAAGTGTTGAATGTCTCTTTAATCACGTCTGAGAAGTGCCAGGTGAGGGATGGATAAATTATTGAACAATGAACAGCGGTGTGGCATATATGGCGCATTATAGAAATTATCGCTAAGATTAACCGAGAAGTAAGCATTTCCAGAGAAAACGAGTGATCGCATCTTCCGAATCACGTTCATAAACACAGTATTCCGAAGAAAAAAATCCAAAAATTCCAAAAGCACCTTTTAAGAAGAATTGAACAACTTATTTTCTTGGTCGGCAGTCTGAGTGCATACCGACTTTGGTAAATTTCCAGAAGCCAGTAAAATGCGATTTTTTAAATTAAAAAATACATGGTATTTTAGCGTAAAAATGACGATGCGACCACTCATTTTCTCAGCAAATGATTACTTTTCAGTTGGCAAACACATACACTATCATAATCTTCACGGTGCAAATATAGCACATCGCGTATAATTATCCGTACCTGGTGTGTCACAGACGTGATAAAGAAGATATTCAACATTTCATGCACTCGATCTAATACTCTTTGACATCGAAAACATTATGTTTCTGCCTTAATTCCACATTATCTCCGAGAATTAATACTCACAACACCCCGCGCCAGGAACCGTCGATTAGGGCCGGAAATTCCTTGCGATGCCATATTAAAGAAAAAAATATTTGATGACGTCATGACCGACAAATTTGTTTCCGACGATTCTGGTTTTCCGGTTAGGTTAGGTTAGGTTAGATTATATTATATTATGATGTAATATATTTGATATATTATGCTATGTTATCTTAGTCTAGGTTAGGTTAGGTTAGGTTATTTTATTTTGTTCTAATAAAATAAATTAAAAAAATAACCTAACCTAACCTAACCTAGACTAAGATAACCTAACCTAACCTAACCTAACCTAACCGGAAAACCAGAATCGTCGGGAATTTTTTTTCGCCATGACGTCATCAAATATATTACAAATAAAATAATACGGCAACGCAAGGAATTTCCGGCCCTTATCGACGGTTCCTGGCGCGGCGTGTTGCGAGTATTAATTCTCGGAGATAATGTGGAATTAAGGCCGAAACATAATGTTTTCGATGTCAAAGAGTATTAAATCGAGTGCATGAAGTGTTTTATATCTTCTTTATCACGTCTGTGACACACCAGGTACGGATAATTATACGCGATGGGTTATATTTGCACAGTGAAGATTATGATCGTGTATTTGGTTGCCAACTGAAAAGTAATCATTTGCGGAGAAAATGAGTGGTCGCATCGTCATTTTTACGTTAAAATAACATGTATTAAAAAAAAATCCAAAAAATCGCATTTTACCGGTTTCTGGAAATTTACCCCGTCTTCTTCCGGAGTACATTTTCATGGACATTATTTTTATGCATGGAATCTGTTTACCAGTAACTGACCGGAAAAAAACCTATATAATCAGTACCTATATAATATGCATATGATATATGCATTCTCATTTTTGGTCAAATCAAATGTCAAAACATAGGGACAAAGAAGCAGGGTGGGAATTAAAACACTTCTTGAGATATTTTATCTCTGAAAACATTTTTGCACTCTAGGTTCACACTGGATAGGATGGGCTTCACATGTACTCCGACACAAATGTGGGAACAAAGATATCAATAAAAACAAACACAGAACGACACCAAAAAAACGCCGGTTATTCCACTTACAGTCACCACTCAAAGTAACCACTTTTTGTAGCAGTCAACAACCCGACCACAGATTCACACACTCCATCAATCTCAACCACCGGAATTGCCGACAACAACGCGCCAACAGCAACTTGCAAGATGATGCGCATGCGCACTGAGTACACTGTTCTCCGGCTTTGGAGCCGCGTCTCGGGAAACTTGTGTTCCTGCCACCCATATAGTGGGAAAGCTTGACAGTTTTAAGAGACGTTCTCCGGAGTCCCGGAGGCCACCGATCATAATTGGCTACGTTAGCGTTTTCTGTTCCGAAATCTGTCCGTCAACCAATCAATATGCAAGGTATTTTTATATGACGTCATAACCATTAGCAACTTTACCTTGACTGATCCTTTGCTCTGATCACATCCCATCCAAATATGGCGTGTGCGGTAGCGGAGTTGCGTTCGTGTTACGTATGAAATTCGCTGTGTAGGTTGGTATGTAGCGGGCCGCAACAGCGGGTTCGGCGAGCTAAGAGTGATGGCCAAAGCAGTGCGCCACGTTTACAGTCATGGCCCAAACGCTGCGCCACATTTGCCGTCCTGGCCCAAACGCCGCTCCACATTCGCCCCTTCGGGGCGGCACGCAACGTGTCATTACTCACCGCCCCCTCGCCGTAGCTAGCGGCGAGTTGACGCATGCGCAGGAGAAAACTAACACAGCTGTTGGAAAGTGTGACGCCTACCGCAATACTAATGCGTTTGTATGTGACACTATATAGGCTACTGCCTCAAATCCCCCCGGACCTGATCACTTGACAAATCTTTTCTTTCAAAATCTCTCTGACTCAGGTAAAGATAACCTCCTCTCGGCGCTAAACCAACTATGGACTGACGGCACCTTTCCACCCTCTTGGTCTACTAGTATCATTATTCCTATACTTAAGCCTTCCAAACCTCGACATCTCCCCTCTAGCTATCGCCCTATCTCTCTCACTAGTTGTGCTTGCAAAATGTTTGAACGCGTGGTCAATGGACGAATCAGAGTCTATCTCAAAAACAACAAAATTATATCCCCCTTTCAGAGCGGCTTCCGACCAAAGAGAAGCACCACTGATAACCTGATCGAACTTGTAGACCCAATCCAGCGTGGTGTCAGGAAAAAATCCGACACTATCACCCTTTTTTTAGACCTAACATCCGCGTTTAATAAAGTACATAGTTCTGCCCTTCGAATCAAATTACACCGAATTGGTATAAGGGGCAGAATGGCCACCTTTATCACCAACTTTCTAGAAAACCGTTCCTTTGTCGTCCGCTGCGGAAACATATATTCACAGCCACACTCCCTTGAGCAAGGCGTGCCCCAAGGCAGCGTCCTGTCACCCACCTTATTTCTGATTATGATTAACGATGCATTAGACCAACTTCCCCTGATTTCCCCCTTCTAAAATATTCTATATATGCGGATGATTTAGCCATCTGGTGTACCCATCCATTAGCAGACACGGCCAATCATTACATACAACTCGCCATGAATCACATTGATTCATGGTGCTCCCTCTGGGGGTTACAGATCTCCCCCACTAAATCTGTCACAATGCTCTTTTCCAGGCTTCCCAGATACATCCCCCCTAATAAACCGCGTTTGCGTTTATCTTCGATCATATATCCCCTCACTCACCAAATCACTAAAATGCACACAAAACCACGCACTCCGCCTCATCACCGGAGCACACCTCACCACACCTATCACCAGTCTCCGGGGTGAGGTCAATCTCCCTAGCCTACAACACCGCAGAACCCTACAACTCGTCAGATACCACTTCCGAACAACAACACAACCAAATCACCCCCCCACCCAATGTCGCATGGAAAAAAAACCGGTCAGCCCTCCAAAAACAGGAATAAATACAGCATTGCTCATCATTTGCAGCAGGTTCTCAAATCCACCCTAAAATTTCCTGATGTAACCCCTGACCGCACTCCCCCCCTGCTCCCATTCTGGCACATGACACGTCCCAATCTCGAGCATCTCTTTCGGCACAACAAAACCCTACTTACCCCCATTGACGTTCAAGTTAAATTCTTTGAATATCAAGAGGCCCACCCACAACACACATTCTTTTACATTGACGGCTCCCGTACCAGCAATGGTACGGGCGCCGCCTGGTGCGGTGGGCCGGACACCGACCAAATCAAATTAACAGTACATCATTCGGTATACACAGCAGAATTAGTCGCCATACTCACTTGCCTCCAACACATCATAGCACGTCACATCACCACCCCTACCACAATCTGCACGGACTCACGATCCTCTGTTGACGCCCTTGCGGCCATCCACAACACCACACACCCCACGCTCCACGCCATCCGACACCTCTATCATGACAACCACGCACACCTACAGCTCACTCTTCTCTGGATCCCTGGACATTGGGGTATCCCGGGCAACGAACGCGCGGACGGCCTTGCAAGGGCGGCAATAGACCTCCCCCAAGATAATTATGCCCCAGTTCCACCCTGCCCGACGCCAGGGCAGTGGTCTTCGGCCCGCAGGCGGCGTGGCCAACTCGGCGCACAGAGCCGGGGAACCACACATCAGCACCACCACTGTCTTACTCAGAATACCCGGCTCTCCCCACACGAACACCACGCAAGCAGAACACAAACTCACAACGAACAGACACACCAACACCGACCAACACCAACGCACACAAGAAACACCCCGCGACGACAGGACACCCCACTACCTACAGACCACTCCAAGCACCACCACCTATCCCAAACCGCTCACAGGTACTTACTCCACCCTGCCACCCTCCACCGCCACCACCCTACCAACCAGAAGCCTCAACATCCCCAACTTCACACACATCGAACATATCACTGGCACACTCGCACACAGACACCGGATCAGAGCAAACGGACACCGATCACACCACAACTGACTCAGACACCACGATCCCCTTCAACCCAACACCAACACCACCCCCCACCCAACCACAAGAACCTCATAGGTCCACGAAAAACACCGCCAAAAACAATCCCCAACAGACCACTCACTCGTGCCAACACCCACAGACAATGAACACAATACTACAATGGAACACGCACGGACTCATTAGACACTGGCCAGAATTCAAACACTACGCACTACAAACAAACCACACAGCACTATGCATACAGGAAACACACTTCAAACCTCATGACCCATACCAATTCAGCATCCCTCACTACACGCTACACAGACAAGACACACACAACCCACACAGATCAGGCGGAGTATGCATATACATTCGGAATACAACTCCGCACCGCCTGATACAATTCAACACCACAGCAGACATATTACTCACTGAAATCCACCTACACAACACAGCTTACACACTCATTAACATATACGATCCCCCCCTCGCGAACCACAGAAAACCTCTCGGAACTAAACAAGGCACTCGATCAAATTAACACCCCGTCATTCTCACAGGAGACTTCAACTCGCACCACCCACTATGGGACACCCGCACAACACGACCCGATCACAGAGCACTCACATTCATTACACTGGCTACACAACATAACCTCACAGTACTCAACACCGGATCACCAACATACCTCGTCCCAATTAACCACACCCTCCCCACTACCCGTGACGTAACCCTGGCATCCTCACGCATAGCCCTTACCCTATCATGGACATCCGACCCCGATCCTCATTTCAGCGACCACGCACCCATAACCATCACCTTTAACCAAATCCCGACCACCGGCCCACCACATCCACCCACGGGCCGATGGAACCTCAAAAAAGCATCCTGGACACCCTTTTCAGAATCCATAGCAGCACAAACAGCACACAACCCACACATCACACCAGAACAATTTGCAGACATCCTCATCACCACAGCACGCCAACACATACCACAAACAAAACCACGCCATCAACATCAACCTCGCGCGGCACCCTGGTGGAGCGACGAATGCCACCGGGCGGTCCGCGCGAGGAACCACGCACGACACAGACACGAAAGACACCGCACACCAGAAACACTCACAGTATACAAACAACTCAGAGCAGCCTGCAAAATAAGTATTAAAAATGCCAAAAAAACGTCCTGGAATAAATTTTGCACCCAATTTAACAGATTCACTCCTCTCGGCGAAATTTGGACACTTCTTGGAACATTCCAACATCGACAAAGACCACAAGCCAAAGCCATCACACTCATACACAACAACGTCACCACCACAGATCCACAAAGAATAGCAAACATTTTCGCACACAACTATCACATTAGGTCATCCACACTCGCACGACACCCCCCACCACCAATCAGACACACACGGCCACACCTTTACAGCACTAGGTTTACACTCACAGAATTACAAATAGCAATCGCACAAACAGGAAACACAAGCGTAGGACCAGACAACATACACTATTCATTCTTCAAACACCTACCAACACAAGTACTACAAACATTACTGGGCACCTACAACACCGCATGGACAACACATACCCACAATCTTGGCTACACGCTCTGCTCATTCCTATCCCAAAACAAAACACAGACCGAACCTTATGCGACTCCTACCGCCCTATCGCACTAACCAGCTGTCTCCACAAACTCTTTGAACGCCTTGTCAAATAACGCCACCTCTACATTATTCAAACACAAAAACTAATCTCTCCTATAATATCAGGCTTTCTCCCTAACCGCTCCTGTCTTGACAACCTCACCTACCTCACCACTCACATCCAGGAAGCGGCGGCAAAGAAACGTACCACCGTCGCCGTCTTCCTGGATCTCAAACAAGCATATGACACTATCAACATCACAGCACTCTTACAACACCTATACAACCTAGACATACCAGGAAGACTAATACACTACCTACATTTCTACTTACTAAACAGATCATTTCAAGTCAAAATTGGGCCCCACACGTCAGACATTAAATTCCCAACGACCGGCTTAATGCAAGGCTCCGTTCTAAGTCCCCTTCTCTTCATTCTAGGCCTAAACTCACTCATCACTGACAACTTCCCGACCAAAATAGCAATATACGCAGATGACATAGTAATATGGACATCACACGAAACACCCAACAACGCACTAGGAACACTACAAAGAGCACTATCAGAACTACACAACAAACTAGCCTTACTTAACTTACACATAGCACCACACAAATCGAAGTGCATGCTATTTGGCTTCACTCGATACACAAACTTACAACCACTAAAAATAGACTACACACCCATACCATTTGTAACTACAACAAAATTCCTAGGTATCACATTAGACCCACGACTTACCTTTCGGCCACACATCTTAGACATCCACAAACGCGCATCAAAACGAATAAACATCCTCCGAGCACTTTCTGGCACAAACTGGGGATCCGATCGAAACACACTTCTAACTCTCTACAAATCACTCATTCGGCCAATCTTGGAATACGGATCCCCACTCTTCGAAAACGCAGCTAAATCAAACATCCACCTACTAGACACACTACAACACCAATGCCTCAAAATAGCCACCGGAGCATATATCACTACACCTTATCTCGCACTGCACATATACAACCACATACCAGAACTCAAACACAGATGCACAGAAGCACTACTTAGATATCACTACAAAACACAACTTGTCAAACACCACCCATGCACTGAAGCACTCAAAATCCGCACCAAACGCAGACACATACTCATGTACGCACCACGACTCAAAACCACAATAGGAACTCGCATACACCAACACGCGAATAGGCTACAAATCACACTACCCACAGCACAACCACTTCCACCAGCCACAGCATGGTGGAAACACCAAACACCCACAACACACTTCCTCATAGACAAACCGAAACACACATACACAGACGCAGAAATACAACAACTCTTCCTACAATTCACATCACAATATGCAAATCACAACATCATCTACACAGACGGCTCCAAATCACATACACAGCAGACGGGCACAGCGGCGGTGCTGTATACCAATACAGCACCGCCCCGAGTCATCTTACATGCCCGTCTGCACGACACAGCATCCACATACACAGCAGAACTATACGCAATCTTCTCGGCATACTCCACCATCTATAACACACAAATGGAACACAATATCATAGCAACAGACGCAAAATCAGCACTACAAAGCATAACACCATACATCAAATTCAAACACCCACTCATTCCCAAAATACTTTACATACATAACAAACTAAACATCCAACAACGCCCACTACTTCTCTGGATCCCAAGCCACACAAACATACACGGTAACGAACACGCAGACACAGAAGCAAACCTGGCTACAACACTACAACAAACCACGCAATGCCCATACTCAAAATCAGATTACTACCCCACAATACGCCAAGCACTCAACAAACACATACAACAAACCTGGGACACAACAATAACACAACTCCACGAAATACACCCCAAACACGAACAATGGCACTCCATCAACCAACACACCAGACAAAAAGAACGTACACTAACACGCATACGAACAGGACACACCGCACTCACACACTCCTACCTCATCCTACGACAACAGCGACCACAATGCACAACATGTCACCGAATACTCACAATCAAACACATACTCATCTACTGCACCAAATACAACCACCAAAGACAACATATCACCAACTATTGCGCCACACACAACATTCCACTAAACCTCACTACTCTCCTCAACGACGAACATCCAGCACTACACGAACATGTCTTCCACTTTCTCTCTATCACACGCATACTCGAACAACTATGAAAAGGGGGAAAAACGGAAACAAAAAACAAAAAACAAGAACAAAAAACAAAAAGATATGTTAGAAAAGAAAAGAAAAGAAAAATTGAACAAAACATACCAAAACGACCAGAAAAACATGATACTGCTTAAAAGGAAAAGAAAAGAAAAGAAAAAACAATTTACCCCAAAAAACAGGCGGTGATTCCTGCAATGTTCAAACCATGGCGATGACCCAAACCCAAAACCCCCCACTATACCCCATACCCCAACTTGGCACCGTCCGGACTGGCAGATCTTCGGAACTACCTCATCTTCGGACTTCGACCAGCTACTGTACTCCTGCTCAACTCAACTCTACTCAACAGACTCCCAGCTCCAAGACGTCTACAACTCTGCTCTGACAACGCTCAACAAGTCAACCCCCTCTTCCACTCCAAGAATAATCCTCCTACCATACTCTGCACACCTTCTTACCTACCAATGCCAATACCTCCGACAAACACCAAGAAACAGCCGACATCACCACACGGTGGCAGGCTGGCCGAATTCACACACACACACACACACACACACACACACACACACACACCAGTTCCACCCGGTGATCTCCTTACTGTAACCAATATGTTATTCCACAAATATCTCCAGGCCTGCTGGTCGCAGGACACTACACATCTACACTCTATCAAGCCCACACTCTCTAACTGTCCCTCTTCCCACCAGCACTCCCGTTTGCGTGAGGTGGTACTCGCCAGACGCCGCCTCGGACACACCAACCTAACACACCATTATCTTTTTCACCGACAAAATCGGCCCCCGATCTGCACCACATGCAGAGTCCGCATCACTGTCGCCCACGTTTTGCTCACATGTCCATCATATGCTCTTCACCGTCGCTGTATCACCCAGTATTTCGCCAAGATCCATTCACAACTTTCGCTCCGCGCTCTCCTCGGGAGTGACCACCCGGCACCCCTCGAGTTACTTTTCCGTTTCCTACAAGACACTGGGCTCTCCGAACAGATATAGGGCCTCCGTTACATTTCCTGATTCAAGCTGGCATGATGAAAGTTATATGACGCGTGCCGCACTCCGTGCTGGCTGTGTGACTCCGCTCCACATCTCTTCCTCTCCGTCGTCGCTAACACATACATATAGGTTATTGCACACTAGGTAGGCGGGATCCGATCCAAATTGGCTAATACGGACGGATTTCCTCTTAAATTGCGCTTGGTTTTTTACCTTCGGGTTTTCCAAGCAGCCTGGTTTTCCCCTTTTTAGGGGTTTCCAGGCTTTAACTTAAAACATACACTTACACACACAAGGTCGGGCCCGACGTCCACGACTCGCCCTGGGCGTCGGGCCTCCGCTTCGCTTTTCAGGTCGCAGGTGGGCAGTGGAGCCTCTCCGGAGGTTACGATGCTGCCCACCCTCCAAATGTCCTTCCATTGTCATGAGTGTCTGTATGTATGTATATGTACCTGTATGCCATGTGTGTTCTACGCCATGTTTCTTGTTTGACGGCGTCTCTCCTTTCTTGACTAGTTGATATAACCGGATGTCACATAAGCCGGAATAACGTAATTACTTCTTTAACGTAGCAATCTCTAGCGGATGGCACGTTGCCTCCGCTAAAGATTTAGGGGGGGGGGGGGAAATCTCACTTGGAATCTCTCATCTCTGCAAATACAAGCAATATTCGACACGCACAGGTTTCTGGCAACATGCCATCGAAACAGTGTGGAGTGTACGTTCACACTCCACAGGTATGCGCTCTGAGCTGAAGGTGAAGTGTGAAGTATCTTTGTTTGTTTTTGATATGGCTAGCCTTGTACTGAGACCAACAGTGAAAGGAAAGCGCATTGCTCCTGTGAGTTATGAGACGAACCAGTGTTGATTATAACGAGTCACTGCCGGGCGGTGCCATCCATTGTTCACTTCTTTGTCCCAATGTTTTGATATCTGATTTGACCAAAAATGAGAATGCATATAATTATGCATATTATGTAGGTACTGATTGTTCTTGTTGTTATTGGGGTTTAGGGGCGCATCATGTAGGTACTGATTACATAGGTTTTTCCGGTCGGTTACTGGTAAACAGATTCCATGCATAACAAAAATAATGTTCCTGAAAATATACTCCGGAAGAGGTCAGTATGCACTCCAACTCCCAACCCGGAAAGTAAGTTTCCCACTCTGATGGGCTTCAGATGGTCTCCGACACAAATTTGGGAACAAAGATATCAATAAAAACAAACACAGAACGACACCCAAAAAACGCTGGTTATTCCACTTACGGTCACCACTCAAACTAACCACTTTTTGTACCAGTCAGCAGCCGGACCACAGCCTCACACACTCCTTCAATCTCAACCACCGGAATTGCCGATAACAATGCGCCAACAGCAACTTGCAAGATGATGCGCATGCGCACTGAGTACACTGCTCTCCGGCTTTGGAGTCGCGTCTCGGAAAACCTGTGTTCTTGCCACCCATATAGTGGGAAAGTTTGACAGTTTTAAGAGACGTTCTCCGGAGTCCCGGAGGCCACCGATCAGAATTTGCTGCGTTAGCGTTTTCTGTTCCGAAATCTGTCTGTCAACCAATCAATGCAAGGTATTTTTATATGACGTCATAACCATTAGCAACTTTGAACACGTGGTTAACAGTGTCATACTGCAAACACAAGACCTTGACTGATCCTTTGCTTTGATCACATCCAACTGTGGCGTGTGCGGCAGCGGAGTTGCATTCGTGTTACGTGGCAAATTGACTGCGTAGGTAGGTATGCGCTCTGAGCTGAGGGTGAAGTGTGAAGTTTTTTTTCTTCATATGGCTAGCCTTGTATGGAGACCAAAAGTGAAAGGAAAGCGCATTGCTCTTGTGAGTTATGAGAAACGAAACAGTGCTGATTATTACGAGTCACTCCTGGGCGGTGCCATCCATTGTTCACTTCTTTGTTCCTATGTTTGACATTTGATTTGACCAAAAATAAGAATGATATTACTTATGCATATTATGTAGGTACTGATTTAGGTTTTTTCCGGTCGGTTACTGGTAAACGGATTCCATGCATAAAAAAATAATGTCCATGAAAATGTCTCCGGAAGAAATCGGTATGCACTCCGACTCCCAACTCGGAAAGTAAGTTTCCGACTCTGCAAAGAAGTGAACAATGGATGGCACCGCCCGGCAGTGACTCGTAATAATCAGCACTGTTTCGTCTCTCATAACTCACAGGAGCAATGCGCTTTCCTTTCACTGTTGGTTTCAGTACAAGGCTAGCCATATGAAAAACAAACAAAATACTTCACACTTCACCTTCAGCTCAGAGCGCATACCCACCTACCCAGCCAATTTCCTACGTAATACCTTGTGTAATACGAACGTAAAGGCCTGTTTACACGAGACAGAATTCCGGCAGAATCGTGCGCCGGCAGACCAAGGTATCTTGGGCAGACCCAGGGGAGTGTCATCCCAATAGCGACCAAAGAGAGCCATTTGAGCTTCCATAGCTGATATATGACGTGTGTGATGCGTCACCGAACAACAGTTACTATTTGAATGTGATGCCATACAGGTGCCCATATGTGCATGTTTTTCGCAACATATCATCATAAAGAGCACACGCCACTACCATATATTAATATATTACGCCTAAGTTGCATTAAAATCACTTGTAGAAAATGGCAGCGATTTAAGCGGCAAAAACTAGCCATGCAGCGTTTTAGACTGGGACTCCTGCCATATTTACAGTTGTGCAATTATGGCTTGAGTGTGACATGCATTGCGCACTGCGCTCTTTTGCAAGGTTTTCTTGTGTACGTTAAGTGGTTCTACAGTTGAGTCCTTGGTTAATAGATCAATGCAATTTGTGATGTATAGCGTGTGCTACCATTGTCAATGTGAATACCTTTTCAGATACCTTATCTCTGCTGCAAATGTGAATATTTTCAAGAAATGATTTGGCCAACACTTCATCGTTCCAAGATAGCACACGGACATTAGTAGCCGGTTTTACAGCGGAAATTTGCTCCCAGGTCACGTGGTCTCCGGAACAAGATAGAGGGAGAAGACCCGAAATAGTGATCTGCATAAATTAAAAGCGACAACCAAATCTAATTCTCACATCAGTTTTAATAACGAAATAGGTTTTACTATTGACGCTGCTGAAATAAGTAGAATGAAACTTCCGAATATCAGCAAATTCCAATACGCTTTCTAATTTACGTCGAGACTGCACTCAGCTCTACGGCATCTGGCAGCCGACGGATGACTGCCAGATGACAAATTGGCGCTGTAGTTAAATTAGCGAAGGATGAGGTTATAAGCCAAGTTCCTGAGCAACGGTAGAGAAAATGATAACAAAAGTACACTTAATCGATGTCAACCAAGTTTATAAATCCATACCTGATACTGCCGACATGCTCACTCTGCACAACTAATAAATATTCACAACGCCCCCCACGAGTAGGACGCTCGTGCACCGACTGATTTATTGCCTGCCGCGTATTGGGATATAGGTTTCGGAATATAAAATGGTTTAAGGGAAATTATACTAAAACAATCAGTATAAAATCACTTTATTCTCACCATCAAGAAACAAGTTTTGTCAATAAGAAAGCGAGAAAATTGAGAACAAACAATTCTTGTTAATAATAAATGTTCTTCGATGTACTTTTTTAGTTCATGTCTGGGATGTTTAGTTGAAGCAAGGAATGACTTGGAGGGATGAAAAGCGACTAGACGGGAGAGCAAATTGCCGCTGTAAAACCGACTATTGATATTGATGCCAGGCTGGCAAGATTACATGATGCAATTGATATATACTGCGTAGAAGCGAAGATCCTATGTATTTTCAGTGCATTATTCGACGTAATGTTTGGGTTGCCTTGTACTTCCCAATTGGTTGGGTTAGTGGTAGATTGCATGGTGAAAGATTACCATTATATATCTTCGGTATTATTGCAGTTTAAGGTAACGACGAGACAAGTTTTACGTATATTTTACCTCCATGAAGCATACAAATGGGTTGGGTTTGGTGCAGTTAGATAATACTGGGGTTTTGTTGTCAGTTAGAAAAAGAAAAACATTTCGTCAAAAATAAATTGAGTTTTTTCCTTCAATAACAGTTCATGCTAGCTTGGGTTAGGTTATGTTAGGTCAGGTTTTTTATTTGATTTTTTTTGGTTGAAAATATAATTGTTTCGAAATTTTCAATTTTTAACAAAATAATTTGGTTTCTTGCATGGAAGGTTAGGTTAGGTTATGTTACATCATTTTTTCTTAGTTTTGAACTTTACTTTTTATGCTATATTACCTAACTCGAAGGCTCTTTTTGGGTGTTATTATGCCTTCCAACTGAAAGTACACATTTGCAGAGGAAATAGGTCATCATATCATGTTCACCACATTCATAAACATTGCATTATAAAAAGAAATTCCAAGAAATCAGAAGTTGCTTTAAACTGCAAATTTACCCCAACCCTATTAAAAGTTAAGCTCCACAGTTGGCAACAGTCTATCTTCTCATTGCCTATCAAAGCCAGAGAAGCTGTTATTAAGGGGTTTTGCATAGTTGGAACTGGACAAATTTCACATACCTCAATGAGATGTTCCTTGTTGTGAGCCATTGTATCATCATCACTGGAATCCTCAATTGGAATAGCAAATCAGACAATGGGCAAACATGGCCCTCTGTGGTTTGCATGACCTTGACTGTGTTACATGGCTGGGATGCTTGGTACCCACAAGGTATGCTACACTTCAAACAAATTACCTCGGTGGGAATAGCGGAAAAACCCGTGTTGCCTAAAAACCTACATTTTGGGCATTCTCCCAGAAAGAAAGCAAGTAGATTTCAGTGGGGTAATAGGTCATAGCTGTGACACAGGGAATACATTTCCACCTGCAACACAATTATTTGTCTAAAAGGTTTCATCTTCATGTAAATAATCTCAAGAAGTTCAGAAGAAATAAACAAATTGAAGTATAAGAAGTGAGAAAGAACCTAACCTAACATGCACAATAATTACAAACCAAATAGCATATGCAAAACAATAACACAAGGGCTGGAAGATACTGTTCATTTCAACTGCTGTAACATGGCACCCCAGTCAAATTTGTTAAAAGTGACCAAGTGTATCAGTCTGCTGTTGAGACTGCTTGCTGCCTCATGTTAGTTCAGTGTATAGAGTGTGAATTAATGTGGGATTTATATGGTGGCATATGTGGCTTATATGTTGGGGTTTCATTACATTACGTAGTTATAATATTGTTTGACTATGCTTATTTTTATTTCCATATCAGGTCTATGCATTTATTTTTATGTATTGGGTACTACATCAAATTCTTCCTCTTATGGGGGCAGAAGGGTGGTTGTAAGCAATGCCACTTTGTCTGATGATTGGTAAGCCAAAATGTGTGCTGTGTTCTAGTTGTTACCCAGGGCTTCATACAATTATTTAACTCTTGTGGAAGAATCATTATAGTGAAGTTTTGTGGGTGTTGCAGTGTCCTGACTGAATTGATTTGTCCAAAATGTGAGAGAGGATGATGATGATTTGGTTCGGGCTTTACAAATATTCATGTTCTCCAAGTTTGAAAAACTCATTAGTGTTGGGCAGCTTCCAGCCTGAATTAACTTATACAACATTTTCATCATA
>JAOTOM010004818.1:350000-455000 GCA_034440615.1 Ashinkailepas kermadecensis | reverse complement strand
CAGACAAAACTTCCGAACCCTGGAGGAAGCCATCCAGTTTGCAGTGAAGGAACAGAAGGTAGACAGAGTCATTGAGGTTTGCAGAGGCGTACAAAGGCAGGAGCCAATGGAAGTCGACTCTAATCAGCCAGACACAGGAGAGGACAAGGTAGAGAGATTGGAAAAACTCGTAATGGCAATAGGCCAATCAGTAGAAAAATTAGCAACATCAAAGCTAGAAACTGAGAAGCCACCCAGGGAGAACCAACCTCAGCCTGAACCACGGGTATTTCACCCATCATACCCACGTTACCCCCGTCCGCCACGAACCTACCCGTCAGGACCGCACTAAACTAGTAGGACCGCACTATGGACCACCTCAGTCAGGACCGCACTATGGACCACCTCAGTCAGGACCGCCCTATGGACCACCGCAGCCACGACCTCCTATGGGCCCCAGAGTATGGAGAGCACCACCCAACACCGCCCAGCACCCAGCTTACCGCTGGACTCCCGATGGTAGACCCATCTGTATAAAGTGTGCCAAAATCGGTCACATTGGAAGACGATGCCGCTCTCAGCCTATTAACCAGTCGGAAAACTAATGAGCTCTGTCGCGACTGACCACCGTGATGGAGCTGAGCAGATTCAGACAGAGGAAATAACGAGAAAACAGAGGAAGAATATCAGGAAAAAGCCAAACCCCGAAAAACGTAAACAAAGGTTGGCACGCGTCCAACAAGTTCACATCAAGGCAAACACGCCCATGGCTTGGCTTCACATCGGCAACCAGAGAGCATATACTCTCGTGGACACTGGAGCCGATATATCGTTGATTTCGAAAAAATTATTTGATAAAATCGCGGATAAAAATATTATAAATTTCTCACAGGACCGACGAGATTGCATACCACTGATATCCGCCAGTGGCCATCGCCTGAAAAACATTGGAGTTGGAACCTTCATGGTGGAGATGAGCAAATTCCGAAAACCGTTCGAATTTCAAATTGTGGAGGACCTAAAACAGGAGTGCATGTTGGGAAATGATTTTTTGACGAAGTTTGGAGCGAAGTTAGATTTTGAGAAGAAAGCCCTCTGCATCGAAGGAAACATGATTCCTCTCAGACCACAAAAACAGAACAGTGAACCGACTAGCTCACTCGTCCGAGTCAAGGAAAGAATTCACATTCCCGCCAACACTGTCGTGGAATGCCCAGCCTTCATTAACCGTGTCCAACTAGTAGATCAAAACTGTCATGTACACTCGCTGGATAATATGCCGCTGATCTCTGAGGAACCTGGCTTGTTCATAGCAGAAATAATAGCGAAACCTGACCAACACAAACGCGTACCAGTGCGAATTGTCAATACTACAACTCGCGATTTCTCCTTGCACCCAGAGCAGGTGATTGCATTCGCTGAGACTATAGACGATTCTGACTTGGAAAACCTGATTGATATGACACAGGACATTGAACTGACACCGCCAACCGCTCCCTCTGACCCGCTGGATCAAGCCAAGCTGGCTCACCTGACTGGTGCAGACAAAGACAGACTAGAACAGCTGTTACGTGCTAACACTGACTTATTTGCCGAGACTGACGCAGATCTTGGAACGACTGATGTCATCAAAATGGACATTGACACTGGAGACAACCCGCCGATCCGACAGGCTCCTTACAAAACCCCATTCTCTCAGCGAAAATACGTAGAGGAACAAATTAAAGTGATGCTAGACGCCGGTATCATTGAGGACTCAGACAGTCCCTGGGCCGCCCCGATAGTGATTGTTCGCAAAAAAGATGGAAGTAACCGGTTCGCGATTGACTTCAGAAAACTAAACAAGGTGACCAAGAAAAATAGCTACCCACTCCCGCTAATTGAGGACATTCTTGCCTCTCTGGGAGGTGCGAACTTCTTTTCGTCCTTGGATCTGAAAGCTGGTTATTGGCAAATCCCGATGTCCGAGGAGAGTATTCCAAAAACAGCATTCACATGTTTTCTTGGCCTGTGGAACTTTCGCAAAATGCCATTCGGAATTTGCAATGCACCATCAAAATTTGCAGAACTGATGAACAAAGTACTGTCTGGCATTCAAAATCAGTTTGCAACAGCCTACATCGATGACATAATAGTATACTCCAAAACGTTTGACGAACATTTGGCCCATCTTGAAGAAGTTTTCCGCCGACTGCGAAAAGCGAAATTGAAACTAAAACTGTCGAAATGTGACTTCTTGAAAGAAAGAGTACAGTACTTGGGACACCTAGTGTCAGCCTCTGGCATCAAGCCAAACCCCGAGAAAGTGGAAGCGATTCAACATATGGCCGCCCCGACCAATGTCAAGGGAGTCCGCTCATTCATCGGTATGTGTTCATACTACCGTCGCTTCATTCCCAACTTCAGCAAAATCTCAACGCCACTTATAAACCTCACCAAGAAACATGCAAGATTTGAATGGACAGACGAGTGTGAGCATGCTTTCGAAACCCTGAAACGAAAATTAGCTTCCGCACCCGTGCTGGCTTATCCCGACATCACGAAAGAGTACAAATTATACACGGATGCCTCCCAGGAAGCAGTTGGAGCCGTGTTAGTGCAGGAACACGGAGAAGGTGAAAGAGTGGTACAGTACCTGTCGAAACAATTGAATGAGACACAACGTAAATGGCCCGTGGTACAGAAGGAGGCTTATGCGTGTGTGGGCTGTGCAAAAATATACGCCAATATTTGCTTGGATCGAAATTCACCATTCTGACCGATCACCGTCCACTTATTTTTTTGAACCTGTCAGAAATGAAAAATCCAATGTTGCAGAGATGGGCTATCATGCTTTCAGAGCACGACTGCGAAATCATTTATATTAAAGGAAGCAAAAATATCGTGGCAGACCACCTCAGTAGAATGCACGAAACTGACCAAGACGTGAACATCATAGATTCAGACCATGTTCCAATGGGTGATCTCCGTCACACCGAATTCGGAAAACCAGAGGAAGACCTGAGCAGAGAGGAAAAATTTAAGGAAGTACTAGTGAAATGGGAGGATATAGCGAAACTGCAGAGTGCAGATGAGGAAATAGCAAATATTCGGAAAATCATGAATGACAAAAATCACTCAGATTATCGGGATATCGTTTTGCATTACATGGAATTGGACAAACTGATCTACAAAATTAGCGACGGACCTCGCTGTGGACCATTTCCAGGCTTACAACTATGCGTGCCAAAATCCCTGAGACAGGAAGTATTGAAGGAGATGCACGAAGGTTTCTTTGCAGGACACATGGGACTCACCAAAACATACGAAAAGCTTAAATTCCGATATTATTGGAACGGAATGTGGAGAGACACAGTGGCCTACCTCAAAGCTTGCGTGCCTTGCACAGGACGCAAAGCCAAAGCAGCCCCAGCCCCGATGCAGGAGATGCCAGTACCTCACTATCCCTTTGAAATGATTGCGATTGACACGTGTGGACCATACCCAGAAACGCAACAAGGTAACCGTTACGTCATCACAATCATCGACTTGTTTTCTTCTTGGCCGGAAAGTTTTTGCACTAAGCGAAAGGATGCCCATACTGTCGCGAAAATCCTTATGGAAGAAATCATCCCACGCCACTCATGTCCACGCGTGATACTTTCGGACTTAGGAACAGAATTTAGAAATGCCGTTGTAGACGAGCTGGAAACCTGTTTGAATATTCGCCATATCACCACCAGTGCATATCGGCCACAAAGTAACGGACGCTGCGAAAGGTACCATAGGTGCCAAAACGACATATTGGCAAAAACAATCAACAAAAATCAAGATGATTGGGACACAAAGATTCCCGCTACTCTTGCCGCCTATCGGACCGCTAACATTGGAAGCTCTGGAACCATCTCGCCGTTCTTCACACTGTACGGCAGAGACCCCGTTCTCCCCCTGGACAATTTGCTCCAGCCTAAAATGAAATATTACGGAGAAGACTATGTCCCAAAAATGCTGTCTAATTTACATGAAGCGTACAGCCATGTAAAGACTCACATTGTGGAGAGCCATGAACGGAACCGTGAGTACGCAGACCGCAAAGCCAAGCCGCGAAATTTCAAAATTGGAGATCCCGTGTATTATTATGACACAACTGTACAACCTGGCAAGTCGTCAAAGTTCTCGTTGCCGTGGAAACCATACTTTCGGATTGTCAAACAAACTAGCCCAGTTAATTATGTGATCAGGAATCAGACCTCCGGTAAGACCCGGTTGGTGCATGCACAGAAACTACGGCTAGCCGACCCGAACACAGCATGGGAACCCACCAAGGACCACGACGAACCGGTGAACCAGAAGTATTTAGAGAAAACTTCAAAGGTAGATGGTGCTGTCCCTGAACGAGTGCAGCCTTTTAGGTCAGCCAGACGGGCCGAGGTCGGCCCTGACTACAGTCCCTGTGAGGATTGGCCCATGGACGTATGCAGCCCACAGAGAACAAAGGATGATGAAACCGCTGAGTTGACAGAGCCCGTGCCTGGCTCGGTGCAACCACTGCCGGTCGAGTCTGACCTGCCAGAGAGATCACCTTTCACCCAGTCTGCAGATGTAGCTGAGCCCCCACCGGTATCGAGTGATACTGAGACAGACATTCCTCTGTCTGAACCAGTCCAGAAAAACAAAAGGCCGTTGCCGTCGACTAGTGAGTCAGACGACGACGCCCCATTTTCGGAACCAGCGGAACGAAACAAAAGACCACTTCCCTCTTCGAGCGATTCAGAAGACAATTTACCCCTTTCAGAATTAGCAGAGCGCTTAAAACGACCCTTACCCGTGTCCAGTGATTCAGACCCTGAAACTTCACAATCGCAATTGGCGAAACGTTCAAAACCTCCAATTAGCGAATCGGAAGATGAAATTCCGCTTTCAGAATTAGCAAAACGCCTGCAGGACTCGACTGAAAGCCCAGTGAGGCCAGTCCCTGAAAAACGACTTTTGGTGGAATCATCTGACGAGGATCGCCCTCCATGCAAACTTCAAATTCACGATGACTCCGCTACTTCCACTGATTACGAAGCTGATGTCGACCGAGTCGACGTCACGCCTAATAAAGCTAACGCCTTTGCAAGCTTTGTGGAGATGCAAAATGATTCAATGATGAAGCAGTTAAAATTACAAATGATGATGTTTCAATCGATGCTTACGTAACGGCTCTAGTAGATATGTCGTCGAAGTGTGCCAGTGAGTCGCTTCATGTGAACATGTAACTGTATTGTTGACGCAGTGGCGCCACAAACGGTGACGGAGTAACGCCACCTACCGGCCTGATTGCCGATGTGATGGACGTGGTGCGTGCAGCACCTTGTGATGGAACCCCATATGGGCGTAATGATGTTGATGTGACGTTGTGACGTCACCTATCCTGATGTCTTGTGTGACATATTGTCAACTGTTAGTAACATGTATTTGTGGTCAAAATCCAACCCCAGACCTATGCTTCCGCATCTTTGAACCGAGTTTTGTACCTGGAACCCACAATGCAATCCAAACCATCCAACCCTTCCCGCTCGGTGAAGACATCATCATCCGTCCTGGACCTGGACCTGATCCAGCATCAGCACGACCTGACACTCGGGCGTGACGAGTCCGTCACGCCAGTTCCTCCGCAGGACCGTCGCACCGTCCGTCACCCGCCGCCTCACGCCGACACCCGCAGCTGACAGCACGGACCTGAGCTGACGACCGGACGTGACGAGACGGTCACACCGGCTGCTACAGGACACCGCAGGTGGACCACCTGCGGCCACCTCCTGTAGCGGTACACAGGATGTACCTGCAACTCGAGCCCACCAGCGGCCGTTATACCCGGCCAGTTCGACGACTGGGCCGTTGGCACGGCGCCAGCGAGCGCCGCCGAGGAACCGAGCGGGCGCCGCCGAGGAACCGGGCCCCGCTGCAACCTGAGCGTCCCCGCAGCGGAAGTGACCGCTGCGGATGCGAGCGTCGCCGCTACGGGCGCTGACGAGCGCCACCCCGGAGCGGCGCTGCCGAGCGCCGTCCCTGAGTACACGAGCACCGCCACTGCCGGTGCAGTGGGCGGTCATATGGATGACTCAGCCGAGCTAGCGCGTGGTAGGCCGGAAGCTACCGCGGTGATATGGATGAATCACCGTCCGCTCTCGCAGCTGGACATGATCGAACGCGACATAATCTTCCAGAAGTATATGGAGAGACGTCGCAGTTGGCAGGGTTGTGTCCCTGACCAGTGACTCAGTTCGATGAGTGACATGCGGTAACTGCCGCAGGGCCGTCCAGTGAACGCGGCCGCGTCAAGTGTCGCACCCCGAGCGGCATGAGATTTGCAGATGGCAAGGTCGGCCATGCTCAGATAATCCCCTCCCCGAACCGGACTGCACTTTCAGCAGTGCGCGCGCGACAGTGATCGGCGAGATTATATGATACAACTCGTAGTCGAGTGTCGCGTAGTTGTGACATTGTTTAATTTACTACCATGGATCAGGGAGTGGATAACCCTTAAAACCTCCTAGACTAACCCATGTAGAACCGTGTGTAATCGGAACTTGCATTAAATTGTTGTCGTATCGTAAGTGTTTGTTGATTCGTATGTGATTGTAGAAGGCCGTGATTTGTCTGAGTGGTAGCTCAGGATCAATCTGTGAATTGATCCGATCTGTTCGGACCTCAGTTGTGTTGTAACAGAGTTAATATAAATTATACTTTTGGCTATCCCGTAACTGTAATTGAAATAATCCCGTAAACCTATAGATTGTAAAAGTATAACGTAAATGTAACATCGCTACCGTCCACTAAATGCAGGCCAACTTCCCCGTCTGGAAAGCACTCGATCATTCCAGAACAGGGATGTGACGTGAGGGGGCGTATTGAGGTTCTCAGCCAATAAGAGACCGGGGGTCTTCCGGCGTTGCGAGCGGCCGCGCGCCCAGCGGCAGTCAGGCTTCGATTCTCAATGCGAGCGGACCTCTGCTGAAACGCTCCGGCGCGCACGCGCTTTCCCACCTAAATTCGGCTTCTAAATTCATAGGAAAGGCCATATCACGGCTTTCATTCAGAGAGAGAAAGTCTGCGGTGTTTAACTGTGTCTGTGTCGTGTGATCGTGAGCGCTGCGGTGTAAATACAGGCAGCCGGAAGGACACTGGTGCTGTCACTACCGGGGTTATCGAGACGCGAAGTTCATTAGACTATCACTCAAGCCAATATAGGAACTTTCCTACAAGGACACCGGATGGCTTCTTTTCCCCCGCCGGCTGGTGCTCTTTTATAATACTCTATCCCCCCCCCCCCCCCCTCCCTCTTCTTTTTTTTGTTTTGGTTGTTGTTTTTTTTTTTTTTTTTTTTTCTTTTCTTTACTTTTTTTTTTATTTTATTTTCTTTTTTTTTTTTTATTTTTTATTCCTTCCCGTCCTTTTTTTTCTTTTTTTTTTTTTTTTTTTTTTTTATTTATTTTTTTTTTTTTTTTTTTTTTTTTTTTTTATTGGAGGGGTGATTTTTTTTTTTTTCCAATCAAACTAAATTTTTTTCTTTTTTTTTGTATGTTCTTTCTTTTTTTTTTTTTTTTTTTTTTTTTTTTGGGGGGAGTTCTATTCCTCCCCCCAAAAGAAAAAAAATCATTTTCCGATCCGCCCTTCTAAAAACAAAACTTAAAAAAAAATAAACAAAAACAACAAAAAAACCAACCTAAAATAGTGCAGTTGACCAGGCATCCCTCCTGCGAGATGTACATCGCAGATCACTACAGCTCGTTACGATCATAATCCTATTGCCTTATTCGCTTCAGGAAGCGCCAATAGGACTTCCAATACAAAGTATCGGAATTGACAATCAGCCAGGATTTTCTTAAAGGAGCCCGACAAAAATGTCATGAAACAGAGATCGCTTTCGGCGCGCGAAGCGCATCGAATATTTCTGGTTTTGAGTGGTGAAAATCTCAAGACTTCTTGTTCTTGCCACCGAGACGGGCAGGAAGCCACCCAGGTTAAACAAGAAGGCTTCCGATTGGTGGCAGGATATTCTTAATTTGGAAAACGAGGGCCCCAAGACGGAAGAGGAGAATATAATAGAAAATAAGGAATGATAGGACATATTTCTTCGGGCGCAAGAGGGAGCCCCAAGATGGGTAAGAAAGTCTCCGCAGGAATGAGAGAAGGCCACTGAGACCAGCCAGATGAGGCCCATATTTTGGAAGGGAAGGACCCTAGGAGAGAAGATTTGGGACAATGACACAAAAGCACCCTGCTAAGAGGATAATGAGGCTCCAAACACAGGTGATGAGGCCTCCAAAACGTGAGAGGAGGCCCCTAATTTGAAAAAGGAGTCACCTAGGAGAGGATAGGATGCCCCAGAAATCAAGAGAGTGCCGACAATTGGCACTGAGGCCCCAAAGATTGCAAAGGAGGCACCCAGGATTGCAAAGGAGGCCCCCCAGGATTGCAAAGGAGGCCCCCAGGATTGCACAGGCCCCGGGATTGCAAAGGAGGCCCCAGGGTTGCAAAGGAAGCCCCCGTGGTTCAAAGGAAGCCCCCATGATTGCAAAGGAGGCCCCCAGGATTGCAATGGAGGCCCACAGGATTGCAAAGGAGACACATAGGATTGCAAAGGAGGCCCCCAGGATTGCAAAGAAGGCCCCCATGATTGCAAAGGAGGCCCCCATGATTGAAAAGGAGGCCCCAATGATTGCAAAGGAGGCCCCCAGGATTGCAAAGGAGGCCCCAGGATTGCAAAGGAGACCCCAGGATTGCAAAGGAGGTCCCAGGTTTGCAAAGGAGGCCCCCAGGATTGCAAAAGAGTCCCCCAGGATTGCAAAGGAGGCTACCAGGATCGCAAAGGTGGCCCCCGTGATTGCAAAGGAGGCCCACATGATTGCAAAGGAGGCCCCCAGGATTGCAATGGAGGCCCCAGGATTGCAAAGGATGCCCCCAGGATTGCAAGGGAAGCACCCATGATTGTAAAGGAGGCCCCAAGGATAGTAAAGGAGGCCCCCAGGATTGCAAAGGAGGCCCAAATACGGGAAAAGAGGCTCCAGAAAGTGGGAGGAGGCCCAAAGACGGAAGAGAAAGCCAGTGGATATGAAATGAGGTTTCGGAGATGCAAAAGCAGGCCCCAAAACGGGTAAGGTTCCACCAAGATAGAAAAGGATGATCCAGAAACGTGGCAGGAGACACCTAATTCGGAAGAGGACGACACAAAATTGGAAATGAGACCCCATGGTGAACGAGGAGGCCCCTAAAATAGGAGAGAAAGACCATTAGATAAGAGGGATGACTCCCAGGCGAGAAAGAAGGCTCCAAGACGGGTAAGAAGGTCCCCAGGAAATGACAAGGGAACTGAGATAGGAAAGGTTGCTTATAATTTGGAAGAGGAGGCACCAAGTGCACCTGGGAGCACTTGGAATATTCTGCACAAGCATGGAGCTCCTACCTAGAAAAAGATATAGATATGTTAGAAAGAGTTCAGCGCAAAGCAACCAGACTCATCAGTGGAATAGGTAGCTTAGAATATGGAGAAAGGCTTGTGGCATTAGATATGCACTCACTCAAGTATATGAGATTAAGGGGGACATGATTTAAATGTACAAAATTGTTAAAGGACTAGATCAGGTCAATTTGAACGACGCTCTTCAGTTTAGAGTATCACATAGGGGTCATCAATCCAGGTTAGACAAGTTGAGGTGTAGGACAGCTAAGCGACAACAGGTATTCAGTCAAAGGGTTGTTGATCAGTGGAACAGGCTACCTGCTGATGTTATGGAGTATTTAAATGTACTCCATACTCCTCATTGAATGTATTTAAAAGTAGGGTGGACAAATGTTTTAGACAGGAAAATCTTGTTTTTGAGTTCCGATTTGTGGTGTATGGGGTAAGATTTGTGCTAAGTGGGTGTGCACGGCACAGACCCCTTTAAGCGGGCATGGATGCGGTTTGAAAGTTGTTGGTAGGGCATTCAATCCACATGTGTTGAGGGGGATCAGGGGAATAGGGCTGGATAGCTAGGGTAGATAGGCATTGATAGGTGTGTGGGATGTTGGTGGATGGTTTCTTTAGGATGTGGTGATGGTTAGGGTGGGTCTTTTTATCGGGCTTATGGTATTTTCCATTTACAGATTGAACTGGATGGGCCCTTGTGGCTCTTATTAAGTCCAAACTCTTTATGACTTTATGAGGTACATGCCACGATGTCGAATCATTCCTGCAAGACATTAGAACCATCCTGATATCATCACGCGTGCATCAACTAATTAATGGCGAGTGTACACCACGGAAAGATTAACTTCGAAGAGGAATGGAAAACAATTGTATCGAGTGAACAATGGTCGGCTTATCCTCAACACTTCCCGGAGCGAGACAGGGGTGCGTCCAAGTGACGTCTCCGTTCGTGGACGAGCCGGGACAAGCCACCAATGTGTCTAATGTGGCTCATCCACAATACTTCCCGGAACGATACAGAGGTACACCCAAGTGACGTCTCCGTTCGTGGACGAGCCGGGACAAGCCACCAATGTGTCTAATGTGGCTCATCCACAATACTTCCCAGAACGAGACAGAGGTACACCCAAGTGACATCTCCGTTCGTGGACGCGCCGGGACAAGCCACCAATGTGTGTCACTGATATTGATGCGGAGAGCCTAAGCACAACGGCGTCTCATCGCCACCGAGAAGAAAACGGCGTGTCCTGTAGGTGCGTCCCAAACTCCAAAACTCAGGCGACACAGCGACATCTAGCAACGCTGATTTTGGTGTGAAGATGAAGCGCACTCACCAATGAAGAGCTCGACAGTTCTAAGCTTATTGTTTAATAGATAATCCTAGCTGGCAGGACACTTTCCAGAAGTAAAACCTTTCACCGCTGAGTAGAAGTTCATGGCGGGGATCGGCAGGGGACGCGTGCAGAGGCTGTGCGACGGGCTTGGCAGCAGCAGCAGCGGCCCCGTTCCCACAGATTCCCGCGTGGCTCAGAATCCAGCAAACAACGACCATTTTGCCAGCACAGGTCAGAGATATTAACCTACGTAATATATTCTGCGCGATCGGACACGGTGGATAAAACGCATTTAGAGCCACAAGGCTACTGAGGGAATCGGTGCAACTCATATGCAGCATGTTGTCACCAGTCTGAATAAAACTCAGTGCTTTGTTTAAAATAACTAACTCGGATGTGCAAACAGATGATTGTACCGGTAACGAAAACTTCCCTCTGACGGTGCCGGCTAAAAAGGCACACCCAACAAGGGACTCTGTTTTGAACCATTTGTGCATGTGTTCGTAAAATGATGGTAAGAAGACATCAGCTCAAGTGCCCTTAATCTAAGTTCATCGGGAACAAATTCACACTTCTTGAGACAGTGAAACGTCCATATCTGGTTATGTCAGTCTCCAGGCATGTATTTTTAACGATCCCATACGCATCATCCCACGTAATCTTACATCGCCGTCCTCGAGAGCGCAAGAATCCTCGCGCAGAACGGAGCAAGCTCTCCCACAGTCTTCCTCTAAGCAGAACCAAAATACTACGCGAAAACACTGAACGCCATGCGGTGTGATTGGAGAACTGACATAGCTTACAGGCATACCGCATGCCGAGTACTTTCCGACGCATAGAAAGGCGCGGTTCGTTGCACTCTAACGACAAACTGGCAAACTATGAGATGCTGAAGGCACCGGTGACAATGCGGAGTGCTGTGTGATGTCCAAAGTTCGCTTGGTCGTGGAAGCTACACTCTGCCATAGACGAAACATGCATAGTATAATCTAGACCGGATCACGGAGCGAAATAGTTGCAGCAGTTGGTCTATGCACCATGTGATGTTCGTGCTATCACCTTCAAGACATTCATTCAGCTAAAACACTTTTCCATACGCATTTTGGAGTAGTGCATGTACGCCAGTTGACTGTCAAGTAAGACGCTAAGAAATTTGGCAACCGTCTCAGTTAGAATATCGGAACCACATAATCTGATTGTCATATCCGGACAACTTCGACGCAGTCAAAAATGCATAGCGGCTTCTTACGTAGTCGAACAGCGGCTCGTTAGTTAGGTATTTGGATTTAGGGCACTTCGACGAGTAGTCGAGAAGCGGAAACCATTCACCATCGCCCAGTGCTTAAGTCTGGCGACAGCTAGCTTCAACTGTTTGCATTATTGGTGTTGAAGTGCTGAACATCCAGATCGTGAAATCGCCCACGAACAGTGAACGGGATATTGATGGAGATAGAACAAAGCCCATATCGTTGATAATAGTGGTGAATAGGGCGACACTAAGCACATTGCATTGCGGAATGCCGTTCACCTGTGAAACCATCTCGAGACCTAATCACCGACACGGACATGAAACCGGTGGTTTGCTAAAAACGTTTGAAGAAAGTCCACCATAAAGCCACGAAGACCATATTCACGCATCTTTATGTGAATTTCATGTCTCGAAAGCACCTTCTATGTAAAACAAAAGATAGTCTCAATATGACGGCAGCGTCCGAAAGCTGTTCGAATTGCAGTGCCAAGTGTAACATGGTGATCAATCGTGCTTGATTTTTCTGAGACCACACTGAATATTGGATAACATATCTGTCATCTAAGTGCCAACACAGCTGAACATTCACCAATCGCTCCATTAACTTACCGGTCGATGAAGTTACAGATATGGGGCGATAACGTAACAACCCGAGCCCACTTTTTCTCGATTGCATGATAGGTAAAACCGTGGCTTCCGGCCAAGCCACAGGAAATTCACCTCTCCCACAGAGAGTTAAAAGTGGTCAGTAAAACACCCAGGGCGGATGACAGGTGTCGTAGCATTCAGTTGTGGACCAAGTCTAGACTTTCTGACACGTTCCTCATAAATTGAATTGTTCAGGTCAACTGGACCGTTCATTATATGCCAGCTGTTACGAGGTGGAAAATACACCGTGATTCTTTCACCAAGGAGTAAAAATCGCAGGAATTCAGTCAGTGTTTCCGCATTTGCTGCGAACTGAGAGGGCTGGCTCAATATTTGCTGCGAACTGCGAGGGCTGGCTCAATATTTGCTGCGAACTGCGAGGGCTGGCTCAATATTTGCTGCGAACTGCGAGGGCTGGCTCAATATTTGCTGCGAACTGCGAGGGCTGGCTCAATATTTGCTGCGAACTGCGAGGGCTGGCTCAATATTTGCTGCGAACTGCGAGGGCTGGCTCAATATTTGCTGCGAACTGCGAGGGCTGGCTCAATATTTGCTGCGAACTGCGAGGGCTGGCTCAATATTTGCTGCGAACTGCGAGGGCTGGCTCAATATTTGCTGCGAACTGCGAGGGCTGGCTCAATATTTGCTGCGAACTGCGAGGGCTGGCTCAATATTTGCTGCGAACTGCGAGGGCTGGCTCAATATTTGCTGCGAACTGCGAGGGCTGGCTCAATATTTGCTGCGAACTGCGAGGGCTGGCTCAATATTTGCTGCGAACTGCGAGGGCTGGCTCAATATTTGCTGCGAACTGCGAGGGCTGGCTCAATATTTGCTGCGAACTGCAGGGCGGCTCAATATTTGCTGCGAACTGGGGCTGGCTCAATATTTGCTGCGAACTGCGAGGGCTGGCTCAATATTTGCTGCGAACTGCGAGGGCTGGCTCAATATTTGCTGCGAACTGCGAGGGCTGGCTCAATATTTGCTGCGAACTGCGAGGGCTGGCTCAATATTTGCTGCGAACTGCGAGGGCTGGCTCAATATTTGCTGCGAACTGCGAGGGCTGGCTCAATATTTGCTGCGAACTGCGAGGGCTGGCTCAATATTTGCTGCGAACTGCGAGGGCTGGCTCAATATTTGCTGCGAACTGCGAGGGCTGGCTCAATATTTGCTGCGAACTGCGAGGGCTGGCTCAATATTTGCTGCGAACTGCGAGGGCTGGCTCAATATTTGCTGCGAACTGCGAGGGCTGGCTCAATATTTGCTGCGAACTGCGAGGGCTGGCTCAATATTTGCTGCGAACTGCGAGGGCTGGCTCAATATTTGCTGCGAACTGCGAGGGCTGGCTCAATATTTGCTGCGAACTGCGAGGGCTGGCTCAATATTTGCTGCGAACTGCGAGGGCTGGCTCAATATTTGCTGCGAACTGCGAGGGCTGGCTCAATATTTGCTGCGAACTGCGAGGGCTGGCTCAATATTTGCTGCGAACTGCGAGGGCTGGCTCAATATTTGCTGCGAACTGCGAGGGCTGGCTCAATATTTGCTGCGAACTGCGAGGGCTGGCTCAATATTTGCTGCGAACTGCGAGGGCTGGCTCAATATTTGCTGCGAACTGCGAGGGCTGGCTCAATATTTGCTGCGAACTGAGAGGGCTGGCTCAATATTTGCTGCGAACTGAGAGGGCTGGCTCAATATTTGCTGCGAACTGCGAGGGCTGGCTCAATATTTGCTGCGAACTGCGAGGGCTGGCTCAATATTTGCTGCGAACTGCGAGGGCTGGCTCAATATTTGCTCCGAACTGAGAGGGCTGGCTCAATATTTGCTGCGAACTGCGAGGGCTGGCTCAATATTTGCTGCGAACTGAGAGGGCTGGCTCAATATTTGCTGCGAACTGCGAGGGCTGGCTCAATATTTGCTGCGAACTGCGAGGGCTGGCTCAATATTTGCTGCGAACTGCGAGGGCTGGCTCAATATTTGCTGCGAACTGCGAGGGCTGGCTCAATATTTGCTGCGAACTGAGAGGGCTGGCTCAATATTTGCTGCGAACTGAGAGGGCTGGCTCAATATCGTTCGCCACTTCATAAGCATCTATGATGGTTTCGCCACCTATCTGCAAAATGGGCTGTGGAGCCGCGTTGTGGTGCCCAGATATTCGTTTCATACGCGGTCAGGAGTTCGCTAGGGGAGTGAAGGAATTTAGCTGACCAACATAATTCAGACCGCACGCCCGCTTGTCCCTCAGCATGGTGAACTGTGCCAGAACAACCCCGGCTTTTCTAAACGCCATCAGGTTTGTCGTCGTGTTATGTCGGTGAAATGCCCCGAATGTTCGCGCACGGGCACGAATAGCCTCCCGACACTCACGGTCCAGTACGGCACCCGGATAACACGCCGAGGCGCCCCAGGCCAGGGAACTTCGTGATGATGCCCACAGCCCCAGGCCAGGAGCTCAGTGACCGACGTAACGACGGCTGAAGTAAAAACGGCCATCGAGAGTAAACGGCTGTCGTGAGCAACGGCGAATTTAGTTCTCAACCTAGCTTCAAAATCATTCCAGTTGGCTTTAATAAGGTGCCACTACCGAGATGTCGTGCCCAGCACAGTTTGAATCCGGCACTCCGGCCCGACCGGAAAGTAATCGCCTCCCCGCGAATCGTCGGCCACAGATCAACAAAAACACTGAGCTAGCTGAGGACAGCACAGATTCAGCTCTATCACAGATACACTACCGAAGGGAAGTGCAAAATGGGTTCACGAATAGTTATTTAAGGCATAGCGACCCATCATCAATACAACGTTAAAAAAAACCGGTCATGCTTGTTTGTGGAGTCACAGTCCCGAACTGTGTGGTGGGTGTTGGAACATCCAAGGAATAAAACAAGTGCAGAGAGCTCCGCATTTAAAACACAAATGCGAGATCTACCGAAGGGAAAGCAGCTCTCCGTGGCAAATAGACTGAGCGGTGTTCGTGACAAGACAAGTAGCACGACGTAAGCGCAGCAGCCATGTGCGAAGGTTCAGATTGTAGACCCAACTTAACAAGGAAAAATGCAAACATGTGCTAACTATTGTCACCTTCGCATAGACGCAAATTGCACGCAAACAAAACGAAAAAGCTCCGCTTCTCCGTTCGCGGCTCACAGTCAATGCTACATGCATGGTGTCGACTAAAATTCAAGGATGATCCCATCAAGGACGTTATCAATGAGTTCATCAATGATCTCATCAATGACTTCATCAGTGACCTCATCAATAATCAAGGATCTCAAGAGTGTACAGATATACAGACTCGCAGTGTGGCTTCTCCACTTATCCACGGCATGCAGATGTGCCTGGGCTCTCCGTCAGAACAGGCGAAGAACAGAACAGAGAGCAGCGACGCATGCACTATGGCGTAGCACCTGTACTGCGGTATTAAAGCACCTACACTGTGCTATAACACCTACACTATGGTATTATAGCACCTGTACTGTGCTATAACACCTACACTGTGGCGTAGCACCTGCACTGTGGGGCAGCATCTACACCGTGGCACATCACCTGCATTATGGTGTAGAACCTGTACTGTGGTGTAACACCTGCACTGTGGTGTAGCACCTGCACTGTGGTGTAGCATCTGTACTGTGGTATTATAGTGCCAGCACTGTGGTGTAACACCTGTACTGTGGCGTAGCACCTGCACTGTAGTGTAGTACCTGTACTATGGTGTATCACCTGCACTGTGGTGTAGCACCTGTATTATGGTGTAGCACCCGCACTACGGCGTAGCACCTGCACTATTGTGTAGCACCTGTACTATGGGGTAGCACTTGCACTGTGGTGTAGCACCTGCACTGTGGTATATACGGCATCATTACGTGAGAGTTCAGTAGAGCTGGCTATAGAGCAGGTGCATGACAATTCGCGCCAAGTGTGAACACACGGGCGCACGTGGCCGGCTCTCCATAGCCGGCTGGTGGGCAGCGCACCTCTACATCCGACTCCTTTGGTCGCCGGCCACTGCGTGGCTGCTGCCGAGCGGTGGTGCGGCACCGCGGCGACCACCGCACCCGCGAACATCACACAACGGCACGTGGCAGGACGACGCCGGCTAGTGCATCTAATGGTGCACCACTCGCGAATTATTCGATTCAATAATTGGGACGCGGTCGTGAGGTCGTAGAAAGTCACCGAGTTTCGAGGAAATTTCCAAGATATGCTGTACGGATTTTCGCCGACAGTGCAATTTGCATCCCTTCATTGGAATTAATGCGGTGCACGGATTGTTCCTCATTCGTGTTCTAGATGTTTCCAGCCTGTGTCGGTATAGAGGAGCGATTTGGCAGCTCTTCTCAGATAGCGGGGCAGAAATCGAGCAAGAGCAGGAGTTATACCTCTTTGCGTAATTCAAAATCGTAGATGAGATTTCGAGTGACTATGTCACGAGAAATCTCTATCGGAGATTTAATACATGGCGGTCGGTTTTCTAAAGTTGTCGAGAAATGTTTGTCTGTCTCTGTGTGTGTGTGTGTGTGTGTGTGTGTGTGTGTGTGTGTGTGTGTGTGTGTGTGTGTGTGTGTGTGTGTGTGTGTGTGTGTATGTGCCGCTTCGACGCATGCTGTGCCAAAACTGCCGGGCAGGTTTCGCTCAAATTTTCACACGTGATGCGCCGGCACGGAGGACAGACTATGGCGCTGGTTTCGGGTTGCGCGTGTCACGTGGGCACGTGCCACGTGCCGTCAACTGGGGTCATGTCGAGATCAGTTAGTCAGAGCCACAGCATATACCACAGGTCGCACGAATGTGAAACTTTGTGGAAACACGCGCCCCAGGGAACTGCGTGCTTTTGTGGTCGGCGGTCCCGTGCGCCGTACCGTGCGACCGCCAGGCGCGGGCATCTGTTTTGCGTTGGGCACCTCCAAGCCGAGAGCGCCGCACACTAGAGCTATCAAATTTGGTGGACTGATAGCTCGTCACATGGGCTATCCGGCAATGTACAATTTGTAGGGGTGGGCGAAGCGTAGCGCGTGCCATGCGCTCATATTCGAGCAACACATCCATTCCTGTTTCATGGGGCTGCGACTTATCTCAACGAAAAACACGACCACCTTCATATTGGCGCCCGGCTCGGCTCACATCACAGGGAATGAAGGATGTGTCACACTACGTGAAAGCCCAATGTTGGCTACCCATTGGGCACAATTTCGGTGCGATCAAGTAAATGTGTTGCACGTGAGCGACACCGATGTGATGGGAGAACGGGTTGCGCCGAATCGGCTTAGGTTTGGTTAGGTTTAGTTAGGTTAGTTTATGTTAGGCTAGGTTAGGCTAAGCTAGGCTAGGTTAGGTTAGTGTAGATTTGCCAACTTTGGGTGAATCAGTTCAAACCCGATGGAGAGCGTAATGGCTTGAATCGATTTTGAACACACCAACATGGTAGTGGGGTTGGTGTGCATCTAGTTTATTGTGTCGCAATGAGCAATGTTTTCTTCGATTGGTCGGTAAGGTCCCGAAAACCCAGTCTTCAAAACCAAGATCAGCGAGTGCAACATGACTGGAATCTGGGTTATTTTTGTGGTGCCATCGCCGCGTCCGTCGTAGTATTAAAGCCTGAAACTAACAGCGCATGGAATTTGTGATTTCACAAACACTATGCGACAATTGGAACATCTCCCCAGCAGGTCAGCTCAGTGTCCCAAAACGGCCGATTGTGAATTTCCATTTCCATGATTCCATTCCATTCCATTTCCAATGTGAAATTACATGTCGACCTCTACTGTTCTGTGATAAGCTGGACCTGTGACCTTGAGAAGACGACACTACGGCTTCTCCACGGTCTACCCTGGACGTCCCGTGACGTCGGCCTCATCAACTTCTGTAGTGCTATGTGGGAGGTGGAGCGGACTGGTCGGACTCAATTGACGCGTGCTACACACGGCGTCACTCCGTCAGTTTTGGTGAGACATAAATAGAAGTGTTACTTCCCCAAATGTCCCTCGTCCTCGAGCTATCTCAATATGAGGATCAAAACAAATATCGCACAAGCGTGGGAAGGGGCCTGGGCAGCATGAGAGGTTGAATGCATACAAGCACATCCTCCATGAATTACGTTATATTGTGTTTGGGTGAAACGAGATGAATTACGTTATATTGTGTTTTGGTGAAACGAGATGAATTACGTTCTATTGTGTTTGGGTGAAACGAGGTCAAGTCAGGTCAACAGATCAATGAAGAGCTTTCAAGAGATTAATCAAGATATAATGGAATCTTGAAACAACTTTGGAAAATGAACGACTTACAGCGAAGACAAGACAAAATAAATTAAGAGAAATGTTGATCATACAAAGTCTGCTGCGGTCGCAGCCCTACTTCCTCGAGTTTAGCCACGAACTGTCTGCCTGCACTTGTTAAATGAGGAGCTCCACCTGGGACTATGAATGTCAGGTTATAATATACTACACCATATGCAGACAGCAGTTAGCTGCAACTGAGAGTCAAATGCAAACGACTAAAATGACGCTTTCTACTCAGGGACGTCATTATATGTTCTAATTCTGTGCTGCCAACCAGCTTAAATACGATGCTCAGAATGGCCAAAGTACCATCATTATTTGTTTTGTCAGTCGCGATTATGTTTAGGGCTAATCGGCAAGGATATCACATCACAAGGAGCGAAGCAAGGTAAAACATTGTCTTCGGAGTGGGATAAAGATCGGATGCACTGGATACAAACTGATGTATTTTATCAATCGCATCAGCACCATAAAACAAAACGACAAAACCTGAAATCGAGCTCGTTATTTTGACTCAATCGAACCAGTTTAAACGTATGCTGTCCCCATTCATTTAAATAGCCAGATCCAATTCGAATAAACCTTTCGCAAGATAGTTCAACATTTGCGGAGCCAGTAAAAAAAGCATCGAATATTTACATCCACGACAGGCACAAAGCCCATCCAAATTCGTGTATAAACTGTCACAACACATCTTGAAGTACGGGACGCATGTTTTGGTCTCAGATGGTGCATACCACAACAATGCACCGTCCCGTTTCTCTCCAGACACAGCCGCAGCAGATCCAGCAAAGGTAATGACGCCCGCCCGGACTCTGGCTGTGGGACCATCCTGACCCAAAGCCCGACCTCGGACCATCCTGACCCAAAGCCCGACCTCGGACTGTGGGACCATCCTGACCCAAAGCCCGACCTCGGACTGTGAGACCATCCTGACCCAAAGCCCGACCTCGGGCTGTGGGACCATCCTGACCCAAAGCCCGACCTCTGGCTGTGGGACCATCCTGCACCAAAGTCCGACCTCGGGCTGTGGGACCATCCTGACCCAAAGCTCGACACCAGGCAGTGGGGCCATCCTGACCCAAAGCCCGACCCCGGGCCGTGGGGAAATCCTGACCCAAAGCCCGACCCCGGGCCGTGGGGCCATCCTGGCCCACAGCCCGAGCCCGGGCGGGCCGCGTGCCCGCGACAGGCCAGTGGCGGCCGGCACGCAGGCGTACGCGTGACGGTTACTTGGCAGTGAGATCCAGGTCGTAGGGCGCCGTGTCGGTAAGGCCCGACTTGGCGATGACCACGGCCTTCAGCGGCCGATCCGAGCTGTCCGTGCCCTCGCTCTCAATCTTACGTACCACATCCATGCCGGACGTCACCTGCGGCAGCGAAGTCAAGCGAGGTCAAGCGAGGTGAAGCCAGGTGGGCTGGGCCGGAGTGGGGTGGGATGGGGTGGGGTGAAGCCAACCAGGCTCAGCTGGGATGGGCTGGAATGAGGTGAGATGGAATGAAACGAGCTGGAATCAGGTGAAATGAAGCGAGGTGAGATGTGGCGAGGTCAGGTGAGATGTGGTGAGCGAATAGGGGAGGTCATGTTACGTCAGGGTATGTGAGATGAGGTGAGGGGGTGTTAGGTAAGACAAGGTCAAGTAAGGTAAGGTGAGGTGAGATGAGGTGAGGGAAGGTGAAGCGAGGTGGAATGAGATGAGATGAGGTGAAGTGAGGAGAGGCGAGATGAGATGAGGTGAGTTAGATTTGATTATGAGAAGACTAATTCAATGGTAAATGACGTCGATTGAAGTTCGATGTAAAGGTGCTATGCACGTCCAGAAAGAATTCACATTGAAAGCTACTTTTCTTGTTTGCAAAAGTAGTAGATCGAAAACAACGCCGCACAGGTAAATTAATTAATTGTGGAGAATCCAGGGCAGGTCGACTGCAAACTGTAGTACTGAGATACCGGCTTCATTGCAATGGTCGCAACTGACTTTGCAAACGTACCACGTGTCTGGAACCCGAAGCACTTCCAGCTTAATCCGACCTATGAACTATGGTAACTGCGAACCGAACTATGATATTTTATGAAACACGAGCCGCCGAGTCCATTCCCTGTATTCAAAGTGATTGACAGATTACACCAATTCAAATTTTAGGATGACAGGATGACACCGAGCATTCATGACGTCACATATTAGGTCTGGTAAAGATACTCCACTGTTCCTGAGAACCCAAAGGTTTGCTGCAAATACGGAAATTATTGGCATGCAGGGCATCGCTTGTGGCTACATGCCTGTAGTCGCTGCCATAAGAAGCTGGCTCTGGATATCTTGTACTTGATCGAGGCACAATCAAGTCACGTCAAGAAATAAAATGTGCAAATATCTAACTCTGAAAAGTGACATCATACTGATTCAGTTCATCAGCGACAGCTCGAAATGGAAAGCAAACGTCTCAAACGCCGCAGTGTTTCTTTTCACCTTTTCACACACAAATATGTAAAAAATGAACCAATTATGGTAATTATCTAAGATTACCTAGCATTCATCACAAGATCAAAAACCGGCATCGAACACCACAGCATGTCTAATTTAACTTGCACCAGCAATTGCATAAGACATACAAATAAGATACACGGCAACAACGGTATAAACGAGAATTGCATACACGACTTGCAGCAATTCTCCGTTGTAGTTTCCCCGTCCTCGCCGGCCGTCAGCAGCAGCGTCTAGCGGACAGCAAGTCGTCGGCGCAAGCACCCCCCCTCCCTTCCCCACGAGACCCGACATCATGCCCGGCGCGCAGGAGCCACCAGGCGCCCCAACACACCGCTCGCCGCCTCACCTTGCCGAACACGACGTGCTTGCCGTCCAGCCAGCTGGTCTTGACGGTGGTGATGAAGAACTGGCTGCCGTTGGTGTCAGGGCCCGAGTTGGCCATCGACAGGATGCCGGGGCCAGTGTGCAACAGCGAGAAGTTTTCGTCGGCGAACGTGCGGCCGTAGATGCTGAAGCCACCGGTGCCGTCGCGGTGGTCGAAATCGCCGCCTGCAGGCGCGGCCAGCAGTCCGCCGAGTCAGGTGACACGCCCCTCGGAACCGGGCAACAGCGACACCACCCAGCAGTCCGCCGAGACAGGTGACACGCCCCTCGGAACCGGGCAACATCGACACCACCCAGCAGTCCGCCGAGTCAGGTGACACGCCCCTCGGAACCGGGCAACAGCGACACCACCCAGCAGTCCGCCGAGTCAGGTGACACGCCCCTCGGAACCGGGCAACAGCGACACCACCCAGCAGTCCGCCGAGTCAGGTGACACGCCCCTCGGAACCGGGCAACAGCGACACCACCCAGCAGTCCGCCGAGTCAGGTGACACGCCCCTCGGAACCGGGCAACAGCGACACCACCCAGCAGTCCGCTGAATCAGGTGACACGCCCCTCGGAACCGGGCAACAGCGACACCACCCAGCAGTCCGCCGAGTCAGGTGACACGCCCCTCGGAACCGGGCAACAGCGACACCACCCAGCAGTCCGCTGAATCAGGTGACACGCCCCTCGAGAACCGAGCAACAGCGACACCACCCAGCAGTCCGCTGAATCAGGTGACACGCCCCTCGGAACCGGGCAACAGCGACACCACCCAGCAGTCCGCTGAATCAGGTGACACGCCCCTCGGAACCGAGCAACAACGACACCACCCAGCAGTCCGCGAATCAGGTGACACGCCCAAAACCCCCAGCCGGACGGAACGAACAACACGACACCACCCAGCAGTCCGCCGAGTCAGGACACGCCCCGGAACCGAACAACAGCACACACCCAGCAGTCCGCCGAGTCAGGACACCGACCGACAACAGCCACCACCCAGCAGTCCGCCGAGCAGGACACGCCCCACGAACAGCGACACCACCCAGCAGTCCGCCGAGTCAGGACACGCCCCCAAACCGAACAACAGCGACACCACCCAGCAGTCCGCCGAATCAGGTGACACGCCCCTCGGAACCGGGCAACAGCGACACCACCCAGCAGTCCGCTGAATCAGGTGACACGCCCCTCGGAACCGGGCAACAGCAACACCACGCAATCATTACAACCATTCCTGTTATCTATCCATTTCCACCTATTTCATTCGCATTGTCCCGATCATTTTGTCTGTTAGCTGAATCAAGAGACTAACGCTCATGTGTATGGCTGTGAAAAGTAACACGCTTAAGCACTCTTCACCCGGTCTACAGATTGACGGCGTTCACCTGCCAGACGCATGGCGTCACCCTCCCGCCCATCAGTCGCCCCGCGTCACCCTCCCACCAGCCGGCCAACAGTCGCCCAGTGTCACCCGCCCGTCAGACGCCCTGTGTCACCCGCCCACCAGCCGGCCAACAGTCGCCCAGTGTCACCCACCAGCCGCCCCGTGCCACCCACCCGTCAGACGCCCCGTGTCACCCACCCGTCAGACGCCCAGTGGCACCCACCCACCAGTCGCCCCGTGTCACCCACCCACCAGTCGCCCCGTGTCACCCACCAGTCGCCCCGTGTCACCCACCAGTCGCCCCGTGTCACCCGCCTACCAGTCGCCCCGTGTCACCCACCCATCAGACGCCCAGTGGCACCCACCCGTCAGACGCCCAGTGGCACCCACCCACCAGTCGCCCCGTGTCACCCGCCTACCAGTCGCCCCGTGTCACCCACCCATCAGACGCCCAGTGGCACCCACCCACCAGTCGCCCCGTGTCACCCACCCACCAGTCGCCCCGTGTCACCCACCCGTCAGACGCCCCGTGTCACCCACCCACCAGTCGCCCCGTGTCACCCACCCGTCACAGACGCCCCGTGTCACCCACCTACCAGTCGCCCCGTGTCACCCACCCACCAGTCGCCCCGTGTCACCCACCCACCAGTCGCCCATCCCCCCGTCAGACGCCCAGTGGCACCCACCCACCCAAGTCGCCCCGTGTCACCCACCCACCAGTCGCCCCGTGTCACCCACCCACCAGTCGCCCCGTGTCACCCACCCATCAGACGCCCAGTGGCACCCACCCACAGTCGCCCCGTGACACCCAGTCGCCACGCCCCGTGTCACCCACCCATCAGACGCCCAGTGGCACCCACCCACCAGTCGCCCCGTGACACCCACCCACCAGTCGCCCCGTGTCACCCACCCACCAGTCGCCCCGTGTCACCCACCCACCAGTCGCCCCGTGTCACCCACCCACCAGTCGCCCCGTGTCACCCACCCACCAGTCGCCCCGTGTCACCCACCCACCAGTCGCCCCGTGTCACCCACCCACCAGTCGCCCCGTGTCACCCACCCACCAGTCGGCCCGTGACACCCACCCACCAGTCGCCCCGTGTCACCCACCCACCAGTCGCCCCGTGAGTCGCCCCGTGTCACCCACCCACCAGTCGCCCAGTGTCACCCACCCGTCAGACGCCCAGTGGCACCCACCCACCAGTCGCCCCGTGTCACCCACCCACCAGTCGCCCCGTGTCACCCACCCAAGTCGCCCCGTGTCACCCACCCACAGCCCCAGTGCACCCACCCACCAGTCGCCCCGTGACACCACCCGTCACCCACCCACCAGTCGCCCCGCCCACATGTCACCCACCCGTCAGACGCCCCGTGTCACCCACCCACCAGTCGCCCCGTGTCACCCACCAGACCAGTCGCCCCGTGTCACCCACCCACCAGTCGCCCCGTGTCACCCACCCACCAGTCAGACTCCCCAGTGTCACCCACCCGTCAGACGCCCAGTGGCACCCACCTACCAGTCGCCCCGTGTCACCCACCCACCAGTCGCCCCGTGTCACCCACCCACCAGTCGCCCCGTGTCACCCACCCATCAGACGCCCAGTGGCACCCACCCACCAGTCGCCCCGTGACACCCACCCGTCAGACGCCCCGTGTCACCCACCCACCAGTCGCCCCGTGTCACCCACCCGTCAGACGCCCCGTGTCACCCACCCGTCAGACGCCCAGTGGCACCCACCTACCAGTCGCCCCGTGTCACCCACCCACCAGTCGCCCAGTGTCACCCACCCTACAGCCGCCCAGTGGCACCCACCCTGCAGCATGAACTTCTTGATGGTGCGGTGGAACCCGCTGCCCTGGTATTTTCCGGCGACGCCGTTGAGCGTGGCGCCTGTCGACGCCAGCTGGGCAAAGTTTTTCGCCGTCTTGGGCACCGAGTCGCCGAACAGGCCCATGGTGATGCGGCCGGCTGGCACGCCGCCGATCGTGATGTCGAAGAACACCTCCTGGGTGACGCGTTCGCCCCGCACCGCCTGTGGTCACACACACACACACACACTCAAACACTCACAGATGGCAGACCGGCACGACGGCTGACAATTGGACGCTGACATCTTAGACCACCTCCAAATATTCATTGTTTAATGATTAGGGTAATTGCATTCGCGGCACGTTACACTCAGTTCAAATTCCGCTGATGCCTCACCAATTGGTAGGGCCAAAGCTCACACAACAGGCTCTGCCTGCCGTATGATCTTGAACCATAAAGCCATCTCACCGAAACATTCGGACGAAGTTATTTTTTAAAGACATGGAGCAACATGGAGTAAAAACTGCTTAGGGTCCGTCACGCTGAAAGGCCTATAATACTACATCATCCACCGACTAAAGTACTATTATTGATGAAGTCATATCACAGCTGAAGATTTATCACGAAGTGAGGAGGGTCAAAGCCCATATTTTGAAGACATTTTTTCAGGTTGAATACAGAAAAATGAGAAATTAACATTAGCAAGGTTCCAGACTCCGACCCAACCAGGGGGGGGGGGAGGCAGACCCCGACCTACCCGGGATCTCCTGCACCGACGAGACCGAAACATGCGTGGGCTTAGAGGCATTGCCGCCTCTCACAGAAATCAGCCAGAACATCCGCCGGGAGCTCGGCACAGCCCGCGTTTATCCGAAGTTAGCTTGGCGCTTCACACGGCTGCTCTGTCACTCTGTGGGAGGACACGTTGACCCAGCACCACCCAAGATGTCACCAGACTGGCCCGTGTATGCATGCATGCATACATGGGCAAATCTGTGTGCATTTATGTGTGTATGTATATGTATGTACATATATATATATATATATACATACATACACAAAGAGTACATTATACATACAATGAAGAGATGGATTTGATTACAGGCATACTTACCAGCAGCCCACAGGCGAATGCCACGAAGAAGCTAAATTTATGAGTCATTGTGATCTGCAAAAGAAGAGAAAATGTCACTGCTGCAAGATCAAATGGGGGAGGTGGCTAGGTATTCACGACGGTCCGGTCCGGCCCCGCCCGGCTCCCTCATTCATCCACGATCCACGACGGTCTAGCTCCCCGAGCACTGCTATTAGCTGGTGTCCTCTCTGGCTATGTCCCTCATGGTTCCCAACCCAGTATTGTTCTACCAGTATGTATAACTGCCAAGTACCCTGAGTGGAACCACACGCACACACCGCCTAAGAAGAAAGCACCGGCGGTAGAGCCGCGGCCGGCCGCGTGCTGGGTGGCAGCAGGACCGGATGGCGGCAATATCACACCCAACACAGGGCCGAGTGGTGCGGCAGGGGTCACATCGGGATAAAAAACTGACATCAAATAGTGGGTACAATAATCGCGTCTCGGAGACCCCATGGTGCCGTCCCTGGACGGAAAATATCTGCAAAAAGTTGCTCGGAGGCATCGCGCTCCAAGTAGATAGTACATACATGCAGCTGGTTCCCTTTTCCAGTCACAATTTACTGAATAGCTCTTCCAGTACCGTAGCCGCAGTGGTCACTAGCTCCCCTTGAACCGCTCTACCAGTACCGTAGCCGCAGTAGCCACTGGCTGTGCCCCCTGAACCGCTCTACCAGTACCGTAGCCGCAGTGGTCACTGGCTCCCCTGAACCGCTCTACCAGTACCGTAGCCGCAGTGCTCACTGGCTCCCCCTGAACCGCTCTACCAGTACCGTAGCCGCAGTAGCCACTGGCTGTGCCCCTGAACCGCTCTACCAGTACCGTAGCCGCAGTAGCCACTGGCTGTGCCCCTGAACCGCTCTACCAGTACCGTAGCCGCAGTGCTCACTGGCTCCCCTGAACCGCTCTACCAGTACCGTAGCCGCAGTAGCCACTGGCTGTGCCCCTGAACCGCTCTACCAGTACCGTAGCCGCAGTGGTCACTGGCTCCCCTGAACCGCTCTACCAGTACCGTAGCCGCAGTAGCCACTGGCTCCCCCTGAACCGCTCTACCAGTGCCGTAGCCGCAGTGCTCACTGGCTCCCCTGAACCGCTCTACCAGTACCGTAGCCGCAGTAGCCACTGGCTTCCCCCCCTGAACCGCTCTACCAGTGCCGTAGCCGCAGTGGCCACTGGCTATCCCCCTGAACCGCTCAACTAGTGCCGTAACCGCAGTAGCCACTGGCTACCCCCACCCCCCTGGACTGTTCTACCAGCACTTCAGCCTGGATGGTGATTGACACCGCACCCGGAACGGTAACTGGCTGTCCGTGACACCAGATTTTCGAGGCGGAGACCGACTACTTCATCAATGACAGGATTGTCTGATTGATTATTTTGGCTTAGGAGGGCGCCGTCATTAGGGCCACGTGACACCTAGCCGATGACAGAGGAGCGCTGGCCCATACTCCATGGACGTCTGAAAACGCTGAGGAATGCTTTTGAAATCAAATAAACTGAAGAGTTTATGTGACGAAATAAATGGATTGCAGAGGAGTGAGGGAATAAAATCGGCTGCATGGTTGCGAAAATAAAAAAGCTAAAACTAAAGCAGCTCAGATCGTGGAATGCTGGATCCGGTCAGTAGTTGAAGAAGCGGGCCTACGCGGCGCACGAAGAAAAAAATCGCGATACCGAGCATGACTGAAGATCCTGGGTGGGTCGGGGGATCTGAACCCCCAAGTTTGGCACCATTTTTATTTTGTTTCACCTGAACAAAGCATAGCACATAGCATAGCATAACCCATCATAGCACACTTTAAGCACAATAGTGTACCGAAGTTCACTGTTTGGAACTTAAACCTTTGACAAGGTTCGGCCCCTGGAACATCCTGAATCCATACCCCTGTCGAATTAATTAACTTGACCCATTATAAAACGGATCGTTGCAAGCAAGTATTCTGAGCCTAGTGAGCATGAGAGTATACAGAGTGAGCATTACATAAACCGACAAGGTTATTGGAATGTCTTGAGCCGAACACATGCTCGTCGAAGGGGAAGTGTGTGACATTCCTAAGAACGCTTTATGCCGCTGAGGAGGTCACCGTACCACCACGTGTGTGCCCTACGTGCGTACACCAAGAAAAATCGCTGCTCATGCCAGATATTTATCGCTCAGAAACTCTATCAGATATTTGTATACATAACACGATTTACAAAAAGTGTTCCTTATCTCAATTCGAATCTAAAACGCTTTGTGGCTTTCAGGCATGAAGACGGTTCGCAACCTGGCGGCGGAATGCATGGAACGCTGGGGTACAACCTCCCAATTTATGCTGGACATAATCTACCCAAAAAGGCCTTGTGTACAACACTCCATCCAAGGTTGGATTTATGCTTTGTATTCCCAGACTTGGAGAAGAAAATCTTGGGCATTTCAGGTCAGACATAATATTTTTATTTGTTTCTGACATCAAAAGGTCTTTTTTTGGTGCTTTCCATCAGTTTTTGGTGTATTTAGCAAACAACAATAGTTGGTAATCATTTTAAAGCAACTCAAGTAATCTTTAGACGAAGACAAGAGTTGGTAACTTACTGGAGAAGGTAATGTTCTGGATGACAAGCATCAAGGACAAGGCCACATTTCCGATGCTGACCCACCTTAAATCTCTACTTTCCACCACTGCTGGTTACTATAAATGATGTAAAACTTGCATTTTTGTGTGACTCATCTTAATGGCGCCTGATAAAGCATCAGTAGTGAAAACAAAGTTTCAATGTGAATTATCTGCAAATGTACAGACCTTACAAAACATCCAATCGCTATAACTCATAAAACCTATATTTTCCACAAACCTAAGTGTATATACCTCACAGATCACAACTGGAAAAAAAATTGCTTTCTATTCACAGGCTGGATGACATATCTGGTGTTTTACATGTACATACAGCATGCACCCATGCTCTTGCTGGAAGACAGGCAGATCACACAGCCGAGGCCCCTTTTTTTCGTCGATGGGCACAGCTCACATGCAAGTCTCCGAGCTATGCGAACAGGAGAGGGTCGTCTTGTATGCACTGCCTCTTAATGACCTCCCCCCCCCCCCACACACACACCTGCAGCCAGCTGGTGTGGCCATGCTCGGGTCACTCGAGGACAAATTAGAGAACCTGGTGGCACACTGGCACCACCAGCCCAGAAATCCTACAGGCTGCCTGTGTGCCTTGCACTTGGTATGGCTTGATATATGGAATGAAATATGACCTGTTAAGTTATATTTTATTATGCTATACAAAATTGGCATTTATACATAGTACAAGTACAAATCATAAAAATATGGACTCAACTTGCTCAAGCTGACATAGCAACTTCGTCCTCTGCCATATCTTTGGGAACTCATATTCTCAGGGAAATATTTGAATTTAACAGAAATGATGCAATTAGAGGTCATCAATTCAAAATTAAAGTTAATCATAGCCGGACAAGGTTAAGACAGTCTTTCTTCACCAACAGGGTAGTAGAACACTGGAACCAGCTGCCAGAAACCATTGTCAGTAGCAGCACACTGAACATCTTAAAAAACAGCATAGACAATCATTATAAGAATAGAGGGCTTGCTTTTCGGTATTCCAGGGAGAGTTGATCGACGGATTTGGTGGGCACTGGTTCAGTGTCCAGATTGCAACCGAGAAGGGCCCTTGTGGCTCATAGTTGCACTGCTCTTTTATGTCTTTTTTATGTCTTGATAAGCAATATATTCACTATTTAAGACATCAAGACCGCAATAATTTCAACTTCTAACATGGGAGCCTATGGAATGTGACCCCCTCCCCCTATTCATTTTGGTCTGCCTATTACCTTCATGTACTTTGCCCCCTCCGATCCTTTTAAGAAATCAACATCGGTGGGCCGACCCTTTCGGCGAAATGGGCTCCCTCTCAAAGATTCATTCACTTCGCATCACGGCAATTTCGGAACGGAGCGTAATAAATCAATAAGGTTGGTTGGTTATTGGTTTTACGACACGTCGACCGTTGAGTCATATAGCGTCGCTAATCTCTCACGCCGATTGGTCGCGGGCGAAGAGTAGCGACAGGTGAGATTCGAACCCACAATCTTTCGATTGCGAGACGAGCATCTTACCCCTAGACCACTCGTCCCCATAAATAAATAAGGAAAGAATGGTAAGGTTCCTTGATCAATTCTGTACCATGCAAGGCAGATGCAATCCTCCTGGGGTGGCTGAATCAATTGGGAAAAAATTACAATACGAAATGCGTACCCCAAACTCCCATAGGCGCACGGCCTAAGACTGGCCCGCGTTTCCGTTTTTTACTTACCCTCCGCTAGGTGGCAGGGTGGTGCCGCTGATACGCGTAGATCAAAGGCGCCGACACGGAGTTTCCAATCCAGGTGTACATCATCCATGATTTCACGACACAGAATTGATCAAAGAACCTCACCGTTCTTTCTTTATTGGCTTATGGTGTTCCGTTATTCAGTAATTGTCATGGTGTGAAATGACGGCATTCTCGACAAGAAATTCCCTACATAAAAACGGGTCGGACAACTGGCAAGTGGTAGCATAGCGTAGCAACTCGATCAGACGGTATAGCATCGTCGCCATCAGGGCTGGAAACCTCTCACGAAGAGAGTGGGTCCAAGTCCTTATTTTCAACACATATTTTCAGATTGAATCGACCCCCATCCTTGGAAAAAAATCATTGGAAACCATTAGGAACTACTGTGATTTTCCTAGTGGTTTTAATGGTCCCTAATGGTTTGAATGCTTCCCGATGGAATTGGTTCCAATGGTCCTAATAGTATTCTGACCAGACCAATCGGAGTTTCCATTCAGAACCTGGTGGTTCAGTGTCGTTTTCCTTGTGGCATAATAGTCCAAATGGTATTAACGGCCGTCTTACTAGACATGTATGGACTGCCGTGAATAATTATGGTGCATTGTCAGAAAACCTCACGGGGTCTACGCGCTAGCGGATCTAAAGGATAGGGACACAGAGGCCATGCCCTCTCCCCACTCTCCAAGCGGCATGAAGGGAACCAAACTATCTCACCGCCCCCAAAACAGGACTGTAAAATTAACTCGAAATATCGATTTTATGACACACGCAAGGGCATATTTTAAAAAGTTTTCCTTAGGGGGAAGATGGCCACAAAATGCACACCGAAACGAAGAACTTAATCGGGATCGGCAAATTGGCTCCTAAAAATGTATGCATTCACACTTCACCACGTGGCCTACGACATGACAATCAGGACCCAGAAATTAACTCTGGAATCCCAAAAATAACTTCAAATGCATCATAAACTGCATATGGCTCTCTAAAAAACGCGCCTTTGCCACGAAAGAAACGCACCGGGGACTCAAAAATCACGAAGGGAACCGGAAACGCAACTCGCACTCCGAAAAAAGAGGTCACAAGAACTTGTGCCTCCCGACAACACGCGTTGGGGGCCCGAAGACTTGCGCCTGACCCCGAAGCAAAATCGCGCAGGAGCTCCCAAAAATAGCGGTGGGACCGCAAAATTTCCGTCGGGATGCTTAAAATTTGTGCTGGGGATACAAATAAACAGTGGGGCCAAAAACTCGTGAAACAACCCATATAAAAATAAATCTGATGCTTAGAAAAATCCAGCGGGGACCCCGAATCCGGGCCTGGAAAACCGACCTGGAATCCCAAGAATCGTGCATAGCGCCTGCAAAAAAAACGTCCCAACTCCCTGACAAAAATATAATCAGGTCCGGCCCCAAAAATCGCAGTACGTCCCAGTGATGTACCATGTGCTCCAGTATCGATACCTGGTGGACACGAACACACCTGGGATCTCCAGCCATGGTCGCTGGAGCGGGTATGGTGAAAAGGCGGTCGTAGGGGAAGGGGCGAAGGCAACCCTCTTTATAACTCTTATCTAATTTTATAACTCTTTATAACTCCCAGACACTTCTGGGAGGTCTGAGTGTATCAGTCTCCCTAGCATTTTTCCTCCAGTGATGCTCCTTGTAAGGAAAATCTGCCCCTCCAGGTACATTCACAGCAGCGCCCATCCAGACAAGCCTCTCCTCATGACAATTCCTGGATCCATGCCTGGTAAATCCTGGTACTGTTGGTAAAGTACGACGGCCACATCAAATTCGAAACTCTGTCGGGCCAACGGCAGTACGACATCAATCATGTTCCAACCCCTCTCAGCCACATCAGGCTATAAATGTGGTCGAGGTGGTTTGCAGAATCCTCCAAACCACATTGGGTTGTCCTAACCTAACTTGTCATAACTTAGCAATCTTCCTTTTTGATGACATTTTTTCAGCTTCATTTTTATCCTCAAACATTTCAAGATAAATATCCAACCTAACTGACCCATCCCAACCTCTTTTGTTGCCTTTTGGAGGTAAAATTAACTTGTCAACAATTTAAACTGCAATAATTCCATAGTTGGTTCAATTTGCCATGCCTGTAAGACAAAAACTCTCCTTTGAAAACTTTGGTAACCTTTGATCTGATCCAGGGTTATAAAAGTCCAAACCCAAATAGTTTGGCATATACCTAAAATAAATTGTAATAGTTGAATGGCACTGAGTGAAGATTGGTCAGGTCAGCAAGCAAGAAATTCAGATTAAAAAATTTCCCCCTTGAACCTAGCACAAAATCTAGAAAAGTACAAATCGAATAGGTACATATGTGGGTAATCTTTACCTTTCAGCCAACACATTATGCCAAGGTTAGTGATTTGTAAAGAGGTGTACCGTGCGGAACAGTGACGTCACAGGAGTCAGGGAAGTGACGTCACAGGAGTCGGGTGTCGGTAAAGATTACCACCTAACCTAGACTAAGATAATGTAGCATAATATACAAAATGTATCAGCATAATATAATCTAACCTAACCTAACCGGAAAAACAGAATCCTCAAGCGATTTTCGCCATGACGTCATGAAATATATGCGACATTGTATAGGCAACTCTTACAAATCACTAACCTGGCAGTATGTGTTGGCCGAAAGGTAAAGATTACCCATATGTGTCACATGCTGAATGGTCTGCAGAAGGCATATGCAGCTTCAAGAAGCATTTTATATGAGTAAGGGATGTTCATAAAATTTATTTTCCATATGGTAGAAATTGACATCACACAGGATTACACAAACATAAACCTCACACAATTATGACATGTTCAATAATTTTGTGGAGGTTCCATAATGATCAGATATGTAGCTTCTAAGATTAGCCATGTCTGCATGCCAAAAAAGAGCATTAATAAAGAATGGCACCCTTATGGCAGGTCAGTCACCCAAATTTAAACTACATGCACTTGGCACACTTAGTAAACTATGCACATTTCACACATGCCTCATCCCCTGATTAGACATAGTGGTCCCTCTTGTCTGTTTACCTTCCTCCTCATTACACATAGGTACAGAGCACAAGCAGGCTATATCTAAAACTGTACAGGCCATGCAGGAAAAAATAAGTTGTGAATCACAAGAAAAGCTACTACACTTGATGGATAAGCATAGCACATATCTTCCCACAAAATCATTTCATTGGCAATTATCAACAAATATTTTAATGGTCCATATATATTTCACTGGTGCCTGTGCACAGCCATGGCTGGTGCATAGGCCTCCTTCCCATGCCATAAATATAGATAGGCTTCTAAAAAAACATGATGCAAGAAAAAAATAGATGGAACAGATGAAAAATAATGACAACAATGGCAATAATGGCATCAGAGCAAGTCATTTTTCCTGAAAGACATTAAAATCTGTATATATATACAATCCATTCAACCCTCACTGACCAAACTCAGATGGCAGTGTACAGGTGACGGCTCACAGATCTGCATGCACCACAAAGTAAGAAATTCAGCCAATCAGCAGCTAAGGATCAAAATATATGACGTTTTTTAAGACACAAACGGATACATCATTGGCCATCTGGCAAACGACGATCATCTGGTGCAAGTCGCGGCCAGATACCAGTCAGTAGTCGGTTTTACAGCGGAACTTTGCTCCCAGGTCACGTGGTCTCAAGAACGAGATAGAGGGAGAAGACCTGGCATAGTGATCTGCATAAATTAAAAGCAACCAGCAAATATAATTATCACATCAGTTTTGATAACGAAATAGGTTTTACTATTGACGCTGCTGAAATAAGTAGAATTAAACCTACGAATATCAGCAGATTGCAATACGCTTTCTAATTTACGTCAAGGCTGCACTCAGCTCTACGGCATCTGGCAGCGGACGGATGACTGCCAGATGACAAATTGGCACTGTGGTTAAATTAGCGAAGGATGCGGTTATAAGCCAACTTCCTTAGCAACGGTAGAAAAAATGATAACAAAAGTACACTTAATCGATGTCAACCAAGTTTATAAATCCATACCTGATACTGCCGACATGCTCACGCCGCACAACTAATAAATAATCACAACACATCCCACGAGTAGGACGCTCATGCACCGACTGATTTGTTGCCTGCCGCGTACTGGGATATAGGTTTCGGAATATAAAATGGTTTAAGGAACATACTAAAACAATCAGTCCAAAATAGTTTTATTCTCACAACCAAGAAACAAGTTTTGTCAATGAAAAAGTTCAGAAAATTTAGTGAAATCAATTCTTGTTAATAATAATGTTCTTAGATGTACTTTTTTAGTTCATGTCTGGAATGTTTAGTTGAAGCAAGGAATGACTTGGAAGGATCTAAAGCGACTAGACGGGAGAACAAATTGCCGCTGTAAAACCGACTAGTCAAACTAGATACGAGTGAAGTTGCCATTTGGTAACATAGATTGAATGTTAATTGTCATGGTTTATGCTATTATTTATTTTTCCTTCCTGAATTCTCCATCCATTCAATTAAATAAAATATTTCCTATATGAAACAGATGTCAACATCTGAACTACTATTCTTTTGTATTTTCTACTCAACATTATTTTATGTCGTGTCACTCTATCTTGGAGAACGAGTAGTCTGGCAACAAAGCAAAATACGCTGTTAAACAGGGTACTGATGCTGCGACTGCCGAGCCAGAGGTATCGGTGCGGTCAAGTGGCTGCCATGGCAACCGCACACGCGCGCGCGCTAAACTTGGGGTGAGGGCGTAGAGAATCTGAGGGGAAAGTTAATTTTGGGAGGAATGTCTCAGGAAACGACAATGAATTTAATTGATGCAGTGAGGAGCACAATGCATCTTTGCAACCCATTCTCTGTCTAGTTCCTCTGGGGCTGGGCGGCACCTACCTCAAGACGCCAAACGCGCGCGACAATCGAGTTCTGAGCATCGCGGAGCAAGTTCCTAATCTAATTAAATTAAAGAAACGAATTCACAGGGTTCTGACAGTAATTGTCGCTTAGCTAACGGGAGCTACCAGTAGCACCTACCACAACGACGACAACCACAACCAAACAGACAAACCGGACGACTCGAATACAAACGCACGCAAGCGCGGTGGTTAAATTCTGGTCCATCCAATATAGTTTGGCAATCGGTGACGTCAGATGGGCTAGACCATTGCTCAGTCCAAGGCGATATATACCGGGGCCCTCCAACTTCGTTTGGCAACCGGTGACGTCAATGGGCTGGACAATTGCTCAGTCCCGTAGGCGCTCCAGACAAATTTCCGTGTTTTCCACACGGAATTTCCGATCTTAAATAACATCAAAATGGGACTAAATCGGGTTCATTTGAAAGCTTGAAGAATCTTGTCCACGAATATGAGCCTTATTTTTCCCTAACGCTAGGACTTTTTGTTTGGACCCGCGCTGACTGCATTCATGTCCAACGCCGAGGTAATCGCGCGGTGCCACGTGTAGTAGTGCAGTATGATGTGACAGGCCAACTGAAGATCACGGCTTGGAAGGAGGGGTAAGAGCAAGTAAGAGATAACTGTTGCAACATGATTCCTCCCCACTCGGTGCAGGGGCGTAAACAAGGGTGGGGGCACTGGGGGAATGTGCCTCCCATGAGAATGTGGTACCTCTCCGGCCAGGAAAAGGCGCCAACATTATATTTAGGCTACCCGCGGAGGTACCGATACTGGTTGGAATGTCACACCCTTATCACCCATGTGCAGATACAGAACCTGCCGCTGGTTTTCAGGATTGTTTTCCATTTTTCATTCATATGCGTCTAGACCAGGGGTGTTCTTTGATATATTTTTGAAGGGCAAATGTCCCCTCAGTGTTGGCTCTGTACCCCAATAATTAAACTGTTAACATGTGGTACCATGGAACATGCGTCCCATCGATGTGGGGCTTCCCATTAACTTCATGTATTTTGCACCCCAATAATCTATAGTGTAATAATCAATAATATGTGTATATGTATATATATATATATATATATATATATATATATATATATATATATATATATATATATATATATATATATATATAGATATAAATATATTATATATATATATATATATATATATATATATATATATATATATATATATATATATATATATATATATATATATATATATATATATATATATGTGTATATTTATATATATATATATACATATATATATATATATATATATATATATATATATATATATATATATATATGCATATATATGTATATATGTATATATATTGAGCTATCTCGAATCCGTTTGCCCCCACATGCAAATACCAGGTACGCCACTGTCCACGCTACTCTATCTGGGATGTGTGAACTTTGAGCCTTAAAGGAAACTAACCACCTTTATAATGGGATTTTAACTGAGATAGCAGTTTTGAAGACCACGTCGAGAAATCACTTACCTCATACTCCGTTCGGTCCAAAACATCTTCCAGTCGAAGTTATAAGGCCTTTTATCATCGGTTTTGGGACATGGACAGACTCGGTAAGCGTTGTGAAAATTCCTTCATATGGAAGCATATGGAAGCAAACAGCATTTCAATGGAAATTAAACCTTTTATTTAATTAAACCTAATTAAACCTAATTAAACCTAATTAAACCTAAAGGCTTTAATTAAATTTAATTTAAATTTAATTAAACTAAATTAATTAAACTTTAATTAAACCTAAAGGCGAACCTTTAGAGGCCTATGATAAAAACAAATAAGCGTTCCAAAATCCCGTTTTTTTTAAGTATGGGCATAATATTTCGCAAAACCAATGTCATATTCATCATTTTCAGGTGCCAATACCCCTAATTAGTATGATTGCAGAATTTCGGCAAGGTGGTTAGTTTCCTTTAATCACTGAAAGGGGCTTAGACCTCCAATGTAAAATCCAGCCAATGAAATGTAGGTGTTTCTATTGTTGGGGAAGGGAAGGTAGTGCGAACAGTAGGAGCAGTTCCTCCCACAACCTCAAAACACTGCAGCTTAAAGCTGTGGATTCCTTGTTTTTCAAGCAAACCTTTGGATAAGCTTGACTTTATACATTTGGATAAAAAGCTTGACTTTTCCCCTGCACCAGCCTTGAAGGCCTGTCCATAGCACTGACCATGAGTGTATCCCAGAGTGAGGCCACAAGGTGACCAACACCCTCCCTGAACTGATGAAATTGAAATTGAAATTGACCTGACATTGAACACCCAGTGTACTGAAGCCTATAATATTGATATTAATACACACAGCCATGTGTCAGCCCCTTTTCCACACCATTTTGGAATAAGAGAAGATCACAGATATAATTAATGCTGTTCTCCAACATTACTACCAGGTATTCCTACAAAATGCAGAAATTATTTGCTATCTCAGAAAAAATGCACCCTACTTGTCATAAAAAGAGATGGCTTAGTGCTTTATTCATCTTTTAGGCATGCATGGTTACAAATCCTCTTCTTAATAGCATCTTTTGCACTGCAGTTGGTCCAATTTTTCTTCCAAGTGCACTCAGTGTGCCTTTTCCTTTAGGGGTCATGGGTCTCTGTGAACCAGCTGATGCATGCAATGCACCTCAAGTTACTAAGATTTACTGTTTAGGATGTGACCATGCACAAAGAATGCTCCAATGCATATGCACTCCAGTAAGAAAATGGCATTAATTATGAATGGTAATTCACAAGCAAATTGATTTGACAAAAGCATCATAGTTGGAAATTATATTTCCATCAAAAGGTTAGGATAGGTTAGGTTAGGTTATTCTGCATTTAAAAACATTTCTTTTTATGCTATGGTACCTAAATGAAAGCCTTTTTTGTGTTATTTTGCTCACAACCTGAAAAGTAAGCATTTGCACAGAAAGTGAATGATCCCATCATTTTAGTCACCTTCATATACATTGCATTTGAATGATAAATTCCAAGGATTCATAAAACACATTAAAGCATAAATTTACCGGTAAGCCTAGGTTCATATTTGGAAAATTAAGCTATGGTTTCCATTTCAATTCGTGAAACTTTAAGAGTTATGAACGATAACAGGTTGAGGTTTGTTGTATCCTATGAACTGAAGGAATTCTGCACAAAACTTAAGAACATGTTCAATAACCTAGGAATTCAAACAATATTCATCAGCCTCATATTTAAATTTCCCATGCCAACAATCGGAAACACCGTATGCCCAACCACGACACTGATGCCTTCGCTGCGCCACAGATGAATCTAAGCCAGGTTTTAAAACGTATTTGGAATGTTTACGTGACGTCACCGTATATACCAAAATCCTGGTAGATTTTACTATAAATATCGCACATTTCTACAAACGTCACTAGGGCTGGAACTAGAAAACCTACTAGATTCCGTTGTATCGTGTGTTGTTATGTTTGGCCAGCCTGCCACCTGTAGGTGATGTCGGCTAAAGGCCTGTTTACACGCGACAGAATTCCGGCAGAATCGTGCGTCGGCAGACCCGACGTCGGCGACGTCGGCGGCAGAAATTGGCAGGGAGCGGCAGAAAGTAGCAGGCGGCGGCAGAAATTAGCAGGCGGCGGCAGACTCTGACGTCACGCTTCATTCTGCCAACGTCATACTAGCAGGATGACGTCATCCATCCAATGCGCTATGAAGAGTCTCAGTTCTTTGTTTTCTGTGCCATAAGTGATCCATCGCACTACTAATTGGGTCAAGCAGTACCCACCTCGAGAGCATTAATGCCTAGGTATTTGACACTACATCATTGCAATAAGGGCTCCTTTTCTTGAGGACGCGGTAGTGAGGCTACCATAATAATACGGATGCAGGGAAAATATTTGTTATAGAGCTGAAAAAGGCAAAAAAAAACTGGAGTGTAGAAAATTGTTCCTCATCCGTACCAGGATTAAAAAGGGCCCGATAACCGAGTGGGGTCTTTCTCTCCCCTCCCCCTCAACTTTGAGACCATTCCCGTGCCACCGTACAGGTGCAGTGGCGTGTTTAGAAGCGGACAAAGGAAGCGAAAAAAACGAATGTGTCGGGACCCCTCGGATGAGTTTTCACTGTGGTGATCCAATTAAATGTGGAACGGTCAGACTGACTGGAGCGGGGGAAGGGAACATGGCTATGACTCGGGGGTCACGCTTCCTCCCTCAGCTAACTTGCAAATAACAAAGCACACATATTGAAACCCATGTATGTGGACGTTATCATCCCCAATAAGCTTTATAGAAATAAAATGGCATCGTTTAGAAATTAAGGCCATAATTTTGGCAGATATGGACGTCCGGTGCGCGAACGCTGCCGTTCCTGTTACAACCGATACCGCCCCCGCTACGACCGGTCCTACTCCTGCTGCCGCTGGAGTTTCCCATAATATTCTCATTTCAGGTCGCTATGTCTCGGTGTTTAGCTTGTCTGGTGAACGCTTCTAACCAATCCATGACAACTTCTGCGCTTTATTAAACCGTTTACGGCATGCCTCTTTTAGACTTGAATATATGGGGGAGGGCGGATTACACTTACTAACCCCAGCATTGTGTGCAATTTATTATAATCGTGTGTCCTGAATGGGCTCCCCCATCTTGCTCCGACATTCGCAATGTCACCGTCGCCACGCTATTGCGTGTAGTGGTTTGTATAGGGTATGTCCTGAATACGGCTAGTCACCTGTGACAGTGGTATTCACGAAGTGACACCATTGTATGGGTGTCACTTCGTGAAATTGATTTGGTGGAATTGGGGGGGAGTGGCAATTGATGTTTTTGATGGCCATTTGATCTGGAGGACAACATCGGTTAACCCGCGCCGTCCCGGGGGAGTTGTTATGCAACCCCCCAAAGGTTTTCCGCGGATAGTGAAAGAACGGCGCGCGGCAGGGCACCGAAATTTGTCATACTTTCCCCACATCAATTTGGCATGTTGTGTCAAAATTTTGAGGTCAGGTCATCTAGGGGCAACGAGTTAGTGAAGGTCAAGTGAGGTCACCCAAAAAAGTTCAACCAGTCGTCACGCTTTGACGGATGAAGATATTTTAATGAAACTTTCAACGTTTGCTTATCTTTAGGGACACAACAAAACGCACCAGAGGATTTTCCACCGTTTTTTTTATTACATATTAGTTTTGCATATTTGCCCATAAGAGTTCAAATCAAAGATTTTGGCTAAAGTAAGCATTTTTATCAGAGCAAGTTGACTTCGAACACCGTTTCTCGGTCCGCTCTACCCAATAGAAAAAGAAAAATTAAAGCAACTTAAAACTCAAAATTTTGAAATGTCCAAAAAAGTAAAATTTTGATTTTGGGGTAACAAAAAATTGTATGGCCCTGGTCAATTTCGTCTTCCTTTTCTGATTCCAAATAATTTTTGGTTTTTGAAATCTTTCCCAAAATGAACTCCCCAGAGCCACTATTTACATGATGTACATCGTGAAAATCTAGGACCCCTAGTGACGTCACTTTGAGGGGGGGAATTTGGGGGTGGTGTCTGGCCCTACTCGTCGAGTGCTTTCCGATGACACCTCTTTGGTTTTCGTGCGACGCTTAGTTTGGTGATTAGAGGGAGGGATGTTTATCCCCCCACCGCCGAGACGGGGCTGTCAGTATCTGACCGGAGAGGGTTAAAAAAACTCATTGAGCAGGGATGGGGATGCACTCAAGCGTTCTGGAAGGACGCCTCCATAGGCTGAATGATTAAGCCTCGGTCTGATTGGAGGGAAGAATTGATAATTGAGGTATATATATATGAAGAATAATGTACGATTTAAAACAAAACAATGAAACTTCTTTTTTCCAATTCGGTTGTAGAAACTAGTAGCAAATCAAAAGATTTGTAAATTTGATTTAATGAACTGGGATTTAAGGATTTCAAACGTTAATTTGGCCACCTAACTTATTGGTTCATTCACTTAATCAGGTTAGCAAACATTAAAAATACTGCATTTAAATATTTTTTTGCTAGAAAAATCCAGTAATTCCCTCAAATGCATTATTTACCCTGTGTTCACCATCCTTATATTTCCAAGATTGTCTTCATACACATATGTGTATGAACCTAACCACACATGTGGTTATGGAAAAACATTAAATAACTAACATAGATACCTAGCACCCTGCAGTGTGCCCTCAATTAATTTCAGTCTGCCCATTGCGTTCATGGTCATGTACCCATTATGTAGTTCAGGAAATATTACTAAGGATAACGGAAAGCACAATTTACTCACCAATATTTCGATCCATGACAATCACTACTTATTTTGCTAATGTAGAAGGCTTACCCACACAAAATCCAAACAGCAACAACAGAAGAAACCTTCCGACGCTCGCGTCTGACGGCAGAACGCGGCAGACAACTCGAAATATTTCAAGTTGCCTGCCGCCGACGTCGCCGACGTCGATGAAACTACTAAATCAAAATTACTATGGCTAATGCATTGCGTGACGTCATCCATTTGTGCTGTGACGTCAGAGGCTCCGGACGTCGCCGACGCCGGGTTCTGCTCGATTCTGCTCAGTTCTGCCGGGTCCTGCTCAGTCCTGCCAACGTCACGATTCTGCTGGGATTCTGGGAAGGGTCTAAACAACAGACACCATCTCACATACACCGACTGACATACACCATCTCGCAGACATGGATGATCTCGGAAACCGCTCGGTCGATCTGAATAAAACCTTCACCAAACGATCGCACGTGTGCCAGAGGCGTGCGGTTTGGACTTTCGTGACCTTGGGTCAGGTCAAAGGTCACCAAATTGCAGAAAAACAAAAAAATCGAATATTTATAAATGGATGATCATAATGAAACCTTCACCAAACGATCGGCCGTGTGCCAGAGGCCCTTGGTTTGTACTTTCGTGACCTTGGGTCAGGTCAAAGGTCACCAAATCGCAGAAAAACATGATTTTTGGCTCACAGACATGGATGATCTCGGCAACCGCTGGGTCGATCTTAGTGAAACATTCACCAAACGATCGGCCGTGTGCCAGAGGCGTGCGGTTTGCACTTTCGTGATCTTGGGTCAGGTCAAAGGTCACCAAATTGCAGAAAAACAAAAAAATCGAATATTTATAAATGGATGATCATAATGAAACCTTCACCAAACGATCGGCCGTGTGCCAGAGGCCTTTGGTTTGTACTTTCGTGACCTTCGGTCAGGTCAAAGGTCACCAAATCGCCGAAAAACATGATTTTTGGCTCACAGACATGGATGATCTCGGCAACCGCTGGGTCGATCTTAGTGAAACATTCACCAAACAATCGGCCGTGTACCAGAGGCGTGCGGTTTGCACTTTCGTGATCTTGGGTCAGGTCAAAGGTCACCAAATCGCCGAAAAACATGATTTTTGGCTCACAGACATGGATGATCTCGGCAACCGCTGGGTCGATCTTAGTGAAACATTCACCAAACGATCGGCCGTGTGCCAGAGGCGTGCGGTTTGCACTTTCGTGATCTTGGGTCAGGTCAAAGGTCACCAAATCGCCGAAAAACATGATTTTTGGCTCACAGACATGGATGATCTCGGCAACCGCTGGATCGATCTTTGTGAAACCTTCACCAAACGATCGGTCGTGTGCCATAGGCGTGCGGTTTGCACTTTCGTGACCTTGGGACAGGTCAAAGGTCACCAAATGGCAGAAAAACATGATTTTTGGCTCACAGACATGGATGATTTTAGTTAAACCTTCACCAAACGATCGGCCGTGTGCCAGAAGCGTGCGGTTTGCACTTTCGTGACCTTGGGTCAGGTCAAAGGTCATCAAATTGCCGAAAAACCAAAACATTTAACTTACAGACATGGATGATCTCGGGAACCGCTGGATCGATCTTAGTGAAACCTTCACCAAACGATCGGCCGTGTGCCAGAGGCGTGTGGTTTGCACTTTCGTCGCCTTGGGTTAAGTTAAAGATCACCGGATCGTCGAAGAACCAAAAAATAGTTTCTCGCAGACATGGATGATCTCGGCAACCGCTGGATCGATCTTAGTGAAACCTTCACCAAACGATCGGCGGTGTGCCAGAGGCGTGCGGTTTGCACTTTCGTCGCCTTGGGTCAAGTGAAAGGTCACCGGATCGTCGAAGAACCAAAAAATAGTTTCTCGCAGACATGGATGATCTCGGCAACCGCTGGATCGATCTTAGTGAAACCTTCACCAAAAGATCCGCCGTGTGCCAGAGGCGTGCGGTTTGCACTTTCGTCGCCTTGGGTCAAGTCAAAGGTCACCGGATCGTCGAAGAACCAAAAATAGTTTCTCGCAGACATGGATGATCTCGGCAACCGCTGGATCGATCTTAGTGAAACCTTCACCAAACGATCGACCGTGTGCCAGAGGCGTGCGGTTTGCACTTTCGTCGCCTTGGGTCAAGTCAAAGGTCACCGGATCGTCGAAGAACCAAAAAATAGTTTCTCGCAGACATGGATGATCTCGGCAACCGCTGGATCGATCTTAGTGAAACCTTCACCAAACGATCGGCCGTGTGCCAGAGGTGTGCGGTTTTCACTTTCGTAACCCTGCGTCAGGTCAAAGGTCACCAGATTGCCGAAGAACTAAAAATACCACCAGACACCATCTCACATACACCGACTGACATACACCATCTCGCAGACATGGATGATCTCGGAAACCGCTCGGTCGATCTTAATAAAACCTTCACCAAACGATCGCACGTGTGCCAGAGGCGTGCGGTTTGGACTTTCGTGACCTTGGGTCAGGTCAAAGGTCACCAAATTGCAGAAAAACAAAAAAAATCGAATATTTATAAATGGATGATCATAATGAAACCTTCACCAAACGATCGGCCGTGTGCCAGAGGCCTTTGGTTTGTACTTTCGTGACCTTCGGTCAGGTCAAAGGTCATCAAATTGCCGAAAAACCAAAGAATTGGACTTACAGACATGGATGATCTCGGCAACCGCTGGATCGATCTTAGTGAAACCTTCACCAAACGATCGGCGGTGTGCCAGAGGCGTGCGGTTTGCACTTTCGTCGCCTTGGGTCAAGTCAAAGGTCACCGGATCGTCGAAGAACCAAAAAATAGCTTCTCGCAGACATGTCTGTAAGTCAAATGTTTTTGTTTTTTTTGGCAATCTGGTGACCTTTGACCTGATCCAAGGTCACCAAAAGTGCAAACCGCACGCCTCTGGCACACGGCCGATCGTTTGGTGATGGTTTTACTAAGATCATCCATGTCTGTGATCCAAAAATCATGTTTTTCGGCGATTTTGTGACCTTTGACCTGACCCAAGGTCACGAAAGTGTAAACCGCACGCCTATGGCACACGGCCGATCGTTTGGTGAATGTTTCACTAAGATCGACCGAGCGGTTGCCCTGATCATCCATGTCTGTGAGCCAAAAATAATGTTTTTCGGCGATTTGGTGACCTTTGACCTGACCCAAGGTCACGAAAGTGCAAACCGCACGCTTTTGGCACACGGCCGATCGTTTGTTGAATGTTTCACTAAGATCGACCCAGCGGTTGCCGAGATCATCCATGTCTGTGAGCCAAAAATCATGTTTTTCGGCGATTTGGTGTCCTTTGACCTGACCTAAGGTCACGAAAGTACAAACCGAAGGCCTCTGGCACACGGCCGATCGTTTGGTGAAGGTTTCATTTAGATCATCCATTTCTAAATATTCGATTTTTTTGTTTTTCGGCAATTTGGTGACCTTTGACCTGACCCAAGGTCACGAAAGTCCAAACCGCACGCCTCTGGCACACTGGCGATCGTTTGGTGAAGGTTTTATTAAGATCGATCGAGCGGTTGCCGAGTTCATCCATGTCTGCGAGATGGTGTATGTCAGTCGGTGTATGTGAGATGGTGTCTGGTGGTATTTTAGTTCTTCGGCAATCTGGTGACCTTTGACTTAACCCAAGGTCACGAAAGTGCAAACCGCACACCTCTGGCACACGTCCGATCGTTTGGTGAAGGTTTCACTAAGATCGATCCAGCGGTTGCCGAGATCATCCATGTCTGCGAGAAACTATTTTTTGGTTCTTCGACGATCCGGTGACCTTTGACTTGACCCAAGGCGACGAATGTGCAAACCGCACGCCTCTGGCACACGGCCGATCGTTTGGTGAAGGTTTCACTAAGATCGATCCAGCGGTTGCCGAGATCATCCATGTCTGTAAGTCAAATGTTTTGGTTTTTTGGCAATCTGGTTACCTTTGACCTGATCCAAGGTCACCAAAGTGCAAACCGCACGCCTCTGGCACACGGCCGATCGTTTGGTGAAGGTTTCACAATGATCGATCCAGCGGTTGCCGAGATCATCCATGTCTGCGAGAAACTATTTTTTGGTTCTTCGACGATCCGGTGACCTTTGACTTGACCCAAGGTCACGAAAGTGCAAACCGCACGCCTATGGCACACGTCCGATCGTTTGGTGAAGTTTTCACTAAGATCGATCCAGCGGTTGCCGAGATCATCCATGTCTGTGAGAAACTATTTTTTGGTTCTTCGACGATCTGGTGACCTTTGACCTAACGCAGGGTTACGAAAGTGCAAACCGCACGCCTATGGCACACGGCCGATCGTTTGGTGAAGGTTTCACAAAGATCGATCCAGCGGTTGCCGAGATCATCCATGTCTGCGGGAAACTATTTTTTGGTTCTTCGACGATCCGGTGACCTTTGACTTGACCCAAGGTCACGAAAGTGCAAACCGCACGCCCATGGCACACGTCCGATCGTTTGGTGAAGTTTTCACTAAGATCGGTCCAGCGGTTGCCGAGATCATCCATGTCTGTGAAAAACTATTTTTTGGTTCTTCGACGATCTGGTGACCTTTGACCTAACGCAGGGTTACGAAAGTGCAAACCGCACGCCTATGGCACACGGCTGATCGTTTGGTGAAGGTTTCACAAAGATCGATCCAGCGGTTGCCGAGATCATCCATGTCTGCGAGAAACTATTTTTTGGTTTTTCGACGATCCGGTGACCTTTGACTTGACCCAAGGTAACGAAAGTGCAAACCGCACGCCTATGGCACACGGCCGATCGTTTGGTGAAGGTTTCACTAAGATCGATCCAGCGGTTGCCGAGATCATCCATGTCTGTGAGAAACTATTTTTTGGTTCTTCGACGATCTGGTGACCTTTGACCTAACGCAGGGTTACGAAAGTGCAAACCGCACGCCTCTGGCACACGGCCGATCGTTTGGTGAAGGTTTCACAAAGATCGATCCAGCGGTTGCCGAGATCATCCATGTCTGCGAGAAACTATTTTTTGGTTCTTCGACGATCCGGTGACCTTTGACTTGACCCAAGGTCACGAAAGTGCAAACCGCACGCCTATGGCACACGGCCGATCGTTTGGTGAAGGTTTCACTAAGATCGATCCAGCGGTTGCCGAGATCATCCATGTCTGTAAGTCCAATTCTTTGGTTTTTCGGCAATTTGATGACCTTTGACCTGACCCAAGGTCACGAAAGTGCAAACCGCACGCTTCTAGAACACGGCCGATCGTTTGGTGAAGGTTTCACTAAGATCATCCATGTCTGTGAGCCAAAAATAATGTTTTTCGGGGATTTTGTGACCTTTGACCTGACCCAAGGTCACGAAAGTGTAAACTGCACGCCTATGGCACAAGGCCGATCGTTTGGTGAATGTTTCACTAAGATCGACCGAGCGGTTGCCGAGATCATCCATGTCTGTGAGCCAAAAATAATGTTTTTCGGCGATTTGGTGACCTTTGACCTGACCCAAGATCACGAAAGTGCAAACCGCACGCCTTTGGCACACGGCCGATCGTTTGGTGAATGTTTCACTAAGATCGACCCAGCGGTTGCCGAGATCATCCATGTCTGTGAGCCAAAAATCATGTTTTTCGGCGATTTGGTGACCTTTGACCTGACCTAAGGTCACGAAAGTACAAACCGAAGGCCTCTGGCACACGGCCGATCGTTTGGTGAAGGTTTCATTAAGATCATCCATTTCTAAATATTCGATTTTTTTGTTTTTCGGCAATTTGGTGACCTTTGACCTGACCCAAGGTCACGAAAGTCCAAACCGCACGCCTCTGGCACACGGGCGATCGTTTGGTGAAGGTTTTATTAAGATCGACCGAGCGGTTTCCGAGATCATCCATGTCTGCGAGATGGTGTATGTCAGTCGGTGTATGTGAGATGGTGTCTGTTTTTTAGACCCTTCCCTTACATTATTTTTCATATATATATATACATATGTATATATATATATATATATATATATATATATGTGTATATATATATATATATATATATATATATATATATATATATATATATATATATATATATACATAACTATATATATATATATATATATATATATATATATATATATATATATATATATATATGTATATATATGAAGAATAATGTACGATTTAAAACAACACAATGAAACTTCTCTTTTTAATTCGGTTGTAAAAACTAGCCACAAATCCAAAGATTTGAAACTTGGATTTGATGAACTTGGGTTTGAGGATTTCAAACATTAATTTGGCCACCTCAATTCCTGATTCATTCGTTTAATCAGGTTAGCAAGCATTAAAAAATGCTGCATTTAAACATTGTTTGCTATAAATATCCAGTAATGTCCTCAATTGCATTATTTACCCTGGGTTCACCATCCCTAGATTTCCCAGATTTCCTTCATACACGTATGTGTATGAACCTAACCACATATGTGGTTATGGAAAAACATTAAATAACTAACATAGGTACCTAGTACCCTGTGGTGTGCCCTCAATTCATTTCAGTCTGCCCATTGCGTTCATTGTCATGTAGGTAGGTACCCATTATGTATAGTTCATGATATATTACAAAGGACAACGGAAAGCACAATTTGCTCACCAATATCTCCATCCATGACAATCAGTACTTATTTTGCTAATGTAGAAGTTGCCTACCCGCCTAAAATCCAAACAGGAACAACAGAAGAAACCTTCCGACGCTCGCGTCTGACGGCAGAACGCGGCAGACAACTTGAAATATTTCAAGTTGCCTGCCGCCGACGTCGCCGACGTCGATGAAACTACTAAATCAAAATTACTATGGCTAATACATTGCGTGACATCATCCATTTGTGCTGTGACGTCAGAGGCTCCGGACGTCGCCGACGCCGGGTTCTGCTCGATTCTGCTCGGTTCTGCCGGGTCCTGCTCAGTCCTGCCACCCCCCTTTTTTTCGGGGTTTTTTTGTTTTTTTTCCCCGGTGTAAACAGGCCTTTAAGGTATGCAACGTATGTACACCACGGGAGAGAAAATGAGGGGTTAAGAGGTGTAGGTACAAAACTTAGAGCGTCATAGTCCCAGAAGGGATCTCCAATACCTTTCATACGCATATTATACTTGAAAGAGCGTGCACAGGGAAGTAGGAAAAGTCAAATATGGCAGAAAATTAACATCTTACCGCGGCGAGATGCAGTAAGGACGTATCTGAAGCTTGGTCGTCGCCATGATGGAACCAGGTGGGGGGGGGGGGGAGTCCCCCAATCTGTATCAAATTTAGTATTGGGCTTATGGTGTTGCATGGCAAAAGTAGTTCACCGAAACACCTTTCCATCCCCCTGTATATGCGGCAGCGCCTCTGATCCAGGGGTGGTCGCATCAAGTCACATCGAAGGCTCAAAAAGACCTGGATTCAACCACCAGAGATTGAGCCATAGAAGCTGTCCGCCGTTCCAGTCCCCACCCGCCCTTTCCAGCTGTCTCGTTGGTGTCCTTTCCAGGACATTTACGGGAAGCTCCGCCCCCTCAGCCACTAGTCGGTTGTCAGCCGGATTAGCCGGCCGACGTCACTAGTCGGTTTCTCGTCGGATTAGCCGTCGCATCTCCCCTCCCACTCCCTCTCGGCCTAGCGGTGCTTTCGGGCACCGTCGGGAAACCGAGTTGTACCGGCGGCCAGCCTCGACTGTTTGTATCCCATCCCTCCCTATAGGTTAGAATCGGTCATACGTAACTTTGTTTCAATGGATCGGGCTAGCGTTCGCTGAGCGTGACTGCCCCCGCCTCTGACAGGTTTTCCCATCCCTCCAAAACTCCGTGTCTTTCTTCCCCTTTCGCACGCCAGCTCTCCTCACACCTTTCCTTGCAGCATCCCTTCAGGGTGCCTTTCTTGCCCGCACCCCTTCAGGGAGCCCTTCTCACACTCGCACTTCCGCCCTCGTCTGTCGGGTACAATCCCCGCCCGCCCCGGTATGCCCGGGGACGCCCCGCCCCCTCGGGAGGACGGAGGCCGTCGGCCGCGGCCGGGAGCCCGCCTGCCCCCTCCTAGGGACCCACCGGAGGGTGAATCGTTTGTCCTCCTGACAAAAACTGAGGGCTCCTGGACGCGAACCTCCCCGTTCGCGATCGCGAGGGAGCTGGACGGCTGGACCGGTGGCGTGATCTCCGCCAAGGTCCTCTGCTCCGGTTCCCTCCTGGTCCGCGTGCGGGAGGCGGCCCATGCCCGCATACTACTGAACCAGGGGAGGTTCCTGGGGTGTGCAACGGAAGTCGAGATGGCCGATCGGCTCAACATATCATTATCGACGGCATATGCGCCCGAGCTCGCGGAGCTCTCCGAAGAGGAGCTCCTCGCGGAGCTCGGGCCGCAGGGGGTGTGCGAGGTAACGCGTCTGGGCCGCCGGGCCAGACCGGGACCAGTACTCAAACTAGGATTCCGCTCACTCATCCCTCCAACCCACGTCATGGCGGGCTACTTAAGGGTAGCACTCCGCCCATGGACCCCGCCCCCCTCGCGCTGTGCGCTATGCCAACGCTATGGACACCTGAGCCGGACGTGCCGCGCGAAGGCGCCAGTATACGGCCGCTGCGCCGAGAACCACCCGACCGAAGCATGCAGCTCCGAGGAGCTAAGGTGTGCGGCATGCGAGGGTCCGCACCCCGCGTCGTCCCCTGGGTGCCCTGCATGGCTGTATGCCAAGGAGAGGTAGGCGAGACGGCTCGCTGCACAGCGCAGCCCTCCATCCTCTCCCCCAGCCGGGTGACCCAGCCCCAGGTTCACCCCACTGTGGCCGACCCCAGCGGAGGCGGCTCAACGCCCCTCACCCCTGCTGCCTGAACCGACTGAGACCGCCCATCCCCCTCCATCCGAAGCTCGCCCGCTGCCGGCCACGCGCCCAGCCCCCAGAACCGATCCGACTGTCTCCCGGCCCCTGCTCCGCCAGCAGACTGCCCCGCTACTGGCCACGCGCCCCCTCCCGTGGAGGACCCCGCTGGGGCTGCCCCCCCCCCCCTCTACCACAAGGTAGCACCACTGCCGGCTGCACGCCCCGCTCCCGTCGCGGGTAGCTCGACCGCCCGGCCCCCCATCCGTCCACAGACCGCTCAGCCCAACAGGGCTAGAGCGTCCTCCACTCCGCCCCCTCTGGGTCGCCCTCCCTCCCGGTCCCCCGAGACAGACCACCGCTCCCGTTTCCCGAGCCCGGACCCCCATGGGGATCCGGAGCCTACATCTACCACACCAGGGTCGTCCGACTCTTACACGTCGGACGATACATTCACGCCCTCACCGCCACACACACGCATGCGAGGGCGGGATCACCACACACACCACACAACACAACACTAATGCAGACACCTACCACTGAATTATTGCTCCAATGGAATACGAGGTCCCTCATATCCCATTGGGCAGAATTCAAGGAATATATCATCAGAAATAAACCATTGATTGCCGCCGTTCAGGAGACTAGATGGCGCGACAATGACCCGTATAATTTTAACATCTTCGGTTCAGACTTGTGCTCGACTCAAATTTGTTTAATCGGCTCACTTTTGACTCATAGATCTTGAGATCTGATTCAACTCATGATTCACAGCAGGTCAAAATTATTTGATTCGACACAATTCAGACTCAGAGCGACAGAGATCCGATTCAACTCACGACTCAAACATAAATTTGAATCGATTCAGATCCGACTCAATGGTATCAGACTCATAAGCCATATGAGTTGGTGTGCACTGCCCACACACTATATATATATATATATATATATATATATATATATATATATATATATATATATATATATATATATATATATATATATATATATATATATATATATATATATAAAAAAAAAAAAAAAAAAAAAAAAAAAAAAAAAAAAAAAAAAAAAAAAAAAAAAAAAAAAAAAAAAATATAAATATAAAAATATATAATATATTATATATTATATATATATATATATATATATATATAAAATAATATATATGTATATATTATATATGTATATATGTATATAGTATATGTATATAAATATGTATATATTATATATGTATATATGTATATAGTATTATATAGTATACATGTATACATGTATCTGAGTAGTTTTGGGTGTTTACCCCCGTGGCGTCGGCCGGCGGGCCGGGCGGGCCGCGGGGCCCGGGTGTGTCTGTTTTCGTGGCTGGTTTACCCGCCGCTTTGCGCGTTGTCGCCTGGGCGGTGTGCGGGGGTTGACCCGGGGGGACAGCGGCCGTCGGCAGCGGGGCTCAGCGGGCGATGTCGCGGCGCGCACCACTGGCTTATAGGGCGTATACGGCACGAGGACGTCGTACGGGGTGGTGGGGGCGTACAGGGGGTCGCTTTGCGGTATGCGTGGTTCGTGTGAACTTACACATGTATAATTATATATGTATATATGTATATATGTATATATATATATATATATATATATATATATATATATATATATATATATATATATATATATATATATATACATATATATCTATATTACATTGGGGAAGAGGGGGGTCCTGAACACTTCAGGCATTATGCAAGAAATAGCTCTACTGCTGCTTCTGTATGGCTGAACCAGTAATTGTACTGTGTTTACTGAACACAAAAATGAACAAGCTATCCATATTCAAACAGTTCCTTTCAATGAAAATCCTCTAATCACTTGCAAAGAGCAACTTTAAAACAGATGATTATTTTATAGCGGTGTGCCGTATCCTGAACATCAAAATGTTGTTGTTCAGGATTACCTCACTGTAGATGTTGTGGTACAAGCTATTAGTAGCACTAAAAAATGCTGGTGTAATTGCAAAAAAAAAATGGAACTCACTTCCTTATGGTTTCCTAAAGTCAACTGCTCTTCGAAGCCTACAATGGTTCCTGTGAACTTCGCAACCTCTGTACACAAAGTATAGGTATAATTATGTGATCAGACTTTCATGTTTTGGTAGCGACAGGTCCATCATTTATGAATACCGCCATCTTTTTGTTATTTATGGACTGAACATGATGTGGGAGACGACCAAAGGTAGGTGTTCAGAAAACAAACGTATTCAGATATCCCCCCTCTTCCCCTATATGTGATGTGAAAACAGTTATTGCAAAAATGATTTATTCGACAGACAGTTTGATGTCTACGCATCTTCATCTGTGTCTAATTGAAGAAGGGAATTAGCATTTATTTAGACGCCAACGAAGTTGCTCTAACATTGAAACATCTTGATCTGTTGAATATATTATTTTTGCTAAAACTTTGGGTATAATTGGAGATCACGGTAAATTTTGATTATTCGGAATTTTTATTTTGAATGCATGGTATTTTAACGTAAAAAATGACGATGCGACCACTCATTTTCCCTGCAAATGATAACTTTTCAGTTGGCAAAGAAATAAACTATCGAAATCTTCACTCTACAAATATAGCACATCGCGTATAATCATCCGTACCTGGTGTGTCATAGACGTGATAAAGAAGTTCAACACTTCATGCACTCGATTTAATACTCTTTGACATCGAAAACCGTATGTTTCTGCCTTAATTCGGTATATATTAGGTATATATCGCCTTGGGCACAGCCTTGACTCAATAGGCCTTGGGCACAGCTGTCCAATACGTCCTCGAAGGTTTAGTATGCATATTTACTAAGAAGGGAAGTGTGTTTAGTAAGGATATTTCCTAAATTTCTGGAAGTTTAATAGATATTCTTACTAAAGTTACCTCTACAATAGGTGGTTTTACAGCGGATTTTTGGTCCCAGGTCAAGTGGTCTCAGGAACAAATTAGAGGGAGAAGACCCGTAGTTAAATTATTTTCTTCGACTGATTTATTACATAGAAGTACTTGAACTTGAAGTGCTTACATCTTGGGAATTTTTCATTTTTCAAATGAATGAGTCAAATTCGTTGAAATCACATTAGAAAACACCAGAAAAACAACATTTTGATAAAAAATGCGTGCCATTTTTACACAAATCCGGTAATTGTCGATGGAAAGAATCAACCTCAATATAGGCGCCACTCACTTGTTCTCTCATGATAACCTCTCCTCTATATATATATAAGTTTGAGACATTGCTTAAATTACACAGGTCAGGACTTCGAACAATCGTGCTCAAATCACCTGAACAAAACCTATATAATGCCACGCATTCCAAAATACTTGATATTTTCATCAATAAAGTTGAACATGTGTTGCTATAACAAGAACAATGCTATTTGTTCACAAAAAAAAGATCATGCTTGTATTCCAGACTAAGTTTTAGGATATTACAGAAGACATATATAAACTGGTTAAAATATGTTATATCCAGTACACATTTCCTTCATATATAGGAGACAAAAGTAATCTGCAGCCAAATTGATACCAAATGAACCAAATTACACAAATTGATACCATATATTATTTTTAAAAAAACTTCGGATGACGTCATGCCGACTTGAAAGAAAACTTCCATCTGCCTTCTAATAAAGGTACCTTTTTTTTTTATTTGTCACACGCGCGTCTGATATGATATCAGACGCGCAGGTGACAAATAACAAGCCAACGGAATTTTATTCAGTGCAGATGCTAATTCCAGTGCAGGACAATGTCGGTTCCATATTCTTTTTCACAATTACAACCCATTTATATGTTGTACTCCTGGTACTAGGATTGACTCGTGCATGATATTGATTGTGGATACCAAGCTTAACATTAATAATTATTTGTAGTTATTGTAATTGGTTTTTGGTAAATAACTTCAGTACTGGTACCCTTCATTCTTTAATCACTGGCAGATTAGAAGTTGACAATTGTATTGCTAAGCATGAATAATTATGCTGTGTTTGTACTCCCTACTTTGTGTCATGACATAATATTCACACAGATACATGCTTCATATTATTTGTTCATAACATACATTTCAGTCACAAGACTCAAATGACTCATTGTGATTCAAATGATTGACTCATGATTCAACTCATTTATTTTTTAGAAAGATGTGATTCAACTCACGACTCAAAATATGTTTTGTGGAAAAGAATCGATTCCACTCTCGACTCATCCAAAAACGATTGATTCATGAGTCAATTCTTGATTCAACTCGAGTCGAGCACAAGTCTGCTTCGGTTATACTCTTTATTCCCAAAACAGAAACACTACATCCCGCGGCGGCGGGGTAGCCTTATTCGTCTCGAACACCCTTCTCCATCGCCCTACCTCCATTCCCAATGACCTAAATTTTATTGCAGTATCCGTTCAAATTGCACAACTAGAACTTACTGTAATCTCCCTCTATCTTCCTCCTACGCATACACTATCTCTAACTTCTGTAACCGCTCTCTTTGGCCTTCTCCCACACCCCTGTCTGGTGCTCCCTAGTGCCACACCGCCACACATTCACACCGAACCTCGCGTTCGGTCGATATCGCTTGAATGTCGCCATCTAATAAATCAAGCCTTTGACCTTTGACCTAGAAGTTTGTCCTTGACATGTATCGGTTTGAAATATTACACGGTTCACCACAGGCTATTGCTTTATACCAGATTTGGGCAGGTTTGGGTGAAAACGGAAAGAAATGGGAGGCAACCGAAGAAACCGGTTTGCGTTGGACCTTGGCCGTTAAGGTGGTAATGTGAAACCTATGCAGTTGCTTCCAGCGTGTTCAGTGCAAGCAGAAGCATTTGTGGTAATTGATTCGAACGATCATAAACCCGCCGCTGAATGCCGGTGCTAATACAAATACGCCTCTGGTGAACACGTCGCTGAATACGAATACAAATACGACGTTAACTTGACGCACTTGCTTAAGGCTCCCCATGACTCCCCTCCATGATCTTGAAGATACCCAAGGGCACCCAGAGTCACGTTTGTTTAAGATATATCAATAAATGCGCAGGGGAATGCAACCTAAGACTATAGTAAAGCCTTGCGATAATGCAAGTTTGTTGCCTGGCAAAGCACAATTCTCCACCGAAGCGAAAGCACAAGATGGCCAAGGTTCGTGTTATCCAAGAATGGTCTGGAAGCAGAAGTTTCTACGTTTGCTGATTTATCATTCGGCGATTTTGTGACGACAGAGAGCCTGTGAAGCCCGTTGATTGGCTTAATCGGTTTCTAGTATTTTTGGTGATTCTCTTGCATATATGTTTTCACTTTATAAATGATTAAGTATAATTTTGCGGCGATCATACTCAGGTAGCTCAGGCTTGGGGGTACACGGGAAAAATTGAGGGGGACGAATCGCCACTTTTCAGAAATTGTGGGACATGTCCCCCCCCCCCCAGTGGTTACATCTGTAGGGGTGGCGGCTCTGCCATCGGTGGGGTGTGGGGGTGGTGGTTTCGGTGGCGGGTGTGGGGGATCGGAGTGTGTGGGTGCAGCTGTGCTGGGGGTGTGTGGAAGGTCAGCTCGGGTGTGTGAAACTATAATGGGTGTGTGAAAAATAATGCTAACCTAGCCTAAACTGAAACTGATCTGATTGAACTATTGGGGCTTTATTTTAACTAGGACTGCACTTTAACCCGGCTGAACATGGGCTGACTCTCGACTTATACTGGGCTAATTAAGACTGAGCTAAATCACTTCTTTGCTGATTATACCTGTGTCAGGGATGTGTTGTGCTGTGCTTCCCCGCCACCTCCACCACACATTCCCCAAACCCCAGCCGGCTTGATGTTGTTCGAGCTACCGTCCCTAACACGAATTTATGTGTGCGAGGTCAAAGTTTTGGGAGCACCATATAGGTAAATGAGTGCTTCTAGCCAAATTAGAAAGAATACGTTGTATTTAGAAAATGAATGAAAATGTAATTTGCTCTTGGTTTCAATGACTTGTCCCGAGTTGGGACTTTTGGACGCTAATAGTAGTATAATTTTGTACAATGTACCGCACGAAATAGGTGCCTGTGATAAGCCCCAAGTGGCTTCCGCTGGTCCTTAAAGCTACCTAAAGCACATTCATTATCCTCATTCACTTCACATTCGCTCGTCCCATTCATTCTCTTCTGATTAATTAATGAAATGCTTGGTCCCCAAATTTTGCTCCCCCCCCCTCAGCGGTACACAAACACATATATCGACGGACCATTACTCTATTTTTATGGTAGGTTGGCCGAATATGTAAACCTTCCACTACCAGCATAGCTGGCCTCGCCATTATTGGCAGCGTTCCTCGCCTGGGTGAGGTCTTAATGCTACGAGGGGGCTCATCGTACTGGCTCCGAGGGCTTATACAAGTGCTCTGGTGTCTTTGACTGACATACCTAACCTTAAAAAACGGTCGATGCCGCACCGGGCCTTATTCGCCGTATGCTGTGCGACCAGATGAACGTGCTCACGAGCGGGCACGGATCCCTACCACGTTGGGCACGTCCCTTGGCCGTCTATATAACCTAGCCTGCCCTACCCTTTCAGCCTCGGGGCTTACGGCACGCCAAACCTGTCCGTACGTTCCCCCGAAACGCTATACAACTCCGTGTCCAAACGTATAGCGAACGGGGGCGGACTCACGACCGTGCAGTGTTTTGCATTACCCTATTGTTCGGCGCCAAACTCGACGGACGCAAGGTGGGGCTTCCTTTGACAGCCCATCCCACCTGCATGCCATGCCCGCCCCCATCTGCGCCCCTGGGTCACAGAGGTCAGCGGGATTTCGCAGTCAAAGAATCAGAGCATGTGCTAATGCCCCCGAAGTGTCCGTTCATCGCACCCTCTCGCAATTCGACATCATACAAACGCAGATCATATATATATATATATATATATATATATATATATATATATATATATATATATATATATATATATAAACAACATTAATATTATAGACAAGTTAAAAACTGGCTTTGACACTCATTACCATTACCCGACAACGTTCAGTCCATAGGAGGACGGTTCGCAGGTCGACTGCCTCGCTTATATGTTAATTTACTTCATATGGCAAATTAATATCAGGCAAATATCAAACATCATGTGAACATCATCCCTTGTGTTCAGGTAAAGTTTGGATTGCAACGAAAGGGGTTGCACCACGGCAGGTGGGTAGCTATAGCATTATTGTTTGAACTCCTGTTGGTCTAAAGGCCGAGTTTATTTAAACGGCGAGAGGAAGACAGGAATTGTTGCAAGCATAATTGTGCTGTACTCCATGTTTTACTTTATCCGATCCTGCTCCGCTGCTGTTCCTGTCCATCACTGCCGACTGCTGCCACAAAATTTATATAGCTAATCTAATATATTTAAATTTACATACACCACATGTCATTACACCCACGCACTTCTTACACACACACACTACTCGCCATCTCAATCCTTGCACGCGACACACTCCCTCCGCGACACACTCCCTCCGCGACACACTCCCTCCCCACCCTGAATTTATCCTATTTGGTCCCTCCCATAAAACAGGTCGCCCCATTCAGTAAAGTGAATGACGTTGAGGAGGCAGAAGCTGCGTGATAGAACTTAGGTTGGTTCGGAAAGGTTTGGGGAAGAGGAAGACATGTCAGACGTATGACACTCACATGCTCGATGGTCGTCGCCCTCCAGCCGTCGTCACTCTCCGCCGCCCGGCACTTCATGTCACGTCTGCCTCCATTTACATGATTGTGAGAATCCGTGAGAGAGAGAGAGAGCGAGAGAGAGAGAGAGAGAGAGAGAGAGAGAGAGAGAGAGAGAGAGAGAGAGAGAGAGAGAGAGAGAGAGAGAGAGAGAGAGAGAGAGAGGGAGGGAGGGGGGGAGAGAGAGAGAGAGAGAGAGAGAGAGAGAGAGAGAGAAAGAGAGATTGACCGTAGTGAGCCAGAAGACCTGCCCTCCTCATTTATGGCTTCCCGGAACCAAATGGTTCCCCGTCACCTAAACTCTTATCAGTAATGTGCGTGCGTGGTTATGTATTCATTTATACCATTTCATTTCTAAACTATGTATAAACATTCATGTATCATGCACAGCGACCTTGAACCATGCGTTTCTAAACGATAAACATTCAGGTATCATTCACCAACCTTGAAACTATGCTCCATAAGAACCTTGTTCGTCATAATTTGCTCCTCCACTTTACCCTTCCCGGGACAAACGGCTACTTTCCCCCCCTTGGCTGGGGCCATCACATATACAAAACGACCGGTGGTGGACGGGTCACATGATTTGCATGATGGGTGACGGGATACATTGCCACTCCTTGCTATAGTTCACTCACATTTCGCGCTGTCAGCTTCGTTCTCGCTGTCTGGCAGGGGTGGCCCAGTCGACCCGCACGCGAGCGAGGTTCACAGTTTAACCCATTGTCCACATTCACTGCACTTCACACGGCTCGACTGTTCTAGGGCAGTGTGCTTCCGACCATCTTGGGTGGTCTGCCCACGACGACTCCTCGGGTGGTCTGCTCCCGGCGGCGCTCTTGGGTTGTCTGCCTTCGGTGACTGCCTTGGGTGGTATGCCTCCGGCGGCTGCCTCAGGTGGTGTGTCCACTTCCCCCGGGGTGGCGCTTATAAATGGCGCCGCCCCTGGAAGCGACAGGCCCCAGACGTCAGACAACGCATGTCAGGCTCTTTGTGCCCTGTGGCCTGGCTGGTGGCTGATGGTGCCGGCTGGTGACGCTGGTGACTGGTGACTGGTGACTGCTGGCCGCTGATTGGCGGTTGGCGGTTTCCGGCTGTCCAGAGCGGCGGCTGCTTCTAGGCCACTGGGTCAGGCTGATACTCTGTGGCTGGGCAGAAGTCACTGCTTGCATTCGCGGCAGCTCCAAGTGGCCGCTATTGACAGTGTGTGGGCGTATCGGCGACGAGTAGGCTTCGTGTTTGAGTAGCTTTTCACAAATTTATCCGCACCTGCCACGGGTTTCCGGTCGCGGCGGCTGGATGTCTCGTGTAGTCGGGCCGCATGGCAACCGCATGAAACTCCGTATTGAAAATGTAAGCCGTCTTACAAATGCATGAAGGCAATGGGTGTGCATTCAAAAGCATACAGAGCTCAGCGGTCAGCATCGGTGTCGACCATGCGGCAGCCGCGTGAGCGCTCAGCCACCTGCTGCCTGACAGGCAGCTCCGGGCGTATAACAACCTGTATATGGCACATCGAACAAGCCCACCACTGCCGTCGCCCGTTCACAATGCGCGGGGTGAATCGCGTCGCCCCATTCGTTGTGCGCACGGATGCAGTGGCTTCGTCCCGGAGAATGGCTGGCAATGGCAGCGGTTTTGTGTTTACTTTTCACGCGCAATGCCGAAAGACATAATTCCATTTTTGTGTTTGAAGAAAAGTGGTAATCTGTCATCGCCCTTCTCAGAATCGGGGCTGACGTGTAGTGCGCACACAGTGATGGGACGTAGCAATGGGATGCCTACGCCCATAACCTACGTACTTGCAACATTGAAATATGTTTACATAACTGGCGAAATTGTTTTCATGGAGAGCTACTTCGAACGCGGTGGAAGTCCATGATAATCTCACTGCTACGAGTCATGATCATGCGGACTTCATGCAAAGTGTAGCTTGTAACTCAGTCTTATACAAAATACCAAAGCACTTTCCGACTATCATCTTTGTCATGGTAAGCCTCCGTGCACTCACGAGTCATTTAATTAATATATTTCATAGCTAATCTTGCTTTCCAGTACCATGCGCCTGTTGGGACCATATGTGTAGGATCAGGGGGGTGCAGGGGCCAGTGGCGCAACCAGGATTTCAGTTCGGGGGGGCAGGGTTGGAGAGCGGGCCCCCTCACAAGCGGGCCCCCTCATGTTTTTAAAAAGTCTGCGGAAAACATGCACTTACTTTTGAGCGGGCCCCTATGTTTGTAAAACTTCGCAGAAATAAAAGCACTTTTACTTTACGTGCCCCTTCCTATTGGTTCAATGCGGGCCCCTGGATCAAAGTGGGCCCGGTTCGAAGCGGGCCCCTGGTTCCAGAGAGCCCCTGGTTCAAGACAGGGCCCCAGGTTGAAGCGGGCCCCTGGTTCTAAGCGGGCTATTGGTTCAATGCGGGCCCCTGAATCAAAATGGGCCCCGGTTCGAGGCGGGGCCTGGTTAAAACGGGCCCCCAGATTTTCAGTTGGTTCAAAGGGCCCCTGATTCGAGCCACAGATCTGCTTCGCGGGCCCCTAGCCAGGGTTCTGAGTAGGGTGACCCATTCCGAGCCAGGGGCCCGCGAAGCGGGCCCCTGGCTCGGAGCGGGCCCCAAAAAAATTTCGGGGGGCCATGGCCCCTTGCCCCCCCTGGTTGCGCTACTGGCAGGGGCCATGTCCCCACCACACTTTTCATGCAAGTTTAGCATTAATGTTATGGCGATGCATGGTAAGAATCAACTTCAAAAATGAGTTTGCCACCCCCTCCCTCAACACTTTTTGAGACGTTCCTACGCCTCTGGTAGGCACACTGGATGAGTGAGAGCAGGTGTTAGAAGCACGGGTGAGGTGAATTCGAATACCCATGTACTTCAGTCATAACTAATTGTCGCATTGCCTGGAGTGTTGATACAGCAACTCATTGCCACACATTCGCCATGTATTGTTAGGCATGCGCGGCATTACTAGAAGCGGAAATAAAAACGCCGTATCTCTATCGGTCTGAGCTCCACATCCTAGGATAAAGCCAAACACTTTACCCATTTTTTCACCGGGCACGAATGTGGTGGTTCTACTCTGTTGCCCTGGGTTGTTGCCGTGCCCATGCTCCGAAACTACTGAACCGAATTTCATCAAACCTGCACCAATCGATGCAACGGGGTCGATTTCCTTGGGATTTTTTAATATGGTGACTATCACCGATACGTAAAGATATTAAATTACCCCTTAAACTTGGAGCGGCCATTTTGAAACCATTTTGAAAATGTTACGGTGCCCACGCTCCTAAACGGCTCGACTGAATTTCATGAAATCTTCACCAATCGATGCAGCATAGTCGATTTACTTGAGACTTGACAATATGGTGACCTTGACCTTGGCCTAAGGTCGCAAAATAAGTATATCTTTATCTGCAATTGTTGCGGTGCCCATGCTCCATGATGAATGTTTCATCAAATTTGGTTCAGTATTTTCGGAGTATAGGCGTGACAAATAGCATAAAAATGATTTTGCGTATTTTGGTGACCTTGACCTAAAACCAAGGTCACCATATTCAAAGCCCCACGTATATCGATCACGTCACGTTGATTGGCGAAGGTTTCATGAAATTGTATTCCGTAGTTACGGAGTATGGGCGTGGTAAAAAGTCTTTGAAATGGTTTTGTGCTTTTTGGTGACCTTGACCTAAAGCCAAGGTCACCATATTCAAAAGTCCCAAGTATATCTATCATGTCACGCCGATTGGTGAAGGTTTCATGAAATTCGGTTCAGTAGTTTAGGAGCATGGGCACCGCAACAATTGCAAATAAAGATGTACTTATTTTGCGACCTTAGGTCAAGGTCAAGGTCACCATATTGTAAAGTCCCAAGTAAATCGACTATGCTGCATCGATTGGTGAAGGTTTCATAACATTCAGTAGAGCCATTTAGGAGCATGGGCACCGCAACATTTTCAAAATGGTTTCAAAATGGCCGCTCCATGTTTAAGGGGTAATTTTATAGCTTTACGTATCGGTGATAGTCCCCATATTCAAAAGTCCCAAGGAAATCGACCCCATTGCATCGATTGGTGAAGGTTTGATGAAATTCGGTTCGGTAGTTTCGGAGCATGGGCACGGCAACAAACCAGGGCAACAGAGTAGACCCACGAATGTGAAGTCAGGCTGCGGCACGGAATTTATGCGGTTAGTTGCCCGCGCCGGAATATCGGCGGAATATCGCCGGAATATCGGCGCACACTTCTTATTTTGAACAGAGATTGAGAATATGTCAGGAGAAATATTGTAATGGAAGTCAGTAACTCTCAAAATGAAAAGAGCAGATCTGGCCCTGAGTGAGAACACTATAACTTGAAGCGCTGTATTTCACCGTGAATCGCTGTTGAACGTGACATGAGAGCGGGAATGCCTTCTGGAATCTCTGTTTTGAACGAAGATTTGAAGCACTGCATGACAATATTGAGAAAAATGGGTAAAATATTAATTAAAAGGGCACATCTGACTAGGAGCGTAGAAATTAAAACGCGAAGCGCTGTAGCAAAACGAAAGAACTTATTATATATAAGTTCAATAGCGTGAAGGTCGAGCTGAGCCAGAAAGAGTTGGTATGATGAACGTTTGTGTCACCAATTCACGAGTGTAGACCCTCTCTCGGGTTTCGCCCTAATTCGCAATGATCTATTTTTGTGTCTGGGTGCCATTTGTCACGCTTGGCGCGATCTGAACACCTTGCCGGACGCAATCCCCTCATTCTCCAAAACGATCGCCTGCCTGCACCATCGAGAGCACTCGTCTGGAAAGCTGTCTTCTCCTCCTGGGGTCGATCTTATTGTCGCGGGCCTGGTGTGTAGGCTCCGTGGGCATTCTCTCCGTTGTGGCTGCGATCTCCCGTGCTGCAGGAACGGTACGTTGTCCGAAGTGCTCGTTCCTGAACAGCCAGCGGTGCGACTCCTCGCACGGGATGGCGTCACCGACCGACCGACAGGTCAACAGCGACTGATCAAACACGGTCAGGTCGCCGCAGAAGAAGCTGCAATAGAAGGAAAACCGCTTATTTGGAATGCATAGGAATTAAATGCATGCTTAGTTAACTAAATATCTCGCAATCTCTTCAGTATGAAAACTCATGGTCATACTAAGAAAAAATATGAATTAAAGGTATTACTTCTGCCTCTAACCTTCACATTGGTATTGCTAGCCTACTAGGTTTTACCATATAGGTTTTACAATACCTGCTCTGGTTTACAAATGCAAAAAAAAGAAACGCGAGGCCTGGTGAAGCTGTGCTTCACGGAGACTTCAGACTTCCCACCTGTATTTGTTGACTCTGCTGCTTATCGCCGAAAACCGCACCCGTTCACAGATGTGAAAGACCTCGCAGTTGTTGATGACGTCAGCATAATAGCCGTACGGTTTGTCCACACACCTGAAATAGTGTCCGGTACTTCAGAGCCCGATCTAGAGGAGTTGGCTGTTCCATAAACTGAAATGGTGTGACCAAATATATTTTTCTTGTAGGTGCTTTGTGTGTGGATGCGTTAATCTTAGTCTGTGAGGCGTTCAAAATAATTTCATTGGTCAGGGGCGCTTCTTCCCCCTCCCCTTGAGATCTCGCTAATCAACGAATCAATTATTTATTTACAGACCAAAATGCCGTTGGAAACCTTGTATCGTTAGCTACACCTTCATCAAAACAAAACTACGGAAATTTGACGGCGGCGTTCCGACGTCTGGGAGCTGAGATGATCCAGTGTTGACGACGTTGTGTGCGGCGCGGACCGAACGGGCTGCACACACCCCCGTATTATGGCAGGTTGGCGGGCCTCAGAGTTCCCGACCGTGACTTCCAACCATGCCAGCCAGTGTCGACCGCGTTGCCACACCACAGCAACGCTGCTCCGCAGAAACTGGTGACGTGGCGCCGAACATTGCGGCTTCCGCACCGACCAGCGCTATTACGTTGATGTAGCTTGATCCATATAGTGATTTTATGTACAGTAAAGTATTGTCGTAGTACATATTTTGGTACTTCATAGTATTTGAAATATACGATATATATATATATATATATATATATGTATATATATATATATATATATATATATATATATATATATATATATATATATATATATATATATATATATATATATATATATATATTTATATATATATATATATATATATATATATATATATATATATACAAAACTCGAGTAATCTCGTCCTATGTTCGCTGTGCCCTCAAACCTGCACTTCGTGGCCCCTAATCCACAAGGAACTCCAAATTATTAGAGAGGTGCTTGTGAGACAACAAATACTCGTGCGTAAATATAGATACTGAAATAAGGAACGCCGTCCACTTATTCCTAGCCAAAGACAAACAGACGGCTTTAGCCAACACTAAGGGATCCAACCGTAAGCTGTATTAAAAAACCATGATTGTGCAACATAACCTAATCTAACCTATATTCACCTAGCCAAGCTTGGCAGGATGGCGTTTTTGCATCTACATAGGCATATGCTGAGTGGTATAAAACACGTATCTATGTATGCTGGATCACGTAAAACTTATACGTAGCCTCACTTAATACCTATGTGTAAGCCAACACAGTGTAACAAAACTTAACTTAACTTAACCTAACCTAATCTGGCAGGATGGCATAAAACCCGTGAGTTTTGGAGGAATGGACAACTGGAACATGACAAATAGGAGGCATCAAAATGTGAGACAGGCTGCATTGAGTTAGGTTGAGTTTGGCTGTAATTTAGGTAATTGCTCAGAAAGCCTGGGTTTGAAAATGACAACTTTAAATATGCAACATCAATGCTTTGGGGGATCTGGAGGTGAAACCAAATATTATTTGTCATTGCAATCCGTTGTTAAAAAAAAACTACCCTACATTAGGAAGTTGAAATCAATCACAATCAAATGAACTCCTGCCTGCCATGACACTATTTGTTTACAACGTACAATAGACCAGTGATGATGGAATTTGGATGCGAAATGAGGGTTACATCACTTTTTCTTTGAAATTACTACGATATTCTGCAATAAAACGGCGTAATCTAACACCAATCTTCCCATAACATAAATGCTAAAACCTACATGTACGGATGTTTGATGATGTAAAACCCATGATCACCGAAAAACCAACAATGTTTACATGTGTATGATGCCTTATGAAAATTATAAGTTCTTCCTTCTTGTGCACTAAGTGCTTTATGTATCACGAAATAGGTAAATGAACGCACGGTTTTCAAACTCCCTGAACGGCTCGATCTACCCCGCGACGTGGCCCTCAGGAGAACGAAAAATTGCGGCAACTTCGGACGCGATCGCGTGTTTGTTCCTGGGTATGATGTCATCCGCTCTGTCGCAATTTTTCGTCGGAAAAAATGCCGTCGCGCTGCAGAAGAACTTCCGCGGCGGCGAGTGTTTATGAAACCCGAAATACAGCACTGCGTATTCTCCACAGGGCAATTGTATTTTTCGTCGGTGACGGTTAATTTTATGAAACTCGCCCTTTCAAATTTGAAAGTGTGTAACCATGTAGAGTCGTAGACCGTACTTGGTAACGTAACGGCTGCACTCCATGCCATGGACGTCCGGGAAGGCTGCACCTCATGCCATGGACGTCCGGGAAGGCTTCACTCCATGCCATGGACGTCCGGGAAGGCTACACTCCATGCCATGAACGTCTGGGAAAGCTGCACTCCATGCCATGGACGTCCGGGAAGGCTGCATTCCATGCCATGGACATCAGGGAAGGCTGCACTCCATGCCATGGACGTGGGCGGTTTTGTGCCATGCGCAGACGTGGTAGTCATGTGACCTGCACCCAGCCGGGAAAGGGTCATATTTGCAGAGTCTACGGCAAGATCGCTTTCGTCTGCCCAGCCGTAAGACGTTCAAAAGTGTTCTTTGGATATATCATAGACGTCTTGGGGTTGCCAAAAGTGTAGCATGCTCATGTTGGAAGGTCTAGGTGACGTGCGTGCCCTGAGGAACGAAGTAACGCCCAGTCCATACTAGAGCAAAGGATGCAGCCCTTAAAACGTCGGAGCCTAGTCACGGCCATTTCCACTGCATAGGAGCGTGCATGCAATGCGATGCTGAACAGAATTTATGATTGGAAGTGCATTAGTCGCTGCTGAAGTGTGAATCAGATATTAATTGTGGAGCATGGAAATAGTGTGCAACTTGACGTGCCAACGGGATGAGTGCGAAGTTCCAGGATAAGTGAAATAATTGCGTTTATTTCCAATGCATTGTACATGATCATGTTTAGAGAAAACTCACGTGAACCCTTCCTTTATGATGTCCCTTCGGTTCACGGGATCCCGGACCACTGCAGTCTGCCGAACTGGCGGTGGCCGGGCCTGCAGTCCAAATGACACATCTCTCAGTGTCGCGCTGTTTCCATCCGCCGCGACGTCATCCTTAGATGACGCTGTGTCCATATTAGGTGTTCCATCGTCCTCCTTCGATCCAGTATCTGATACCACTGCGTCCTCCGGTTTTCCTCGGTTTTCGTCTGGTATCCGTATGCGTTCTGTTACCCTGTCCTGCGGAATCGGCTTGCTGCCATCCGAAACATTGCCATGGTCGTCCGCAGTCCCTTGGCTCTTCACTGTGCCTCTGTCCTCCACTGATGCTCTGCTTTTTTCCAATGTCCGCGTGTCGTTCGCGATGACATCTGCTCTGTCATTGCCAGCCTTTGTTCGGCCCGAGCTGACCGCCGCTCCGTCCGCACCGCTGCTCACCTGGTCTTCGCCAGCTGTCTGCTGGTCCTGTTGGCCGGCTGTTCTGTCTGCCACCGCCTGTGGCGTGCCTCCGTCTGATGCGCGCGCGTTACCATCAGCCGTCGTCGTGTCAGCACCCACCACGACGCCGCCATCTGTGGCTGCAGCGCTATCGGCACTCGTGGCAGCTCCAGCATCACCGGCTACTCTGATTTTCTTCATCGGTGTTCCAACGTCATCAACCAGTACCGTATTACGATTATTGACGGCAGTTTCATCACCATCAGCTATGGATGTATCATCAGCCATCATCACTGTGTTGCCATAAACTGCTCCCATGCCATCCTCCTTCAACGTCGTAATAGCATTAGCTGTTGTCCTGTCACCACCAGTTCGCGTCATGCCGCCATCAGCTGATGCTTCCTCAGTAATAATGGGCACCGAATCAGCGGTTGTCGCATTGCCACCATTCGTCGTTAGTCGATCAGCAGCAATTGCTAATTTATTATGATGCATGCATGATGCTTCCACATGACCCGGAATCGACATATTTTGTTCAAACTTCTGTGTATCACCCTCTTCCGCACCATGTGCCTGTTTGATCGCTGTTCCATCGGATTCCAAAGCGGAAGGCGAGTACGCCACCGCGGCCAGTTGTGCAGCTGAAGCAACGTTTGGATGGTTGGGAGGGTATGGCTGTTCAGTAGTAGCATGTTGCGACTTGATTAAACTTTTTGTAAAGGGGGTAGAAGTAATGTCATCGGAGGTCACGGACGTAGTAAGGACAATGGACAGCTTCAGTGGCTGATCAAGCAGACCAATAGAGGAGAAATCCAAAGGCTGTGCCGTAGAAACATCAGTATTTGAGCCAGGAGGCTGCGTTGTTAAACTATCTGTGTACACACCTTGTGAAGAGGACTCCTTGGAATGAGCTGCGTAAGGAAAATTGTTAAAATGATTGCAATGGGCACAAATGGGCTCAGGCTCACCAAGAGTGAACGATCCAGGTTTTCTGGATTTCCGATCGGGGAGCCCGATAGACTTAGCATTTGTAGATAATTTGGGGAGAGCGGGCTCGTCGGTTGTAGCACTGAAACCAGAGCTCATGGCTACTTCGGAGGAGTAGCCATGGAATCGTCCGGGAGGAGCTTCAGAGGACTGACCGGTCGGCGAAGTCGATGGAAGATCGTGGTACTGTCTCGGGGCCGAGGTCGAAAACAACTCACGATTGTTGGTCAATTCAGTAGTAGAAGTAGTGGAAGACACGGCTGACTGTTGCACGGCATGCTGCCTGGAACGATTCAACACTGGACTATTCCACGAAAATAGCGTTGCGAAAGTGGCGCGTCCCGATGTGGTTCGGAGGGAACTATCAGATGACAGGGATGTTCGATCTCTTGTCGGAGGCTTTGAGGCCACAGCCGATGTGAAATGTGCTGGCTGATCGTGGAGGGCGTACGGGAATCGGGATCTCTGCGTTGGGGAGCCTGAATCCACACCCCGAACTCTGGCATCTGGAAACAGAACCAGAGGCGAGAAATTATCCGAAGCTCCGTAGTGTCCTATTCGCCCGACCTTGCTGTGGAATGAGTCTGAGAATGATCTGAGAATGGGTGCCCAGTTTGGCTTCCTCCTGCGACCGATGAGATGCCTCGAGCGTCTACGAGAGTGCGTCATCGAAGCGACTGGGGTATGCAGTGGGAACATCCTGGAGGCCTCCGGACGGGCAAACCGGCCGCTTGCTGGTCGAGCACTGGAAGAACTGAGCCTGGAGGCCCCCGGACTGGCGAACCGTCCGCTTGTTGGTCGAGCACTGGAAGGAGAGCTGGGATGGCGACGCGGAGCGGCAGTCACGGGATCCTGATCTCGTGTGCTTCGGACAATTCGCGGGCTAAACGTTGTAAAGAGACCGTGACCTGTCACTGAGACTGGTGACCGTGAGTCCACAGACAGCGTGGAAGGCACCACGTCAGTCGGTGAGCTATGGCCCGACCTCGTCCGCCCTCGACGGAGCCCGTCTGTTGATACCTTCACCGCTGACCTCAACATCCTTGCTATTCTGATACCGTCTGCGACCCTTCGCACCCTCCGTGGTCTCACCAGAGACGCGCCAACACCGCCGAGAACAGCTTTGACCCCACCTCCATCGGCGCCGCCGACATCTGAAGGTCGCGCCTCGTGCCCGTCGCCATCCGAAGCCTCCGATCCCAGTCCTCGTGAGGTCATGTCAGTGGCGGTGTGTGGCTTCGGCAGGAGCGAGCGGCCAGCGGGCGTCGCCAGGTTCAGAGCAGGACGCAGCAGCGCTATGGCCAGCAACACGCCGACTCGTCCTGCAACAGCGAAAGCAAATGTTTGCTCGCCATGTCAGTTCGCGGTATGCACCAGTTTGCCAGCTCAGCCGTTTGCTGACGTCAGATGTCCCAGCGAAACTCTAACGAGGTGCATAATCAAATGGCGGCAGTGCGCTTCAGCCCTTATATTTTGATTATAATGGCGCCTTTATTATGGATATCGTTGTCATTTATGCCTACCATGTATATCATGGATATCAAATGCATTCAGGAAACTTCCACTTTTTATGTTCATGCAATGCATAGTCGGGTATGCACATCACGCACCCAATTGCTGGTTCATCATCGACACGTGCCCATTCTAAGTTATAGGGGCTTTCGTTCGATGATTCCTTCTCCAAGTCAGGAAGATATTTGTGTCGTCAACCGGCAATGAAAGCACCGGCAGACTAATGCGTACAATAAAGTAATGGAAAGGTGAGAGAGCCTGTGTTTGTTCCCAAAAACTTAACGCTGACATCTACTCCAAAAGGGATTAGTTCTGGTAAGCCTGGTAAGTTCTGGTAAGGATTAGTTCTGGTAAGCCTGCCGACATTGGAAAGCCACGAGTGGGTTTCCTTGCCACATGGACAGGGGCGGCCCCAACGCTAGCGGGGCCAGAGACATTTAGAACTCGCTCTCTGTTTGCAACGCATATGGACATGTAACTAGGGTAAGGCTTCCTTAAATTTATGAGGCTGCCACTCTACCAACTCTCCATGGATTTATACATCCACGAAGAATGACTTCGTAATGCAGATGACTAACTTCCTTTGCGCTCACTTGGCTATGCTCAATCCTTTCGGAAACCTGATCACCATTCCATATGTGCATGCATGTACCATGCACACTTCAATATCAAAATCCAAGCGCATGGGCAAAGCCTATTTGGCTTCATACATCTGCTTTTTCAAGTTTAATGTGCCTCGTGTCGAGTTTTGGATTAAAAAATGCATACCATGCTCAACCAACGCATTACCATTGGGAACAATGCATGTTTCATATGGTGTGTGATAACAATTGTGGAATAATACAAATTACGCGAAAGTACGTACGCAATTACGTATGCACACATACTTGCACGCATATATATAGATATATATTATTTTACACAGCGACTGTTGAGAAGAGCGCATTTAGCTCTAGCAAGCTTTCTGTCCGGTTTTCGATTGGTCGTATTGTTTTCTTCGTTTCGTTAGACAGCTGGTAAATTATTTCACCAAGTGACATGCATAGCTGTATTGGGTTGCTGACTTTTCGGATTCAAATATTAATCCGTTAAAAAAATCATCGCTCTGCACAATGCAAATAAACGCACAAGTATACTTTTTTTTTAAATGAAGTGAGCACTGGTACCACACGAGCTATTCTTGCAACATCATCTAACATTTCGTCCATTCCTGAAGGGCCACTCACAAAACAAGTGTATTCCCATCTGAACTATTCACAATACACATGGAGCACTGGATCACATTTACATCCCAACGTTTTGCCTCCATCCCCCCTTCGCCCCTTTGGTCATGTATTATTCTAGAGTGACAACACGACGTGCGTGCTGACTTGTTTGTTCATTTCTGGTGTGTGCTCACGTATCTACAAAGACTCGAGCACCATGAGACGGGTTCGGTCCGGGCAAGACGTGATGATGGTGGTGTTGTTGGTAAGGCGTTTTCGTGTTAGCGGTATTCTTTTGATGCTCCATCTCTGAGGTTTATTGTCAGTCTTCTGGAAAGGGAGGTTGTGGTGGCACCAATGTAGCTTACTGCACGAAGCCTACAGTATTCGTATGGGCATGCAAAAATTGTAAACTACATTGGTACGTTTCAATTTTTATCTGTTGGCCTGAAGATTGTTTTTCATCACAAGATTGCAGCTTTTCTTTTGTATAGCAGATGACAAGCTTTAGCTGATCTTTCTTGTTGGCGCATGTGATGTTGTTTGTTATAATGTCCTGTATGACTCTCTCATCCATCTTATAAGCAGAGTTCATGTAATTTCGATAGTAGAGGTGGATGGTATTTGTTCTTTTGTTCTGTCTGTGTATGTCTGGATGGTGTTCCTGGTCATGTGTTTCTTGATTCAAGAAAGGTAAAACGTTGGAATGCAAATGTGATCCAGTTCTCCATGTGTATTGCAAATAGTTCAGATGAGAACATACTTGTTTTGTGATTGGCCCTTCAATAATCGACGAAACGTGAGATGATGTTGCAAGAATAGCTCGTGTGAAACCAGTGCCAATTCATTTTTTAAGAAGTATACCTGTGTGTGCTTATTTGCATTGTGCAGAACGGTGATTTTGAAAATGGATTAATGCTTGAATCCGAAACGCCAACAACTGAATACAACTATACATGTCACTTGGTGAAATAATTTACCAGCTTTCTAACGAAACGAAGCAAACAATGCGATCAATCGAAAACCTAGGTAGAAAACTTGCGAAAGCTAAATGCGCTCTTCTCTTCAACAGTCAATGTGTAATAAAAGATATCCTACCAAAATATACAGATACATATATACACAGATATACATATATATATATATATATATATATATAAACCGATTGTTTTTACATCTTGAATAAGACATTAAGTTATTCTACAGTGAGGTACAACGTACATTCTGATCGACAACTATACAGCTTGGTTTACAATTAGCGCGACGATGACGTACAATGCATACCAGAGATACATTTACCATCTATGGCTAATGCAAAGATCGAAAGCCCGTTTAAGACTGGCGTATTTTTTGCTGTTCCTTGGGATATATTCTGGGCTTCCAATCCATCTTTTGTAAGATCATTGATCGGCTGACATACAACGCCGGTTTACTTCAATATTAATATCAATGAAAATCATAGTGCCATTTGCTTGTATTATGCATGAAAATAGAGAATGAAATGAACAGCCATATGAATGCCTAAGGTAGCTAGGTATTGGTATACCTACTAAGGTATCCGTGTATATGCTGCCACGAAAATCATTTTCAGAAATACATTTCCATGCTACTCATCATAGGCGTACATATTTGGGGATTATTGCTCAGGCCCAATGCATGGAGGCAATGAGTGTCACTAGATTGAATTGTACCTGGTATCTACCTAGGTACCCACCAAGTTACCTATCTTGGTAGGTACCTACCTCCTACTTCATATGGCACAATCGTACTGCAATGCCGAGCCTGCACTGACGTCTATGTACATTGGCGGATCCAGGGGGGGGGGGCATTCCGGTCATGGCCCCCCCAAGCGCTTCAAAGGGGGGGCCATAGTGCTTTGCCCCCCAACCAACAAAAGTAAACTGAATTAAAATGCAGTAACCTTTGCTGAGGTTAAAAAATAGCGTACGGGGTGAAATAATCTCCAATTTTAAAAGGTATTTTGTTATAATTGTTTGGTCAGCCTCCCCCCGGGAGGGGGAGGGGGAGGCTGACGCCGTAAACCGAAAGTTGGCCCCCCACAAACCGGTGGGCTAGATCCGGCAGTGTCTATGTACATAGGGTAATCTACCGAAAAGCTGTGATGTTTAAACTACGCAATCTTGTCATTATTTTAACAGCAAAACTTAGCATTTACAACAAAACAAGAGCCAACAAATAAATAATAGGGAGGAAAAGCATCCGCGTTCTCACGGCTATGGAGTTGATTATAGCCAGATCGCCAGGTATGAATCATATGTGCACGATACTGTCGATGAAGGTGAATTACAGGCTGCATAGTTTATACCGACTTAGTTCATAGTGTAGACTAGCTCTTCACTGAAAATGTTGACTGCTCAGTAGGTACTATTATTCATCATTGTAACTTTGAAGCAAATTTGTTAACTTCAAGGCTGGAAATGAAGAAATAATATTATATATCGGTGGTTTCGAAGAAGCTACATGAAAATATTGCATGACGCTAGTTACATTCCAGACTGTAGCGCCCATACTTATAGAACAGTGTAGCTGCAAGATCTAATTTACGACGTAAACTAATATAGTATACGGAGTAAACTAATCTAGCATACGAGGCAAACTAATCTAGTATGCGATGTAAATTAATTTAATATACAAGGTAAGCTAGTTTCATGGACAAATTAATCTGGTTTAAGAATAGGTCTGGATATTTTAAATGGCACACATCGAAATAGAATTTGTTTTTATATCGTGTTACATCATTTTCACCATTGTCCGTTCAATATCTATGATACAAAGTGTACCTAAAATGAAGTTTCAGAATCATAAGAATTGGGTAAACCATGTTTGTGCCGGCTACCCTTAAAAATCGCGCCTAGATATTGCACATATAAACTTTTATGTCAGGTAGCCAACCACTGAAATATTAGGTTGCTGAATATTTAGGGTATAGGGTATAGGGTATTTAGGATATACTGAATCATTAGGGTTGGTTTCCTCTGTAAACCAACCCTAATAATTCAGTAACCTGCCGCACTGGCGGATCCAGGGGGGGCCATTCCGGCCATGGCTCCCCCCCAAGCGCTTCAAAGGGGGGGCCATAGTATCTTTTGCCCCCCCCAAACCAACGAAAGTAAACTGAATTAAAATGCAGTAATCTTTGCTGAGATAAAAAATAGCGTTCCGGGTGAAATAATCTCCAATTTTACAGGTATTTTTTAATAATTTTTTGGAAGCACAATATGGTAGCATAGTAGATTCTGACATATCGAGGGTTCTATGCTGTTGAAGCTCTGCTTACAGCAAGAGATGACGAAATCAGCAGCTTCATTATTCCTTCGTCAGATAGGTTCATGAAGTTTGTTTAGCCAGTAACGGGCAAGTGGACCCAGTGAGCCAGATTTCGAAAACGGAATTTGAACAGGATGTTTTGTGCGAGTGACCAGTTGAGCTCAGTTGAGCAGCATGTTTCGTATGTTGGTGTTGGGGTTGCTAAGATGAACAGACAGGCTACATTGACTGATTTTTTTCAAGAAGAATAGCAACAGGAGGTATGTATTTACACTGGCGGATCCAGGGAGGGGCCATTCCGGCCATGGCCCCCTAAGCGCTTAAAAGGGGGGCCATGGTGCTTTTGCCCCCCCCACCCCCAGAAACCAACAGAAGTCAACTAAATTAAAATGCAGTAACCTTTGCCGAGGTTAAAAAGTAGCGTCTGGATGAAAGAATCTCCAATTGTAAATTTTAAAAAAATTGTTTGGAAGCCAGTGTGGTAGCATAGTAGATTCTAACACACATCGAGGGTTCCATGCTCTAAGTTCTGCTTACAGCAAAAGTTGACAAAATCGGATCCGCCAGTGTGTAGACGTGCATGAACGTTGACGTGGTACAAGACGTTGAACGAGAACGTGAACGTTTTGGTAAGCAAGAACAAAAATCCGGTAACATAGAAACGGTGGAGGTAGGCTGGGGCCCCTACACAGGAAACTATGTTGTCAATTATTTTTTTTTTCTTCAGATGGGCCCCTTTGCCAAATAGTGGTCGAAATCCGGTGCTTTTAACCAAAAATAGCGGGAGAAGGGGCACCCTCCAAATCCGTTCGACTCCTCCCCTGATGTAATTCCTAGGTACGCCACTGGGGGAGGGGGAGGGGAGGGGCTGACGCCGAAAACCGAAAGTTGCCCCCCCCCCCGAAACCGGTGGGCTAGATCCGCCAGTGACCTGCCGTCACAATGTTAATATGGCATAACCAAGATTATAAGCTCAAAGATTATATTCTCGAAGCACGACAAAATCTTGCAGCAGGTCGGCCCACATCAAAGGCAGGAATAAAAGGGAATGACACCTTTCCCAGCAATTTATACGTACATGAATATCATCCCTCAAACGACTTTAGTTCTTCCGCGGTAGCTCTATCCCCAGAGGCGACAAACACAAACATGTACCCTCCTGCAGGCGCCTGCTGGCTGTTATTAACCTTTGCACGCCATAAAGTGCCATATACACGGTTCCATCAACCTTTGTCTCTGTACAATACATGTTTGTGTGGTGAACTGCATCACAGTGGCCATATAATGAACATAAAACTAAAACACGATTATTCTCATTGAAGCATGTGATAGCTGCTTTCTTTTTCCTTCCAGCTTTTGAAATCAGAATGTGCATTAAAACGTTTGGCAGTAATCTTAAAGCGGAATCTCTCTCCCTCTCTCTCTAATTCTGAATCTATGAAAGTACATTGCTACTCATATAATATAATCAAGCAATTTACGCTAGTTTTCTTCCGCCCCTCTCCACAATGATGCCACGGGTAAACACGGCATCCTTGCACGCCCGAGGAACCGGTCTCGCAACCCATAGTGAGTGCGAGCACCAAGGTCTAAGGCCTAAAGTCACCCAGGGAGGACTTAGAATTAGGGTCCGCAGGGAGAACAGACATTAAGAGTTATGTACTCGTGGGTGCAAGATGAAAATACACGTCATTTGACATCATCAACGTTGCCAATCTGAGTAATCCAGAGCATCATTTTCGTGTCGACAGTAAGAGTAGGTACTAAGTAAGCGTTCGTGATCCATTTAATAATTCCAAAACTTTATGTGCAGGTATGTTAATTCCATGCGCAATCCGTTGCTTATAAGATGATTATAGTGATGCTAACAAGTTGAATGCGATCAATTTTCCTCCCTCACTTACGACCTAAATCCGAACCCACGCCTAATTTGATCCAGAGCCGCATCTAATCATGGTCCAGAGCCCCACCTGACCACAGACCAGATAAATATCTGACCTGTGGCCTGGAGCCCCGTCTGACCGGTGATCCAGAGTTCCGGCTGGCCTATGCCCTGGAGGTGTTCCTGACCTGTGACTGGGAGCCGCGTCTGCCTCCTGGCCGTGGCACGTGCTGCTGCCGCCATCCCGCCTCTGACTGACGGAGACGCTGGCACGACGCCCAGTACCGCTCTGTCGGGCTGTGTAGCCTCCACACCACTCACCTGTCCCGCTGTGTGCCCTTCACTCCACCCGACAGTCACGCTGTGTACCCTCCACACCATCCGACAGTCACGCTGTGTGCCCTCCACACCATCCGACAGTCACGCTGTGTACCCTCCACACCACCCGACAGTCACGATGTGTACCCTCCACACCATCCGACAGTCACGCTGTGTACCCTCCACACCACCCGACAATCACGCTGTGTACCCTCCACACCATCCGACAGTCACGCTGTGTACCCTCCACACCATCCGACAGTCACGCTGTGTGCCCTTCACACCACCCGACAATCACGCTGTGTACCCTCCACACCATCCGACAGTCACGCTGTGTACCCTCCACACCATCCGACAGTCACGCTGTGTACCCTCCACACCACCCGACAGTCACGCTGTGTACCCTCCACACCATCCGACAGTCACGCTGTGTACCCTCCACACCATCCGACAGTCACGCTGTGTACCCTCCACACCACCCGACAATCACGCTGTGTACCCTCCACACCACCCGACAGTCACGCTGTGTACCCTCCACACCATCCGACAGTCACGCTGTGTACCCTCCACACCATCCGACAGTCACGCTGTGTACCCTCCACACCACCCGACAATCACGCTGTGTACCCTCCACACCATCCGACAGTCACGCTGTGTACCCTCCACACCATCCGACAGTCACGCTGTGTACCCTCCACACCATCCGACAGTCACGCTGTGTAATCTGCACACCACCCGACATGCATGCCGACATCTGACCGCTCTTGGCCCGACATCAGCTAACGCGTCCCGACAGCAGCCCAGCATCTTGCCGACATCGGCCTCACGTCGGCTACATGTCGGCTGGGTGCCGGCTGCATTTCGGCACGGGCGGACGTTCCACTCGCCAGCCGACAGCGTGCCGCTAGCGTCCGGACAGCGGCCCGACCTACGGCCGAGCATATAAAGGCCGACGTCGGGCCCTGTCGGCGTGTTCACTGGGATGTGACAAATAGTAATAATTTGTTACCCTTTGAATTTACACTTGTGACGAGGGTAATTTGGGAATTTACCCTCCAGGAAATGGTCAAGAAAAGCTTGCAGTGAAGATCGGTGCAGTGACTTTAGAAACCCAAATCGGCCCATGATATTTATTGAAGAATATTTATTGGGAACAACAGTATGCTTGACCCGGGGCGGATACAGGGGACGCAGGAGGCATGTGCCCCCTCATGGAAGGTGGCCACAGGTGTTGATTTCTGAAAATTGTTGGGGGGGGGGGTCACACACCATAGGGTCCCAGGTTAAAAGCGGAAATCATTTGGGGGCAAAGGCAACATTGGTGGGACATTTGTCCCCTCGAAAGTACATACAGCACCCCTGAAGGTGGCGCCCCTCCAGCAAGGAAATCGCGAACCTCTGGGAAGTCCAAGTGTACCCTCCCCTTCTCGAATTTTTCAGCCAGAGACGCCCTTTTAAAGAAAAATGCATCCCTTCAACGAAACCGTCAGTGAATGCTCAGAATGGGACATCGCTGAAATGCCGGCATCGGCCCGTGATAGCGGGTTTCTTGTTGGCAGCCCCTTCCCGCCTTGCCCACACATGACCCTCACCTGCCCGATAGGCCAGTGGTACGTCATTTGCTGGGCTAGTTTCACTGCCCACGGGGGTCAGCGGCGCGTCGGTTTGTTGGGATAGTTTCACTGTCCACGAGGTAAGGTACGGGGTATGCGTGCGATTGAGGCAGAAAATGCAAAAACTTCAGCAATGACAACCTATTTTGAAACTCGGCACGATGGATCCCATCCGTTTTCTCCTATTGTTAAGAAACGTGTTATCTGGAATGTCACCTTACCGTTGGCGAAGAACTTTCTTTTTTTAACTGAATCTGTCGGTCCTCGCCAATGAAGAATATTGAGAAGCCAACATTTTACCGTCTGCCTTCTCACTCGCATAAACTGCCCAGCAACACTCCCTGGTCGATAAACTACAAATGTAAAACAAAACATTGGCTTGAACAATGTATATTACGGCCACACAAATTCACATGATTCCCACACACAATAAAAATTGTATCAAACGGTACCATTATGATGATCATATCAAATTCTCGCAGTAGCGCATCGTAGATAATGCCTTAATGACGAAGTCACACTCCCGACCAACAACAACATGTACATCGGTGTGCAATGAAATTGATCAAATGAGCACCTATTTGGTCACACCCCTACACACACAACCACCATCATGCGCTACATCCTAGAGGTGTTTACCTCTCGACAAGTTCTGGAGCCACTGCCCAGCTTCCCAGCCTTTTGCCATCACCTCCCAGCAGTCGGCCCCAGCTGAAGCTCAAACCATCGGTGCAACTACAACCGCCTGCTGCCAGACGTCACTTGTGACGGCCGACACGATTCCTGACCGGTGAACTTCGTTGGTAGGTTGGTGGTGTTGGTTGGTTAGTTTCGTTGGTTGACTGGTGGTGTTCACGAGCCGCCGAGTGCTTTGGCCACAGCTGATCTCCGACACCGAGTGGTCACAGGCGAAGAGCGGCGACAGGCGGATCTCGAACCCCGGCGACATCGGTTGGGAAATGGACATCCTACCCCAGGCTACTCGCCCGTCGATGAATTTCGTTAGTCAATGCGATGTCAAACACAGTCAAATACCTGAACAAAATAACGTGCTCCCAAATCGCCAGAATACCTTGAAGATCAGCTGACGACGCCAGTATTTCCGGATAGCACAAGACAAAGATACACATGGCGGCATCGTGTTGGTGAAATTGAACTGATATTTCTACCATGGTTGATCTGATGTCGGTGGCGACCAAGTGGCATCAGGCGAGCCAGACAGCCACACGCGGCACGACATACACACATGCCATCCGGGAGACACACACGTGCCACACGTCGCAGACACTCACGTGCCACACGTCGCAGACACTCACGCGTGAACAGTGGAAAACACCGGGTGCTCCGCCGCGGCAAACGTCTGGGAACCGTCATATTTCTTGGGACGACCTTTGTCATGCAACGCTCATACGCGTAATGCTCAGCTTCAGAATTATCTCAAGGGTGTCCTCAACCGTCACGCATTCCATTCGCCGCGACGTGCAACGTCCCACTCACGCGGGGTATGGGCTGGAAACATGGATGGCCGTCATCCAAAAACATTATCCTCCCACGATACAAAAATATCCACTATTTTTCGCCAAAGGAGTGAGCGAAGTTACTTCAAATGACTGCAAACTTATTGCTGGTGGATAAAATGTCCAGAACTGGTTGGAAAGTGCAAGGAGATTTTGACGTCAGAAACGAGAAAAAAACGTCCCCGTCTCAAATTCCCCACATAATTTCACGAATCTAGAATTCAAAAGCATAAACACAACCCTGTCCGGGATATCGGTGGCACACGGAAAAGGCCGGCGCCGCACGAAGCACTGCTGAAGGTCTGTGAGGTATGAGGGGAGGGGGTGGTGTTGTGGTGGATTCCCACTCATCAGCTACACGGCACACGAGTGGCCGAGACCCCGAGACGTCCGGGACAGCAGAGACACGAGTGACCGGACGCGGGGACGCCGTGACGTGCGGATACGAGCGACTGACCGGGATGATCGAGTGACTGGGGAACACGGGACACGAGTGACCGGGACGCTTGGGATACGAGTGACTGGGGAACACGGGACACGAGTGACCGGGACGCTTGGGATACGAGTGACTGGGGAACACGGGGCACGAGTGGCCGAGACCCCGGGACACACGGGATACCTGGGACACGAGTGGCGGGGGCTCACGGGATACCTCGGATACGAGGGACCGAGACGCCACTACGACGCGTCACGGCCAGTAGTAGCTGTCGCTGCGGTGCGGCGCGGCGCCGTGTCCGTACAAATATCGGCCGGCCTCGACGTCACGTCAGTCTACGCCCCCATCACATTTAGTCCCGCGACACTGTACCACACTGCACACGCTGCACACACATACGCACACGAGGAGTGTGCCTAGCGCGTTAGATGCCGAACACAGACACACACTGCGCCACGCCGTATCACAGCCGATTACGGGCAGTACAGTCAGCACGGCAGTACCGTCAGCACGGCAGTACAGTCAGCACGGCAGTACCGTCAGCACGGCAGTACCGTCAGCACGGCGGTACCGTCAGCACGGCGGTACCGTCAGCACGGCGGTACAGTCAGCACGGCAGTACCGTCCAGCACGGCAGTACCGTCAGCACGGCAGTACCGTCAGCACGGCAGTACCGTCCAGCACGGCAGTACCAGCACGGCAGTACCGTCAGCACGGCAGTACAGTCAGCACGGCAGTACCGTCAGCACGGCAGTACCGTCAGCACGGCAGTACCGTCAGCACGGCAGTACCGTCAGCACGGCAGTACAGTCAGCACGGCAGTACCGTCAGCACGGCAGTACCGTCAGCACGGCAGTACCGTCAGCACGGCAGTACAGTCAGCACGGCAGTACCGTCAGCACGGCAGTACCGTCAGCACGGCAGTACCGTCAGCACGGCAGTACAGTCAGCACGGCAGTACAGTCAGCACGGCAGTACCGTCAGCACGGCAGACAGTCCGTCAGCACGGCAGTACCGTCAGCACGGCAGTACGCCGCAGTCAGCACAGGCAGTACCGTCAGCACGGCAGTACAGCACGGCAGTACCGTCAGCACGGCAGTACAGTCAGCACGGCAGTACAGTCAGCACGGCAGTACACGGCGTACAGTCAGCACGGCAGTACCGTCAGCACGGCAGTACCGTCAGCACGGCAGTACAGTCAGCACGGCAGTACCGTCAGCACGGCAGTACCGTCAGCACGGCAGTACCGTCAGCACGGCAGTACAGTCAGCACGGCAGTACCGTCAGCACGGCAGTACCGTGTCAGCACGGCAGTACCGTCAGCACGGCAGTACAGTCAGCACGGCAGTACCGTCAGCACGGCAGTACCGTCAGCACGGCAGTACCGTCAGCACACCGTCAGCACGGCAGTACAGTCAGCACGGCAGTGCGTCAGCAGGCAGTAGACGGCAGTACGTCAGCACGGCAGTACAGTCAGCACGGCAGTACCGTCAGCACGGCAGTACATCAGCACGGCAGTACCGTCAGCACGGCAGTACAGTCAGCACGGCAGTACCGTCAGCACGGCAGTACACAGCACGCAGTACGTCAGCACGGCGTACCGTCAGCACGCAGCCACGGAGTACAGTCAGCACGGCAGTACCGTCAGCACGGCAGTACCGTCAGACCGTCAGCAGTACAGTCAGCACGGCAGTACCGTCAGCACGACAGTACAGTCAGCACGGCAGTACCGTCAGCAGCACGGCAGTACCGTCAGCACGGCAGTACAGTCAGCACGGCAGTGCCGTCAGCACGGCAGTACAGTCAGCACGGCAGTACAGTCAGCACGGCAGTACCGCCAGCACGGCAGTACCGTCAGTACCGTCAGCACGGCAGTACAGTCAGCACGACAGTCCGTTAGCACGGCAGTACCGTCAGCACGGCAGTACCGTCAGCACGGCAGTACAGTCAGCACGGCAGTACCGTCAGCACGACAGTCCGTTAGCACGGCAGTACCGTCAGCACGGCAGTACCGTCAGCACGGCAGTACAGTCAGCACGGCAGTACCGTCAGCACGACAGTACAGTCAGCACGGCAGTACCGTCAGCACGGCAGTACCGTCAGCACGGCAGTACCGTCAGCACGGCAGTACAGTCAGCACGGCAGTACAGTCAGCACGGCAGTACAGTCAGCACGGCAGTACCGTCAGCACGGCAGTACAGTCAGCACGGCAGTACAGTCAGCACGGCAGTACCGTCAGTACCGTCAGCACGGCAGTACAGTCAGCACGACAGTCCGTTAGCACGGCAGTACCGTCAGCACGGCAGTAGTCAGCACGGCAGTACCGTCAGCACGACAGTACCGTCAGCACGACAGTACCGTCAGCACGGCAGTACCGTCAGCACGGCAGTAGTCAGCACGGCGGTACAGTCAGCACGGCAGTACCGTCAGCACGGCGGTACAGTCAGCACGGCAGTACCGTCAGCACGGCAGTAGTCAGCACGGCGGTACCATCAGCACGGCAGTACCGTCAGCACGGCAGTACCGTCAGCACGGCAGTACCGTCAGCACGGCAGTACCGCCAGCACGGCAGTACCGTCAGCACGGCAGTAGTCAGCACGGCGGTACCATCAGCACGGCGGTACCGTCAGCACGGCAGTACCGTCAGCACGGCAGTACCGTCAGCACGGCAGTAGTCAGCACGGCGGTACCGTCAGCACGGCGGTACCGTCAGCACGGCAGTACCGCCAGCACGGCAGTACAGTCAGTACGACAGTCCCACCCCGGCCGGATCGCGACAACCGTGCAGTCACGTCTGAACTCTGGATTGCAACCAATCGCCTGTCGCCGCGTCCGAGCTGAATAATGCCGACGCTTTTCAGTCACAGCAAACTCAGACCCATTCTACCGCAACCATGTTCGCGTTAGATCTTTAGTAGAACAACGGCAGCCTCTAAGCGGCTTGAGCTCGCTCCGTGGCACGACATACGGACAGCTGACACAAAGTCGGGGCGACAGGCCACCAGTTGCACGTGCGCAAACATGGAACACGACCGACTGGCAGTGGCGGCTCTTCGCACTCGTAAATCTGCCGAATGATGGCGAGTAACATCCGAATGACGGCGAGGCTTCAACCCCCTTCGACAAGCCCAGTTCATAGACGAGCTCAGTGTCATCAGGGCCGCGCCCATCAGACGAGCTCAGTGCCATCAGGACCGCACCCATCAGACGAGCTCAGTGTCATCAGGACCGCACCCATCAGACGAGCTCAGTGTCACCAGGTCTGCGCCCATCAGATGAGCTCAGTGTTATTATCATCACAGCTGCAGCTATCAAACGTCGTCGCGAGGCTGGCGGCCAAGCCGCGCGGGCAGCTGCTCGATCAGACGTCGTCGCGAGGCTGGTAGCTAAGCTGCATGGGCGGCTCCTTGAACCGCCAGCGCGTCACAAACACAAACTTGAGAGTGTGGTCCTTGCCCAGCATCTCGTCGTTGCAGTAGATGTCGATCTGTGAACGAGGTACGGTCGTCGTAAGCCGGCCCGCGCGGCCAGCGACCACACGAGCTAAGCATCAAACAACCCGAACTGGGAGTGCGCATCCGCGTCTGTCGCACACGTGGCGAAGGAATGACATGTGGATTACAACTGTGAGCAGCACGTCTCCCCACCTGGCAGTTCACATTATCTCACGGTTGTATTTCAAATTGGACCAATACCATGCCATCAACCAATACCAGTCAGGCTGAAAAGACATAGCACAAGAACAATGACATACAGCGTCGGATATTGCATGGTGGAAAAATCCGCCTGTCTTACCGAACATCTGGCTAATGTTGGTAAACACCATTCATTCCGCCTCTACAACAATAAATCTTCCAGCACGCGTGTATTTCACTTGGAATGCATATTGCCGCAAAATAACTTCAGAAATGCCGGAGGTAATCGTAACTTTTTCTTACGGGCTCTAGAGGTTTGTTATTGGTTTTACGACACGTCGACCGTTGAGTCATGTAGCGTCGCCAATCTCTCACGCCAATTGGTCGCGGGCGAAGAGTAGCGACAGGTGAGACTCGAACCCACAACCTTTCGATTGTGAGACGAGCATCTTACCCCTAGACCACTCGTCCCCACGGGCTCTAGAGCATTGGCTGGACGTCAATTATAATAATCGCGCAGACACCTGAAGCACAACAATGGGACAGGAAAAATCGCCAATAGCTAGTGCAGCATCTCATCCGCCAAACATCTGCTTATCAGACCATGGGATACTATGGGAAGGCTCGCTGGCAGATGTCACCCTGCCCCAGCTAAAGCGGTCACCCAGACACCACCGACAAATCAGCACACCGACTTCCACCGGTTATCAAGTTCAAAGTCACTGCCTCTATTGCAAGCAGTCGGTCGAATCCAATCTTAGCTAAAGCAGTGGCTAAAGCTTATCCTAACGGATGAAAGCAGACAAAAAATGGCTAAGTCTAGACAAAAGCTTAAAATAAAACTAACAGAATTACACGACTATGTGTCAGTTGAAACAAAGCTTAGATATAAAGACATCAACCAACTACTTGAAAGAAATGCTGTTAACAAGCATATGTGCATTCATAGTGGCCTGTGTGTGCTCAGATGCGCGAAATATGTATCAGAAGCGAATACAAACTGCTGTGTTGTGCAGAAGCGAATACAAACTGCTGTGTTGTGCAGAAGCGAATACAAACTGCTGTGTTGTGCAGAAGCAAATACAAACTGCTGTGTTGTGCAGAAGCAAATACAAACTGCTGTGTTGTGCAGAAGCAAATACAAACTGCTGTGTTGTCCACGGAATATGTATCAGAAGCAAATACAAACAGCTGTGTTGTGCAGAAGCAAATACAAACAGCTGTGTTGTGCAGAAGCAAATACAAACTGCTGTGTTGTGCAGAAGCAAATACAAACTGCTGTGTTGTGCAGAAGCAAATACAAACTGCTGTGTTGTGCAGAAGCAAATACAAACTGCTGTGTTGTGCAGAAGCAAATACAAACTGCTGTGTTGTGCAGAAGCAAATACAAACTGCTGTGTTGTCCACGGAAACAGAAGCAAATACAAACTGCTGTGTTGTGCAGAAGCAAATACAAACTGCTGTGTTGTGCAGAAGCAAATACAAACTGCTGTGTTGTCCACGGAATATGTATCAGAAGCAAATACAAACAGCTGTGTTGTCCACGGAAATATGTATCAGAAGCAAATACAAACTGCTGTGTTGTCCACGGAAATATGTATCAGAAGCAAATACAAACTGCTGTGTTGTCACCGGAAATATGTATCAAAAAATACAAACTGCTGTGTTGTCCACGGAAATATGTATCAGAAGCAAATACAAACTGCTGTGTTGTCACCGAAATATGTATCAGAAGCAAATACAAACTGCTGTGTTGTCCACGGAAACAGAAGCAAATACAAACTGCTGTGTTGTCCACGGAAACAGAAGCAAATACAAACTGCTGTGTTGTCACGGAAATATGTAAGAAGCGAAATACAAACAGCTGTGTTGTGCAGAAGCAAATACAAACTGCTGTGTTGTCCACGGAAATATGTACAGAAGCAAATACAAACTGCTGTGTTGTCCACGGAAATATGTACAGAAGCAAATACAAACTGCTGTGTTGTCCACGGAAATATGTATCAGAAGCAAATACAAACTGCTGTGTTGTCACCGGAAAATGTATCAGAAGCAAATACAAACTGCTGTGTTGTCCACGGAAATATGTACAGAAGCAAATACAAACTGCTGTGTTGTCAGGAAATATGTATCAGAAGCAAATACAAACTGCTGTGTTGTCACCGGAAATATGTATCAGAAGCAAATACAAACTGCTGTGTTGTCACCGGAAATATGTATCAGAAGCAAATACAAACTGCTGTGTTGTCACCGAAATATGTACAGAAGCAAATACAAACTGCTGTGTTGTCCACGGAAATATGTACAGAAGCAAATACAAACTGCTGTGTTGTCCACGGAAATATGTATCAAAGCAAATACAAACTGCTGTGTTGTCCACGGAAATATGTATCAGAAGCAAATACAAACTGCTGTGTTGTCCACGGAAATATGTATCAGAAGCAAATACAAACTGCTGTGTTGTCCACGGAAATATGTCAGAAGCAAATACAAACTGCTGTGTTGTCCACGGAAATATGTCAGAAGCAAATACAAACTGCTGTGTTGTCACCGATATGTCAGAAGCAAATACAAACTGCTGTGTTGTCCACGGAAATATGTACAGAAGCAAATACAAACTGCTGTGTTGTCACCGGAAATATGTATCAGAAGCAAATACAAACTGCTGTGTTGTCACCGGAAAATGTATCAGAAGCAAATACAAACTGCTGTGTTGTCACCGGAAATATGTATCAGAAGCAAATACAAACTGCTGTGTTGTCACCGGAAATATGTATCAGAAGCAAATACAAACTGCTGTGTTGTCACCGGAAATATGTATCAGAAGCAAATACAAACTGCTGTGTTGTCACCGAAATATGTATCAGAAGCAAATACAAACAGCTGTGTTGTCACCGGAAATATGTATCAGAAGCAAATACAAACTGCTGTGTTGTCACCGGAAATATGTATCAGAAGCAAATACAAACTGCTGTGTTGTCACCGGAAAATGTATCAGAAGCAAATACAAACTGCTGTGTTGTCACCGGAAATATGTATCAGAAGCAAATACAAACTGCTGTGTTGTCACCGGAAATATTATCAGAAGCAAATACAAACAGCTGTGTTGTCACCGGAAATATGTATCAGAAGCAAATACAAACTGCTGTGTTGTCACCGGAAATATGTATCAGAAGCAAATACAAACAGCTGTGTTGTCACCGGAAATATGTATCAGAAGCAAATACAAACTGCTGTGCTGTCCACGGAATATGTATCAGAAGCAAATACAAACAGCTGTGTTGTCACCGGAAAAAAAATGAAGAAGTGGGCTAATTTTCTAAATGGTATCCCTCAAGCTACAAGGTGGAGAAATGGCTTCCAGAAAGAACGACTTTCTATCATCGAGACCTGGAATTATTGGCCACTAATTTCACTTCTTCAGCACATTAAGTGACACTTCATCAAAAAGCGGCGACATTGGTCTGGCACGAGGCCTGCTGGACTTGTGCCGTCACAGTCATCTGCGTACGACCACTTTCTAATTTAGCTACCCAATCCGTTTCATCAAGATACATAAAAATGTTACCTCAACTAATCCTTTGTTCACTGTGAAATGTCAAATATAGCAAGGCAGCAGCCTTATAACAAAGCCCCAGCTTAAAGTAATTGTTGCAGGTTCAGGGAAGTATATCCAAGTCATAAAGGAGAGTAGGCCTAACACCATCAAGTTATAAGCTATATTCGGCAGCAGCAGTATTAACAAACCAAGGTTGAGTGGATGGCACTATCCTCATAGCTGCACCATGAGTACTTCACCATGACCATCATGACCGAAGACAAACCTGAGTGGAAAAATTGTGGTTGGCTAGATGTGAAGGTCACACCAGCTTTCGAGAAAACGGTCAGGCTCTAGCATCCCTACACTACAATGATATTACTTTGCTTGGTTTACACACCAAGTTTTTGTTGTTATTGCCATCCAATGAATAAATACATGCTGAATTCGTACTACCGCCATCTATAAAGCTGATTTGAAATCACTACTTATGATGATATCCGTTCAGAGCACGACTCCACTCTAAATAAAACGTCAGGCTACGTTTGGCGTCCATCACCTAAATTGGTCGGGTGGGGGGACAGGTACACAAAGCATTATCAGCTATCAAACCAACTAGCATTGGGAAGGGAGCAAATCCACTGGGTACCTTGTTAAGTCTTCAAACCATTGGGAACCAAAGCAATATTAAGAAGGCAATGGCCCTGAAAAGTATACAAAATGGCACTCATACTTCCCGCGGACACACCGGGAGCACACATCTTAGCTTCCTCCTTCAAGGATGAAACTAAGATGATGGCAGAAACCAGAGGTCAATCGTTGATCTCCAAAATAGCTCGGCTGACACGTGAACAAATAAACACGCAAAGTCGAACATATAGCCCCAGGCTGTCACCCCGTGCCAATTGGAAACCACACAAATGGACATCACACACCGCACGAGTTCGGCTAGTCACCTCTTTGTACTTGTCCATGCTGTTGAGAATCTTGAGGGCGACGAACTTCTTGAGGTGCGTGATGGTGGCCTGCGACGAGCAGCGGATGTGCTCCCGGCTGAGCTTGTTCAGCTTGGGACTGGAACACTCCAGCGAGATGTTCACCTGTGGGCGGCGCCAGACGGTGTGTGTCGGCACCCCAGCCGTCGGGGCACTGGGCGGCGGCACGTGACCGGCCGTGTGGTGCCAGCTCAGTCACGTGCTAACACGGGTTATATCCAAAGTAGCTCACAATCGTGTTCAGGATACACATCAGCGCAGATAATAAATTGCACGCCAATGTGCAACGGATGAAGCGACGCAAAAGACTAGTCTATTTGATGTACGTAACTTTGAAGAAAAAAAACTAGACATTCCAAACATCCGCTTTTCATGGCATGACACTGTCTGAAGCCACAATGTTAACTACATGTAGAGGACATGAGGAAGAAGACATGAGGAAGAGGACACGAGGAAGAGGACGTGAGGTCTCCTATACTCAACGTCATATAGCTCAACGTTGGTCTTGGGCCGATGTCTGCACACGACCGGCAAACACATCGCAAAAACAATGCTGCTGATAGAAATGCACCGCTCAAACTCGACTTCTTAGACAAATATTTACAATAATATTTACAAATTAGTTGCTCATCTTAAGGTATCTTCAACATATGTGCCAAATATTGTGCGTTTTACCACCTACTATCACCACTCACCGCACACAAAAAGACAGAGTAGATTCCCTTCACCTTCCGTCCCCCCTCCCCCAACACGCATGTTTCACGTCAACAATGCAGCCAGCGGACAACCCACATTCACCAGCCCATTTATTACGCTGGTGTTTGACATACTTCCTTCTAGCTTGGTAGGCAAAGCCGAAACAGGAAAGGCCAACTTCCTCAACGTATCGCTAATTTTGGTAGTACGACATTAAGATGGGGTAGACTAAGTCGAGCGGTGATCTTGTCAACCTCAACCCGGACAGCAAGCTCCAGCGCCAACTCTCACCTGTCCATCTAGTCAGTGGCAGTCGCGGTCCTTTACAGCTTGGGCAGCCGTGGTCTCTCACCTGCTCGTCCAGCCGGTGGTAGTCCTGGCCCTCTACAGCTTGGGCAGCCGTGGTCTCTCACCTGCTCGTCCAGCCGGTGGCAATCCTGGCCCTCCACAGCTTGGACAGCCGTGGTATCTCACCTGCTCGTCCAGCCGGTGGTAGTCCTGGCCCTTGGTGGCCTCCGCTGTCACACCGTTCATGTCCTCATCGGCGGCGGTCTGGTCCTTGGGGTTGGTAAGGCCGCGCGTCTTGTAGAACAGTCGCTCACGCTCCGTCTCGTCTGAAACAGTCACACACAATCCCAACATGGCGGCACACCGAGATCCAGAATGTTCATACCACACAGTCCCCGAATGGTGGCTGGTTGGTTATTGGTTTTACGACACATCGACCGTTGAGTCATAGAGCGTCGCCAATCTCTCACGCCGATTGGTCGCGGGCGAAGAGTAGCGACAGGTGAGCTTCGAACCCACAATCTTTCGATTGCGAGACGAGCATCTTACCCCTAGACCACTCGTCCCCGCCCCCGAATGGTGGCGTTCCGCTCCGAATGCCGTCGCACAGTCACAGCACGCCGACACGCGATTCCCACACATCACCATACTTCCTTGTCGTCAACTTGTCATAAAATTCCCCAGGTGCAACCCTCATGCAGACTACAAATGCTGACATACACAAAATCTGCTAGTTCACACATGCTATGGGTTGCATACCGCCAGAATGTGATGTCGACCCATCCTGAACCGCCGGGACACATCACTACCACCACCATTGTCCACCCGAACAGGATCTGCCTCTCACAGATCTGACAACAGCCAACGCCGACAATGTTTGTTTTGAGCATTCAAAACTAGAAAAAAAAAAAAATAAAAACTGCCAAAAAATACCACCAATCGAACTCAAACTATCATATAATTATCCAAAACAACTGGTGAGATCAAGAACATCAAATTTTGCCAGTAATCCCTCTGTTCATTTCAATTCACACGATATAGCTCCGATTGGGAACTTTTGGGCACATCAGCTGCTTCGGCTATGCTGCGGATATAGCTCCGAGAATAAGGTCCAGCCTTCATTATTGTCCTTTGCAGCTCAACATGGCTCTTAATGTCATCTTGCATTGATGATTGCTCATCACATTTGAGAACATATAGGGTTTCAGGCACACATGATCTCCACTGCAACTGTTTACTAACTAGGCATTATTATCATTTTCCCTCAAAAATTTTCACGGAATAAACCCACATATCGTGTATCCCACATTCCACTGTGTAATTCGCAATTTGGTAGGCAGCTAGTTGTTTAGGATTTGGACTTATTTGGACTTCAGAGCAGATCGACTTAATACTGCCAATGTACCAGCTCATAACTGGGCCCCGCGGACCACAGCCGACGCCCACGGCCGTGATCAACCAGTGAACGGGCCTCCGCTCAGCCAGGACCCCACCCTCCACATGGGCCTCAGCTCAGCCAGGACACACCACAGCGGCACCCACACCCCATATGGGCCTCAGCTCAGCCAGGACACACCACAGCGGCACCTACACCCAATATGGGCCTCAGCTCAGCCAGGACGCACCACGGCGGCACCCACCTTCCATTATGTTGGGCACCAGCTTGAACACGATGTCCTGCATGGTGCGGTCGAAGCTGATGTACTGCAGCGGGTGCGACTGGTGTATGATGCTGGTGCATTCCGGACAGGTGTTGCGCTCCTCTAGGTGCTTCACTAGACAACTCTTGCAGACTGGCAACATGGGTCGGTTGAACACAGCAATCAGATCAGAGCAGATCATGCAGTCACAAGTAGGCACAGCCAGGACCGGAGGCGACAAGTTCCAGTCTAATTTCTAGCATCTACTTTGCATCCTCCAGCAAAAAAGGCATTAATTTTACAGGTGTCATAATGTTCTGGATGAAAACAACTCAGTGCACATACTTCCAAACTTGGCTATGGGAAAGACTTCAAATTAGCTAAAGAATCAACTTGAACCATTTTGGGCTTATATACATAAACATGTTGGTGCAAATGACAAGATACACTGACTTTCAAGGTACATGCTGTGAATAAGGCTGGCCATTGTAGAATGAACTTACATGTATGAAGGCATTCTGTTATAGTTGTTGCATCTACAAAATACCCCTTGCATATCTTGCATGTGATGTGTGGGTTTATATCTTCCAACTTAATCTCAACCTCCATCATCAGATGGGATCTACAGTATCAGCATGAAATCCAGAGAAAACTTGCAAGAAGGATGCACCTGGAAAAACAAGCTTCAAGTAAGCAAAGCACTGTCTACACAAAATGCATTTCATTTGCATACAGCTAAACAATTTCACACATTGCAACATGACAAAATGTTAACATCCATATACACATACACCTGTGAACATATTTTATTTTTCCAAAATAAATCACTCATCACTGGTCACTAATGTTCTGCTATGCATTCAAATAATGCCACTCTGACAACTATACATGGTGATTCATGAGTTGTCTTACATATGCAAATGTAACTGCATGTGACAAACTACCCTACCTACACAGCTATTTCAGCAGGACACCTGTGGCTGGGGGTGATTCCACCTCCCGAACACTCAAAGCCTACTGTGTTACTGTGTTGAGACCACCCTTAACCCTCGCCAGTATTCGGCATTTTACCACCTTCGGTCGTATAGGGGGGGGTACGACCCCCCTGGCGATTCGAAACCGTGCATGTTACGAAAACGAACCAGATACGAAAGTGATAGATTTGGCCGAGATCTCGCGGTTGGAATTCAGTATGACCTTCTAAGGTCAATGGTTGACCTTCCAGGTCAGATCAAAGGTCTAAAATTGATTTTTGGGGGTATTTTCCGAAGAAAATCGTCAGTTATATCGAAACTACTGTCTAAATATGCACGACATGGCCGGAAACATGTTTATTGGGACCTTGCGAACATAACGACATGTGACACGATGTGATCGGACCAATATGTCATGCACCAAATGAGGTCAAAGCCGTGACCCCAAATATCCAACTTTTTAAGAGTGGTTCCAATTTCGAAGTTTAAAGTTCCTTAGGGTAAAAATGGACGCTGAATTCGAATTCAGCACGAAAAATTACCGTAGGTCAGCTAAAAAAAAGGTCGAAAGGTCAAACGAGGTCAACAGAGGTCACCGATTTTTGGAACATTATTTTTCCAGTGGGAACCCATCTGGGCATTGCAAAATTGCATTGCAAAACACATAATACCAGTCGATGTAGGCAACAATGTCATGTTTAGGTGCGATAATCACGTATTTGTTGAAAACTGCTCGGAGGTGCTCCCTTTTATGACCTCATAACTCTGTGACCTGACATGCCCTCCCAAAAAAATTTCACCAAAAGTCGTCAAAAGGTTGCCCCAGAGGGTACTGAAAATCTCAGAGCGATCCGTTCATCGGTTTGGAAGGAATACACAAAAAAACTTAGGGGGGTGCACCCCCCACCCCACTATACGGGCGAGGGTTAATGGCAAAAAATATGACAATTTACAACCCATTGACTAACCTGATTGAGTTCCTGAGCATTAAAGCTTGACACAATGGAACAGGAAAGGAGTAGAAAGGAACCCCAGAAGACAAGATGCACCAGACATCCAAGGGGTAACATGTGAATATTTATGGGCTTAAATTACCTGGAATTTTATATCTTCAGGGATGCTGGCCATACATTAACAATTGTTGAATGGAAACAGCTAAGCTCAGACAAAGCAGATGAGTGATGAGCGTATAAGGTCACACAGAGTACTTAGTTATGCAGTGTATCCAAATCCGTGATTTTAAGCAAGGAGACAAGGATGTAAATAATATTTCAAATTGGGATACCATCCAAACCCTGAGGAACATAGTTATCAAAATCAGAACTTAGGCCCATTTTGAGGTAAGGAATCAGCTGAATGTAGTTCTATTTTAATTATTTACTGCCAGTTCTCCAGAGATAATCCTTTATATTTACATCCTGATGCCAAATTGAGCGAAATTAGACACCCTGTAGTAGTGTGACTCACAAATTCAAAAAGAGTATATTGCATATATAGTCTTCCAACATTCTCCTGAAGACTGATAGATCTGGTGTAGTTATAACATGTTCTGGCAAGTAGCTTCATATGTTCACACAGCAGATTCAGACATAAAGGCATCATTAACAAATGTTGGTGTTAACATGTGGCCAAAGAACCTTGTGGCACTGACCTCAAGTTACACCAAATGAGTGCAAGCAAATTGGCTGTCTGGCATCAATGCAGCACTTCCATTGAATCCTAAATCAAATATGCATGCAGTCGCAGAAGCCAGCCATGAACAGTATACAAATTGAGACATTGCATCCTATCAGTATAAAGCATATCATGAAGTGAATCTCGTCATTGCATATCCATTGCAGAGCCTTGCTGGACATGCTTGCAAAGCTGCATAACTTTCACATAACCAGTGTTCCATAGACATCATCATATATATGACATATCTATGAGTGGGGATATCTACCTACCCTGATCGTTTAGTTTCGATATGGCATTTGGAGGAGAAGTGGGCAAATATGTAGAAGCCCCTAGGTCAATTCTTGGTCATATATGTGGTTTTCTTGAATGCAAATGGAATGAATGGTCTCAATCATGTTGATAAAATTTTGCTAGAATAGTTTTTGTCAAAATGCAAAAATACAATTGGGCTTAACACGCGCACTGGTGGGGGGGGGCGAAATCCACCCACCCCTCCGGCTTTTCGTACATAACTCCAGATTTTACCAGTCGCTATTTTTGCGTACCTGCTTAGAAATCTCCGGCGCGTCTTTTAAAGCAAGAAAAACGGAAATCGGCCGAACATTTTTCCAGTTAGGGGCTGTTAAAGTCAATACATTTCGTAGCGCCAGACCACACAAATCGGCGCTGATGCGCTTTCGCATATATTGGGCAAAAGGGAAGTGTCCTTGGCAACACTAGCAACACTTGTTTGATGTATATTGTTATGCTATATAGCTTCAAGGTCATGTTAGGTCACCGAGGTCAAGTCAGGTCAAGTTCATGACAGGTTAATGGAACCAAACTTGGTCAACTGGAATGTTGTCATAAATGCAAATGACTGTCATGCGATTGATGTCGCTTTGCATGTTACTCCCTACACATCCTGAAAACTACTGTTTGTCATTGTGTACCTAAGCGTTTCCATACTTTATTCATGTACTTCACTTCTTTCTTCGCGAAGCCGATTGCGCCGAGCTGCCCGACGGAGCAGTCTGGCGGGCGGCCCGGTTCCGGTAACTGGAACAGGTAACTGACCTGATAAAGTGCTGCTATACAGGTGACCTGGGGTCAAATGCCGGGTCTAGCATCTGTATTGCATCATTAGTAATGTCAAAAACATCATTGATGCCCATTTTGGAGCATATAAGCACAATCACAGCGATCAACAACAATGACAAGCCAAGCCATGCAAAACAAAAAAACTTGGACATATGTGACCTCATTTAACCTGAAAGATATTGACCTAAGGTCATGAAATTTGCACACAATAGAGTTCACTACCGTACCCATCCACCCTGAGAATTTCGTTACTCCAGCTTTAATAGGAGCCGAGATCTTAGGGGGGGGGGGCGGCATCCGCCCCCTCCAGTGCGCATAATTTTCAGAGGCCCTCCAGGGCATGTGCTAAAGTTAAAAAAAACTAAATAATGTGGTGTTAAAAACCCATAACCTATAACCTAACCTAGCTTAACTACCTTTGATGCATAAAAATCAAACATTGTATTTTTTCCTAACAATTTTAACATAAAATCCACAACTATCCTAGTCTAGTCTCGTTGTCAGTAAAAAAGTTCAAATTGGTTTTTCTAATTTCATTTCTGTACTAAGTGTTCAATACAAATATTAACCTAACTTTACCTAGCCTAACCTTATGGACACAAAATTTGTGCTTAACTGATGTGGCGCCCATACTAGACCACACAAATACCCAATAATGTGGCATCAATTACGTGCTGCATCAGTATACAACTTAAGTGTAAGTCTTCTAGTTAATGCTTCAATCCAATGCTTCAATTCCAGGTGCCATCAAACAAATCACATATTTGCTTGACAATTGGTGTGTGTGTGTGTGTATGTGTGTGTCTGTACCATGTACCCAAGTACCTGTGTATTTACAATATACCATGGCATCTGGCAAAAATGCTTCAAATAAAGTAGCAATGAGAAGGACAGTTTATCCACAGTTTTTGCATGTTGATGTGCACACCAAAAAGCATGAATGCAGGAAGAAACTGATCCATACAAACATTATGTCTAAATCTGGAAAGCAAATCTGTAGTAATGACTGTGGTTCCTAGTTGTGCCCATGCACTAAACTACATTGCTATGTACATGTTGTTAATGTATCCAAATTTGCTCAGCTACAAGTCTGGATGCAAATACAAATCGTATCCCTAGCATATTTGAGACAATGGGAATGGAACCACATTCAGCTCATTTCCCCCCTCAAACTAGGCCCAGATTCCTACTTTGATGACTATATTCCTCCAAAATTAGATGCTGTCTCAATTTGAAGTGATATTTACATCTTCCCTTGATGCCTAAAATCATGAATTTGGACAAACACATGTGTTAGAATGTACCCATGGGTATAATATAAGCATGCTTGGATGAAAATTTGGCCAAAGCTCAGTGACACAAAATACACCTAATTTTCAATTCTTATGTGTTCACCACCACTGGTCACCACTGTTCACCACCACTGTTCACCACTGTTATTCATTGTAGGTGAAATTTTGAAATTGATGGTGTTAGCAGGATTACTTGTTCGCTCTCCCTGTGAGGTAATTATTAAAGGCAGACTGGGGGTAATATAATCTATGGAACATCCAGAATAATTTTGATTCCTGGAATTCAAGCATCTGTGAAGCTTTTGTTTATTAGTGCAGTATCCACGAGACAAGAGATGAGGTATCCACAAGAAAGTTTTACACATTTTGTCCATGAAGCAAGCAAAGGGGTTAGGTTTGGTTAGAACATACTAGGTTCTTGCTTCCAGATGTTTTTTTTTGGGGGGATGGGATTTTGTTGATTGCATTCCATTTTCTTCAAAAAACAGTCCAGGCTGGGTTAGGTTAGTTTAGAGTCTTAATTTAGGTTTTTATTATTTGATTTAAAAGAAGAAGATTGAAAATTATCTATTAAAAAATATATATTGCATAGGTTAGGCTAGGTTGCTATATTAAAAAAATATCACTCTTGATGATGGCCCCTGGCAAAAAATGAAAAACAAGTAATAAAATATAACCTTTATCATTACTTTTGATATCAACTCAGCACCTAGTATATTGAAGGTCGTATATTTTCTTTACACATAATGTATAAAACCCAAGAAGCATCTAAGAGCCATTCTTTGTTGTATTAAACAAAATTGAATGCTACTTTTTATGCTATATCACCAATCTACAAGACCCCTTTTGGATGTTACTTTGCCTCCCAACTGAAAAGTATGGATTTGCAGAGGAAATGAGTGGCCACATCATGCTAAGCACATTCATAAGCATTGCATTTGCAGAAGAAATTCCAAGAAATAAGAAATTTCTTGAACTGCAAATTTACCAAAGCAACAATGCCACTTAATGGTGTAAAAAGGGAAGTGATGTCAAAAAGAACTCTCATTAAGTGTGGGTTTCCACTCAAATTTCAGAATTTCAGGGCACTGCATCATCATGACAAAATTGCAAACTAGATGACTTTTGGACTATAAATTATAATATACAGTTGTATGTTAATGACATGTGGTTTTACAACAGCTTTTTGCTCCCAGGTCACATAGGCTCAGAAACAAGATAGAGCAAGGAGACCTGGTATAATAATACTCATAAATTAGAAGTGATTACTAAATCAAATTCCCAAATAAGTACAATTGAGCTTACACACATCAGCAAATAACAACAAGATTTCTGATTTATGAAGAGACTGCACTCAGCTCTAATGGTTGGTTATTTGGGCTTAAGGGCACATCGACTGCATTGGTCATACAGCACCCAACTCAACTCTAATGTATCTGGCAGCCAACAGATGACTGCCAGACAATAAATTGGTGCCATGATTAAATTAGTGAAGGAAGCTGTTATAGGCCAATTGCCTGAGCAACAGTAGATAAAATGATAGCAAAAGTATACTTCATAGATGTGAACAAAGTTTATACATCCATACCTGATACTCATGACATGCTCACACTGCACAAATAAAAATATTTGCAGCACAGCTCACAAATAGGAAGCTCATGCACCAACTGATTTGCTACTTGCAGCATATTAATGCATAGGCTTTGGAACATAAAATGGTTTAATTAAAAGCATACCAAAAAGACTGTCTAACATTGTTTTCTTCCCACCACTATGCAACAACTGGTGCTAATGAAAAAAAAGCTGCAAAATTGTTTGATGCAAATTCTTATTAATATTAAATGCTGTATGATATATGCCTTTAATCCATATCTGGAATGTTTTAGTTGAAGCAAATAATGACTTGGAAGGATTTAAAGTGACTAGACTGGAGAGCAAATTCCCTTTGTAAAACTGCCTATTGCTCGAAACCTGTCCTATGACTGCAAATATTTCCAGACAAGCTGAAAGCTGTATGCTTGCATCAACCAACAACCACTGCTCTCCAACAGCCATCATTTTGCCCAAAGCAATTGTCCAGTCAGATATTGATGACTGGACAATTAATTGTATGCACATCCAGTTCTGGGAGCCCATGTATAAGTGTATGAATCAAGATAAATATGTTGCATTTTGAATTGCAAAGGGCTATAAAGTTCAAAACACAACGTACTTTACAAAAATACAAAAATACATAACATACTGTACAAAAATATGTTACAAAAAACTCTTGGTAGGGTTGATCCCAACCGTTGACTCCCAGCTGATAGCAGGCATTCTTGTAGACAGGGAGCTCCAGTTTCACAACCATACTAAATCAATTACTTACAATGGAGATGTACTTGGTCATGGGTCATTAGGTCCACTGCATGAATCTAAAATTGTGTTTTTGTTCACCGCACATGCACCTAGGAAAAAAACCGGGGCGTGAAACCAGATACATATCAATATATACCTACCCAATATCTGCAGAAGTATACTATATAATCACCTATATTTATTCAGATCCACACCATATATGCACACCACGTGAACACATTGAAGACGAATAATCGAATAATGACAAGGAACTTCGCATCACAAAACCTCTCTATCACAAAACAACAACAAACGAAGAACCGGTGACAACAGGCGGCGAGTGGTGACGCGAAAGCGACACATTTCTCGTCTACATTTGGTAGCATACTACGAAACTCCATTCCAATCGGTAGTAAATAATTTTCTTCATTAGCCCTCCTGCCGCCCACGGGTGTAGCAACGGTTTTATATTGGAGGGACGGAGGGGGGGGGGGACAAACCAGGGTCGTGGGAGCATGATAGAGAGGTCAGCCCCCCCTCCAACCAAAAGAATCCTCGGATTTCCGCCACTTCATTTCCATGGTCTAGTTTGCTTGGTTGGTTATTGGTTTTACGACACGTCGACCGGGATACCCCGTACGGGGTATCCCGTACGGGGAAAACGGGATACCCCGTTTTCCCCGTACTTCACACCCCGTGATGTCCCAAGCAGCAAATTTAGTTAGGTGAGCATACATACCGTCATGCTTTGGCACGACGCCAAAGAGAACGCTTTGCGATATGGGAGACTAATAGAGAAGCTTCCAGTGTAATATCAGTATCAGAACAAGAGGTTACGTCTTAGCCTCATATCACAAAAACTAGTGATGCCGAAATAACATCACACCCTTAAAAAAAATCATGAAAATACGTGCTATGCTTACTTTATGTCCGCTCTGTCATCTTACTATAACAGAAAAGGATGACAAATTTGGTAACTATTAATTGACAAGAGTGACGCCCGATCGCAATACTGATCGATGAGTAATTACGAAATCCAATTATCGTGGCGATCCCGTTTTCCCCCCCCCCCCACTTCCCCTGCATTCCCTTTCAAAGCTCCAAATGAAAAATATGTTATGGTTGGGAAATGGTTCATGTATTGAGATAATTTGCTCTTAAAGCTTTTGATGCATGGCTTCATTGTTATATCATTGGGCAATTAACAGTGGTTTATTGCACCAGGTAGAAACGATTTTTGGAACAGAGAAATATCATTATATTCTGTAATTGCTCGTAGCACGATGCATTGCAACCGCACGCTTGCAATGATTCGGCTGCAAAATCGATCACCCAAGTGATCAATTTTATTCACTTTTTTGTGTTGACATGGCTCTGCGGAATAGGGTTCCCACCAGAGAGCGTGTTGCACGGCTCCCAAACCACCATCCGACTGAAACGGTGGCGGCGGCGGCGGCGGCGGGCGGTCGGTCGGCGTAGAGTGGGGACACGGACTGCAGTTGCTCGCGCGACAACGCACGAGCAGGAGGGGGCCCGCTGGCGCGTGCGTCATCGTGCCTGGAGTGCAGCGAGTGTCACCGTGCAGAGAGTGCCGTCACTCGTGAGTTCCGCTGCGCTCGACCACCACGGGCAGCGTGGAGAGTGCCCCCACTGGGCTCAGCCAGTGCGGTGCATCCCGCCGTGAAAAGGTCGCGGTAGCTCACTTGACGTGGCGTTGAACGCGAGACGGTGGGTTCGAATCCCATAACCGACGTGATTGCCGAGTCCATTCGCGATCAATCGGCGTGAGAGCTTGGTGGCGCCGTATAACCCAGCAGTTGAATGGCTCGTAAAAGTACCCAAGTTCTTCCCGGTCCGCCATTTACAGGAGAGGTTACTCTGAGCAAGGCACGTTCAACTTCGCGGCCATGACAGCCCCGTAGTTGACCCTCCCCCAATGATGCCAGATAGAGCGCTCTGGGAAAATTGATTGACGGAGTAGCTTAAATTAAGTGAAAAATCAACACTGAGCAAACTATCACGAGTCAGAACTTGGAGCTAATACAACGGTGTTTGCGATATGTCGACCGATTTAAATATTTCCATTTTCCATCGGGACCAACACAAAATTCAGTGGGCACCTGATAGGAACATAGGGCGTAGGCATGTGACTATACACACACACACACACACACACATATGCATATATATATATCTAATATATATATATATATATATATATATATATATATATATATATATATATAATATATATATATATATATATATATATATATCCATGCATGCATACATGCATACGTACTTACATACACACATACATACATACACACATACATACCTGTGCACGGGAGTGATCTGTTGGCAGGGCAACTTTTCAAAGGTAACGTCGTCGACGCTATGCAACGTGGTGCTATGTCGCACCAGACGAGAAAGATCCGAGACCAAATCACATCACCGGCAGGAGACGATCGCGCTGTCACCCAGGAATTCAAACCCATGCCCTGCCTGCCAGCCATACCTGCTCTGGTGGACGAAATATCATGTCTTTTGTCTCATGCCTCATGCTACCATGTCACATGCCTTGTTGGAAAGGCATACCATGCTTGTGTATAAAGGGCCATGCCACTGGCTAATATTGTTTGTCCCAGTGACATGGCCCTTTGTGTGCACAGGGCCATGTCGCCGGTAAGAATTGTCTGGTGTGTTTGCAGAGACCGTGTTGCGCACATCTGACGCGGCCGCGGCTGGAGGAAATGGCCAGCTCCACGCTGGGGCTGCTGTACAGCCCTTCTCCCAAGTCGCCCAGCCATGTCACCCAGGTCAGCGCCAGTCCCCTATGTTCTCTATATGGACGTCCCAAACCAAACGCACCCGTGCTGTCATCCAGTTCCTCTCTCCCATTCCCTCTCCCACTTACCCAACGAGTACCATTTGATCGTTCACAAACAGGGCGCCATACAGTCCCGATGAGATCCTTGGAGGAAGCGTCAAGAGAATAGGAGACCAAGACATACCCCCCCCCTCTCTCTCTCTCTATCCATCTCTATCCATCTCTCTCTCTCTCTCTCTCTCTCTCTCTCTCTCTCTCTCTCTCTCTCTCCCTCTCTCCAAAGGACCACAACACGGTGCCAGTGACTTCGGAGCATATCCCATTCCTACTAATTTAATTTCCGAGGTTCATGTCCTTACCCTCCATTCCCTTCTTGCATTAAGCCAATGGTGGCTGAGCGTTCCGTGAGGTCGTCCCAAATACGAAACCTATATCTGCCAGCGCAACACATTCGCCTTCATCATGCAAATGCGGTCTATTAATACTAGTCGGCTGTATAAAGTTGAACGTCATAGGATTCGTCAAAGTATTTGGCATGGTATTTGGCGTGGTATTCCTCATGGTCATGTTCTATTCTAACGAAGTAAAAGGCGATTTGTTTCTCGTGTTCACACAATTGAAATATAGGGCGATGGAAAATCTGCTAATTTTACTTGCCCATTGCTTTAAGTTTTCGAAGAAATGAGTCTGATGTTCATTAGGAATGCCAGGAATAATGCGTTCACGCTTATATTTGTACTCGAGCATAGATATGTTTCACCTACAGGGATACACCTACCCATTAACTTCACCAGATTCACTACAAAGATGGGCTGAAAAGGTTGTATTCAAGTATTCAATGTCGTGGGAAGCTTAGATGGAGACGAGTATCCCGAGATCTCTTTTTTTTGCTAGCGGAAGAATGTTGCCTCAGGTGCAAATCGGGCGAAAAAAAGCTAAAAACGGATATAGAATGTTGTTACAATGTTGGCATTTGACCGTAGGTCACGAGGTCACATTCTCACAAATTAACCTGGTCCATTTTTTGTTATCTCACGATTACTCGATGATTTTTTTGTGATTCCAGAAATGCATGGGATGATATTATATGTTAATTTATCTTGTGCATACGGGCCTGCGAAAACATCCAGGTCGTCCAAAAGTCCCTAATTTCCTCGGGTTATAACTTGTACCCTAATCACCTGATTTACTTGGGATTGTATCGAGTGAATTCAGAGCACACGAGGACACCAAGTGTCAATGTTCGTCGAAGAATGAGAGATGAGGGTGTTCGGCTTGCTACGTTTCGTCAGTTAGTTAGTTATTTGAGTTTTAGGGCGCCTCGACCAAAATTGTGATCAGCTACGTTTCGTCAGAGTTCTCCCGTTGCGAACACGGATTGAGGGTGCATGGGATGTCTATCCCTCCTAACTGCCGTAGAAGATATGCGCTTGGCAAGAGGGGCTCCATGACACCATGACAGAAAATAGATGTAAGATTGTCGAAGAGAACCCTGCGAGAGAACCGTCGTGTGTAGCATAAAATAAGCGAGAAAGTTATGAGACAGAGAGGCCCGTGACATACCGTGTCACCGTGATATACTGTGTCACCGTAATATACCGTGTCACCGTGACATACCGTGTCACTGTGACACACCGTGTCACCTGTTATTTCAGCAATTCGGCAAAGTGCGCCTAAGTGCGACTGGCATACCACATCTGGCAGATGAGTACAATTTCGACCAGGGTGCGGCCAATTTCGACTGGAGCAAAATGCTTCTCAACACACATCCATGCGCCGACGATCGAGGCGCCATTCCTGATGCTGGGCCCCTCCGCCGGGTGTGGTGCACATAAATCAAAGCGCAATGATCATGCCGAATTGTCAAAATAGGCCTTGTTCCTGAAACCGCTATGTTTCCGCACACGATGGATGCATGCATCCACAGGCTGCCGAGAAAGCGCAGGTGCCGTCGGTCCCCATGTCCCCTGACGCGGCATGGGGCCCGATCCTGTGCTTGCGGCACGAAAACCCCACAGTCGGCCTTTTGCCCTGGCTCGTTCGGCGCCCCTCATGACACCCGACGCCGGTACGACTCTCGGCGGACTGACGCCTGACACCCGACGCCGGTACGACTCTCGGCGGACTGACGCCTGACACCCGACGCCGCTACGACTCTCGGCGGACTGACGCCTGACACCCGACGCCGGTACGACTCTCGGCGGACTGACGCCTGACACTCGACGCCGATACGACGCTCGGCGGACTGACGCCTGACGCCGAGCCGCCGTTGTCGGCTGCCGCCAGGTGCTGGCCACGCTGGCCGTGTCCGTGGGCTCGCTGGCCGTCGGTCTGGGCAAGGGCTACAGCTCGCCGGCGCTGGCGTCGCTGGCCGCGCCAGCGTCGGCCGGCGGGCTGGCCGCCAGCGCCGAGCAGAGCTCGTGGGTGGCCAGCCTGTCGCTGCTGGGCGCGCTGGCGGCCGGCGCGCCTGCCGGCCTGGCGCTGCGGCTGGGCCGGCGCCGCCTGCTAGCCGCCGTCAGCCTGCCATTCGCCGCCGCCTGGTGGCTGGCCGCCGGCGCCGCCTCCGTGCGCCAGCTGTACGCGGCCGCGTTCGTCAGCGGCTTCTGCTCGGCGGTGGTGGCGCTCGTCACGCCCGTCTACGTCAGCGAGATCGCGCAGCCGGCCGTGCGCGGCGCCCTGTACGCCGTCACCAGTGTGGCCGCCAACGCCGGCGCGCTGCTCAGCTGCAGCCTGGGCGCCTGGCTCGACTGGCGCCGGCTGGCGCTGGTGGTGTCGGCCGGCCCGCTGCTGCTGCTGCTCGCCTGCTGCGCACTGCCCGAGACGCCCAGCCACCTGCTGCTGCGCGGCCGCGACGCCGAGGCGCTGGCAGCGCTGCGCTGGCTGCGCGGCGGCGGCGACGTCACGCTCGAGTTCGGCGTGCTGCGCGCCAACATCCGGCCGGCCGGCGACCGGCGGTCTGTCGGCCGAGGCTGCCCGCCGCCGCGGCGCCATCTCGTCAGGCCCGTGCTGGTCACGTGCGGGCTGATGGCGCTGCAGAAGTTCTCCGGCGTCGGCGCGTTCGGATTCTACGCGGTGCCGATCCTGAGCCGGACGCTGGCGCACACGTCGGCGCACGGCACGGCCGCGGCGGCGGGCGTGCTACAGCTGCTGGCCGGCCTCACCGCCGGCCTGCTGGTCGACACGGTGGGCCGGCTGCCGCTGCTGATGGCCAGCAGCGCGCTCATGTCGGCCGCGCTCGCCGGCTTCGGGACGCTCGTGTACGTGGCGGAGCAGCGCGCCGCGCCGCCGCCGGACGGCCAGCAGGCGCCGCTCGACTGGATCGCCGTGTCGTGCGTGCTCGTGTTCCAGGTGGCGTTCGCGCTGGGCGTGGGGCCGATATCGTGGCTGCTGATCGGCGAGCTGTTCCCGCTGCGACAGCGCAGCCTCGCCGCCGCCGCCGCCTCTGTCGGCCACGGCTGCGCCTTCGTCAGCGTCAAGACGTTCGTCGACCTGGAGCGCGCGGTCGGCCTGCACGGCGTGTTCTGGCTGTACTCGGCCATCTCCGGCCTGTGTCTGCTGTTCGTCGTGGCGTGCGTGCCCGAGACGCTGCGCACCCAGCTGCAGGAGATGCAGCCCGCCGCCGACGGCGACGACGACGTCGAGCCGGTGTGACGCGATCGGAGGTGACCGCAGACGCCGCCCCGCGCCGGCGTGACGCGGTCGGAGGTGGCCGCAGACGCCGCGCCGGGCTGGGAGGCGCTGGCGGCGGCCGGCACGGGCCGCGCTGTGTGGTGCAGAGCCGCCCGAGTACGGCGGCGCCGCGACGTTCGGCGCCGGCAGGAAGCGTTCGGCGCCGGCAGGAAGCGTTCGGTGTGCCGTGGCGGTGTACTACGGCGGGATACCGAAACAGTATTCAGTGACAGTATACTGAGGCGGGATACCGTAACGGTACACCGTGACAGGATACATTGCCAGGGTATATTATCGCGGTAATATACCGTGGAATTGAGTACCGCGGTACAAGACCGTGGAAGTGAGTAACGTTACTATATACCACGAGACTATACGGCACATATGTTGATAGACGCCAGTCCACTGGGGGGGGGGGATGCTTGGTCCTCCGTACCTTGCCAACTACCTCGATGGATGTTTATTGCTTTTTAGGCGCAAGGGAAGCCGCAGTTATGCTTCACATTTACGGCACCAGTCGAGGTATACACAATAATTACAATGTGCACATGCATTAAAATCAATGGTGGCACTGATGTCAGAATATACATCGGTGGAGATCCACGCAGCATGCACACGACACCATAATCATCCGTTA